>CM032468.1:9215375-9711234 GCA_019059595.1 Marasmia exigua | reverse complement strand
TAGCTACGATTTTAAATTATTGGTGATAAGTAAATAACACACTTGAAAATATCATCTCGTGTTCAGGCGGGACTCGAACCCACACCTTCCACAATCCGGGTGAATGTCCTACCAATTAGACCACCGAACGCGTTACCAAGCCGACGAAATTTGTAAGTGCTTGATTCGACATGTGCTGTCGATAGTCTCATCAATATTGTAGGTATATTTACAATATCCAGTGGAAATATTATTACAAATATTTGACCACCAGTTAAGATGTGACTGCTAAATCAATAGTAGATATTTTTTTATAGCAATCTTTTGCAATTTATTTTTAATTAAATAACACTCTTAAACATTTCATTTCGATCATGTCGAATCAAGCACTTACAAATTTCGTTGGCTTGGTAACGCGTTCAGTCTAGTCGCGTCAGGTCTAACCTAACCCACACCTTCCACTATCCGGGTGAATGTCCTACACATTCACCCGGATAGTGGAAGGTGTGGGTTCGAGTACCGCCTGAACACGAGATGAATTTTTTAAGTGTGTTATTTGCTTAAGAATAAATTGCTATAAAAATATCTACTATTGAATAAAATAATAAGCAAATATTATGTGTCTGTGACAGCAATTAAAAAGTAATTACCCTATTCACTACATAGCTTCTGCGATTGCCTGTCACTTTGATCTTGCCATGACATCACGGGCATAACATGTTATTATAAATCAGTGACGGTGTACAGTCGAGGTCGGCGCCAGCTACCAGAACAATTAGATCATTTCAATAGGAATGGCGTCTTGCCTATTTAAGTTGTTAATGCTTAAATTCCAACCGTATTCAAAAGCGATAGAAGCTAAGATGGAGCAAAGACGTACTCTGGCCTCCTCAAACTCCAAAGCGGCTTGATGTTGTTTTATCATTATGGTATACCAAAACAATTGCTAGGGTTTCCGAATACGAGTACATATTTTTTTAGCGTTCCGTAGCCAAATGGCAAAAACGGAACCCTTATTGATTCGTCATGTTTGTCCGTCTAACCATTTGTCCGTCCGTCCGTATCACACTTTTCTCCGAAACTATAAGAACTATACTATTGAAACTTGGTAAATAGATGTATTTTGTTAACCGCAATACGATTTTTACACAAATATTGGAAAAAAAAATTGTCTCCATACTTGAAACTGAAACTCAAAATTTTTTTTTCATCGGATCTATACGTGTTGGGTATGTATGGATAGGTCTTTAAAAATTATGTTGAGGTTTTTAACATCATTTTTTTCTAAACACAATACTTTGCGCAAGAGACGCTTCCAAAGTGGTAAATTGTTTGTCCCCCCCCTCTAACTTCTATAATAATGCATTATAAAACTAAAAAAAAATATGTGATGTACATAATCATGAAAACTAGCAACGAAAATGGGTTTGAACTAGATGTAGTAAGTAGTTGTTTTTTAATACGTTATAAACCGTAAACCGCAATTTACCTTCCATATATCTTACTTGCTGCTACGGAACCCTTCATGGGCGAGTCCGACTCGCACTTGTCCGGTTTTCATTATTATTAATAGGCTAGTTACCAAAAGATTTCACAATCTTAACGTTCAAGGAACATAATCCGTAAATAAAATGTGTTACGTACACCCTTATTGTTCCTACGGCTACGACAATTTATGATCTTTGATTAAAATATAAAAATTTGATACCTGTAAATAAATATTTAAATAAATTGTCACGGTCATCATATTGATACACATCGCGCGCCGTACAAGAGAACAAATTTTTTTCGGCGCCCTGGACGTTACACGATTTGTGTGGACAATTTAAACAAATTCAGTTCTGTGGAACGGTTTGGCTGCAGGAGTATTTCCGGGTACGACTTAGGGACCTTCAAGAGAAGAGCGTACTCTTTTTTAAAAAGTCCGGCAACACATTAGCGATCTCTTTGATTTCGCGGATGTTCATGGGCGGCGATGATTACTTTCCATCAGGTTACTCGCTTGCTCGTTTGTCCACCTCTAGCATAAAAAAAATCTGATTTGGCTGAGAAAGAACCTGGAGCCTAATTTTCGGGATTGTCGATATGAAAAACATATCGGGAGCCAAATTCTCGTGCTATTACATTACATACATACATTGGCCTCCGGATGTCGCATGAAATCCATACAAAAAAACCTACGTTTTAGTGGTAAACATGTCGTATGTTGATAACTATCACGAGCACGGGAATTGGGCTCCTGTTCACCATCGTTATGCGTGAATAATTTCGTTAAACTAATTTATGTAATAAGATCTTAAGTACTAACTACCATTTCTGTCCGTTAAAACCTATTACTATGGATTAGGGTTGTATATTAAATATGTTTTTAATACTATATCGATGGCAAACAAGCGTGCCTGATAGTAAGCGATTACCGCAGTCTATGGACGTTTGCAACTCTAGAGAACCTGCATACGCGCTGCCGACCCCTTAAAAACCTTAACACTCCTTTTTTGAAGAACCTCATGCTGTATTTCCCCTGGTAAAACCTCTGATGGCAGTTCATTCCACAGCCGGAGCGCTCACGGGAGGAAATTCCTCTGGAACCGTACTGTGCGAGACCATTTGGGTTCTAATGTGTGAGGGTGGACGCTCTGATGACGGCGGGCGGTGCGGTGGTTAAATGCAGATGTTGGCATTAAGTCGAATAGTTCCTCGAGCACAAACCATTGTACAAGCGGTAGAACACACAAAGGAAGGCAAAATCTCTTCTAAGACTTGAGGGTTCAATACCGCATGTGAGTTTGGGATCGTCGACTATTCGCACTGCGCGTTTTTGAACCGAGTCAAAGGGCTTAAGCTGGTATGAAGGTGCTCCAACCTATAGATGGCAGCAGTGCTCCATATGGAGGCGAATTTATGACTTATATAATAAAAGCCTTTGCTAAATAAAAGCATGGTGACGGCATGGAATTGTATACCTAGAGATTATTATATATCAACTCTGAAGGACCGCATCAGAAATGATGTAATCCGACAGAGAACCAGAGTCACCGACATAGCCCACCGAATTAGCAAACTGAAGTGGCAGTGGGCTGGTCATATTAGCCGCAGAACTGACGGCCGTTGGAGCCGTAAAGTCCTTGAGTGGAGACCGCGACTCGGTAAGCGTAGTGTAGGACGCCCTGCGACAAGATGGGATGATGACATTCGAAGGCTGGCTGGTGTAGGCTGGATGAGAGTGGCCGAAAATCGGGAGCAGTGGCGTACATTAGGGGAGACCTATGTCTAGCCGTGGACGAGTGTGGGTTGCTGATGATGATTATATATCAATGCGAATTTGTAGCATTAAATGCATGTGAACGCAGCTATTTGAAGGCTTTTGTAGTCCTAGACAAAAACATTTAGTCACAGTCCGCTCTGCTTTGTTTCATTGGCCTTGAAAAGCTTTTATAGCTTATCTGCATGCATTTAATTGATTAGCATCATGTGTGAAAATGTTAATGGCTTGTTAACATTTAATTGCTCTGTGATTTTTTGATCTAATTACTTGAGGAATAAGGAAGTTCCGTTTGAAAAAAGGCAAACAAAAAATTTGGTGCGAGAGAGATTCAACCTTTAAAAGATTGCTTTTGCGGTTGACTTATTTACACACATCACACATCTGTCTACTAAAAGTCAAAGTCTTACTGCCACACTCAGAGTCGATGATTAACTTAGTTGGCTACTTAAGAAAAAAATATTGACACTTATTTTGATACGCATAGACTACCGATACGAAAGTTAATGAACATTAGCTTAAATGACCTCTCTGAGTGTGGCCGTTACTGCCCCACTCAGAGACGTCAATTACGCTAAAAAGATATTTCTAATAGGCTGGACTGGATTCCTGCCGCATCATTTCGCCATCTTTCCAGTCGACAACAGTTCCATCGACATCATCTGGATGGTTGGCAGTCTTCAACTGTGCGTTTCTCAAGAAACTTTCTGCCTCTAAACTATGGAATGAACTATCGCCTGCGGTATTTCCGGAAAGATACGACCTGTAAACCTTCAAGAAAAGAGCGTATTCCTTTTTAAAAGGTCGGCAGCGCACTTTTGACTCCTCTGGTGTTGCAGGTGTTCATGGGCGGCGGTAATCGCTTACTATCAGGTGATCCGTCTGCTCGTCTGCCCCCTATCCCATAAAAAATGTTCACTTACTCAATTATGGAGAGTCTTTATGCATAATTAAATAAGTGTCCATATTTTTTCTTTAGTACCAATTAAAGTTAATTTGACGTCTCTAAGTGCGGCCGAAAGTCTTTTACTAGTCAAATGGTGTAAAAGTCACTTCTGCTGAAAAAAAAATTACATTCACATTAGGCAAAAATTATACTTCTTCTTATCCGGTATACTCTTGGCAGACTGATCGTGATCGTCATCTACTTTTAGTGTGGGTAGGGGCAGTTGTGATGCGCTTCTCCAGGTGTCGCCACCGTTTGGTCGTGGTGTGAGGGTCCGCCCTTCTGAACCCATGACCTTTCCCGCTTATGGGCGACGAGGGAAAACCCCTGGGGCTTAGTCGGAATGCCTCTGGCCGGCTTCTCGGTGAGAAGCCCCCGCCAGAGGAGAACCCCACCCAGCTATGAAAAAATATATTAGAGACCTCAACATCATTTTTAAAGACTTATCCCTAGATACCCCACACGTATTCTTTATTTTCCTATTTTGTGTAAAATTTGCAATGCGGTTAACAAAATACATCTATTCACCAAGTTTCAATAATATAGTTCTTATAGTTTCGGAAAAAAGTGGCTGAGACATACGGACGGACGGACAGACGGACAAACAGACAGACATGACGAATCTATAAGGGTTCCGTTTTTTGGCATTTGGCTACGGAACCCTAAAAACGTATAATAATTATTTACTTGCTTATATACTGGGGTTGCTTCATAGAAAAATACTTTTGAGTCCTTTTTTTATTAGTTTTTATACCAGTTTATTTCTTAAATCAGCTAGGAAACGAGCTATGGTTTATTTGAAGGAAACGTAATTTGATTTTTATCAGGGATGAACAATGATATTGTCAAGGTCATTTCTGAGGCTTAACGACAAATCTTGAACAATATTATATTATTACGATTCGTAATTAAAGAAGTACATTTAGTAAGAACATAATAAATTTTTTAAAGGATGAATTTTAAGAAATAATGCCGGTGTGCATGGGGCTCATTTGATTCGAGAATAGTACAATACTACTGTTGTGATATTTGCACCACCCCCTACTAACAATAGATTTATCAATTTACCAACACATTTGTATGGACTCAAAGTTTAAAATATATTATTATAATTCATAAATGTTATCAAATGAAGAAGTTAAAGTTCATCGAGAATATAGTGAAGTGAATGATACTGAAGATAAATAAAAACATTAACAAACAGTTGTAAAAAGTGCTGGTGGTTATGAAATATCCGTGACTGATTAGCCCAATCCTCACGCAGAATAAAGATTATTCATACAAACAGTAACATGGTTGACCTTGTCGAAGTTAAGCAAAACAATAATATTTTAGGTGTTAGATCAAGGCAATGTGTATTGCTCATAATTGGCCATGATATAGCCATTTTGTATAGCTGATTATTCAATGGCAATGTCATGGTTGTTGAAGTTCATTGGCATAGTGTAGGCAGTATCTCATTTGATACTTACTGTATTAGGTCATAACTAATTAATATTGTTCGTTCGGTTTTGAGTTGTTAATTTTATTATTATTCAAGATACTACCTGTGCGGATAAAGAATGGGATCAGAAATGGCGGCGCATCTATTCACTTCTCGCTCGCACACTATTTGCTCGCACTCGCACTCGTGGGGTGCGAGTATAGACGCAAATAGTGTGCGAGCGAGAAGTGAATAGATGCGCCGCCATTTCTGATCCCATTATTTATCCGCAAAGGTTGTACAATTTTTGTTTTACGTAATTTATATAATAGTAGTATATAACAGTAAGTACTTTTACTCCATTTGTTTAGGTACTGAACTAAATGTAAACAAACCTTAAAAGGGGTTCTTTTTAGGGCCATTTTTCATTGCGACACGAAACGCAACAAAAATTATTTTATTCTGAATCTAAATCTCATTTTCTCAGTTATCAATTCTTATATTTAACCACTTTGTTTAAAAAACTTTGTTTAATAAAAAGGGCGAAAATTATTTTTAAGGTGGCAAATAATTGAATAAATATTTATTTTTACTGATTTCTAAAAGTATTACAGTGTGCCCACAAAAAAGGATCTGAAAGACCAGTTATCCAAAACCTTTCTTGTGAAAAAAGTAATGGACAACCCTACTTAATCTAAAAGTCATACTGCTCGATAGTGCGGCATCACTTTTAACTGAAATTTCACATGGTCGGGTTTCCGCCAACTATGAACTTAACTTATCACGATTCGAATAAAAGGTTAAAAATCCCTGAACTCCGCCATTTTTGTTGTTTACCTTTAGTTAATTACCTAAACAAACAGAGTATAGGCGTACAGGGTGTATCTGTGAACATTTACTTCCTTTAAACCACGTGTTCTACTAACCATTCTGAACAAAATTTGTTCTATCACTTTTAGAAATTCGCATGCAAAAATTTCAACTTTTCATATAAAGTCGGTCACGTGACTTGGTCATTTTGTATGGGGAGTCGAAAAAATTTTCGATGAATTTCGACAAGCCGTTGAACAAACGTTGTTCAGAATGGTTGGTAGAACACGTGGTTAAAGGGATGTAAATGTTCACAGATATACCCTGTATACGTGTACAACCTACACAGTTTTCTTAATTAATTGTTGTAGTTGAAAAAACTTAACAAGCTTTTTTTAAACTAAAGTCATGGAGTTGAAACAAAAATTGTTTTTAAGATTTGTGACCTGTGAATGTGTACATATAACAATTTAAATATGAATTGTATTGATTTGCAGCCTGCTTTAAGGTAACAGAAACCCCAAATACATTTATGTATTTTCTGTAAACATTAGTGTTTACGCACCGTCAACTCAGTTTACTCAATCAACTTATAACTTTGGTTACAAATTACGAAATTTCGTAAAGGTGAGTTAGTTTTACATCTAACGAGCTCCTTTCGAAGCCATTAGTGGAACGGTCCCGCTAGGGAATGTCAGCCAGAACCTTTAATAATGTGGCAGGAGAAACAATTACAGTTATACCCTTTGCTCAATGAAACGCGCCGACGCGACAAGGGCGCAGGGGATCGTAAAACGCGCGTCCACGCCAAAAGCTAGTATTTACGCCTGATCGTATTAATCTTATGTAACTCAGCTGAAGTAACTAAAAAAAGTTGTTACTGAAGTTGGCGCCTGATTCCAAGAAATTTAACCCGTTCAATGTAAAATTACAAGATTAGTATCTAACAACGAAGTATTGGGCGCTGATCTACTTGATAGCATTGGGCGCCGACTTCGGTGATACCTTTTCTCGAGTGTTATGTTTAGTCTAATGAAGTGATACAAATATTTTTTCCACTTTTTAGTGCGTGGTTTTAGAAAGCGGATTTATTTTTTGGCAATGAAATGAAAATTGATATAATATCTACAAACGCGCTTTTGTCGGCACGTATACATGTGTTTGTTCAGTACACAAGAAAAGTACAATATGAAGCCATAGTGGCAGTAAAATAGTAGCAACAAGGCTATCATGAGGCATCTTTGTATGTTGCTATGCTAACTAGCCCTTTACACTATCAGGATTTCATGGCCCATCCCATAACTCAATTACCGTAATGTATCAGACATCAATCAAGTATACTGAATTGTGGTCATGCCTAACAACGTTGGAGGTTGAGCATGTGTTCCTGCGATCAATGATGACGTCGATTGCCATTAATAACGCTCGGATTCCGGCAAACACGTGTCTAGCATCTCATGATGACGTCATTATACATACGAATATATGTGCTGTGCAAACAGGGTACATGGGTTATGTATAATGTAATGTAGAACGTCAATATTGGGTGCACCATAAATGTGAAAGTGTGTGAGTATGTCTGTCAGTTTGTCCGTCTTTCACGGTAAACCGAGCGACGAATTGGAGTGGATTTTAAGGTGGAGTTAGTTAAAGGAATGGAGAAGTGTCATAGGACTACTTTGTGACAAATCGAATTCCAGACCAGTTGGCCTAACATGCGCACCGTGACATATTTTGTCTACCCCGTTATCTCGTGTTTTATTCGTTTATGTCTATATGTCTTCCGACGCTAACATGGCTGCACTTAGAACTAGACTCTTTACGATCGATGCGCATTGTTAGAGTAAACGACATATTAGTCGATATCGACCAATTTCTCGTATCTCTCGTATACCGTGACATATCTCGCGATGGCATGTTAGCCGCACAGGCCGTAGGCGAGTGTTTTATAATTGACACCTAACATTGGCAATGAAACAAATGCTAAGAAGAATTAGAGTTTTACTCGCAATTAACAATATTACTTAGTATGTCGTACGAATTAAATCTGAATAAACTTAAGTGACAGCCGTGTGGTCCCCGGCAGAGTAGAATAGGCCACCCTCACTCTTACCGAGGTGTCGTAAAAGGCGACTAAGGTAAAGTTGCTGGCACGATCATCAGCACCCAGAGAAGGAAAACTCTGCATTTATATCAAACCCTCGCCAACCCGTCTGCCAAGCGTGGTGAGTATGGCAATTACCCCTCATGTGATTGAGGGAGGCCCGTGCCCCAGCAGTGGGGACTTAAATGGGCTGACGATGAAACTTAAGTGACAGACGGTCTAGTGATGTTAGCGCGTTAATGCCTAGTTTTTTAAGTTGTCTATTTTGTGCAATAAAGTATTTCTATCTATCTATCTATAGGGTTGCTAACCAATTGATTTTGTTCGGCTAACAATACTGATAAATTAAGAAATGATGGTAACATTGAAACCTCTAATTAGAACAAAACAGAAGTCAAAACGAAAGTGTGACATAATGCTGAGATTGGGCATTGTTGGCTACATAATATGTCCTATTTGTGTATCTATGTCACTCATGTTTAAATTTGTGTTCTGTGGCCAATAAAGAAATCTTTATCTTTTAATATAATAGCGACAGAAAACCGCGAGTGGTTTATTTCAATTCCAACAGAAACACAATATCTGTCTAAATATCAACTGTAATACGAGAAACTATCTTGAGATACAACCAGGCTAGCGACACTTTGGAGATTATGCCTTATTTAAAACCGCGAACTAAGGATAGTCCCGAAACAAAGGTCGTGCCAGCCTCTTTTAACATTGCGTGTTGGAATGGGACATGAGTTTAGTACCTACTGTAATAACTTTAGATCATGATTTAGATACGGTGAAAAGGGTTTGGAATCTTGAAGCTCATTTTTTTTCATTTTGACGACCCGTTTGGAACAGTGGTAGTGAACGCTGCCTTTGGTCCAAGGGTTGCGGGTTCGATCCCCGCACAGTACAAACATTTGTGTGCATGAACATGTCTGTTTGTATTGGTCTGGGTGTTTCCTTTGTATTAGAAGTATGTATTTACAAAAGAAAAGTATTATATGTATATATTTGTAATCCCACTGTTGATTCTGATATCCGTAACACAGGTGCTTGAGCTACCTATCTCGGAGCTAGATCAATGTATGTGATGTTGTGAAATATTTATTTATTTATTTTTAAGCTTTAATCTTCGACTTCATTTTTTTAACGCCAATGGTACAAAAAACCGGCCAAGTGCGAGTCGGACTCGCGCACCGAGGGTTCCGTACAAACCTGCAAGGTTTACAAAGTTCGTTCATTACGACAATCGAGTCATAACTATGGTATTTTTATTGCAAAATGAAATTCATAACATTACAATGGGGAAAGATGGAGGAGCATAAATTTAAGACAAAGATCTCTTTATCGTTTATGTAATCCTTTATTTTATATTAACACTTATCATTTCGATAAAAGAACGTCGAAATATAAAGAAGAAGGTTATTTCTTCTTCTTTAAATGTTGCCCTCCCCATACATAGTATAATAACTCGCGGTCATTGCTGTAACTACAATTATGTTTATAATCACAATTTTTTTGGTGGTATAACTACTTAAAATTTTAAGCTTTTCGGAATTTTTCTGTTACCTGTGCTGTAAGCTATTGCTTCTTACCAAATTTCGAGATTCTATGTCAACGGGAAGTGGTCTTTAGGTTTTAATTCCCTTGCGTGTAGTTGCGAGTTTCAAAATATGCGGTATCAATGGTTGCGTTTTGCGCAATCAACTTTTGCGTTTTGCGTTTTTGCGTTGACTTAGAATTTGTTTCACGGGTTAAAGGCAATTAGATCTAAGTATTTGATATGAATTTCAACTTGATAGCTCTACGCGTTCATGAGGAAAAAAGTAATAAGTTTATATTTATTAAAAATATATATTTTGTAATGTAACTAAAAATTTAAGATTTTCGGAATTTTCCCTTTATGTGTGCTATAAAACGTTGCTTCATGCCAAATTTCAAGATTCTAGGTCGACTGGAAGTACCCTTTAGGTTTTGATTCCCTTGCGAGTACTTGCGAGTTTCAAAATATGCAGCTTATATTGCTGTTTCTTTTGATTGCGTTGACATAGAAGTTTGATTTTGTTACAGCTTAAAGGTATTATAGACCTGAGTATTTGGTATGAATTTCAATTTAATACCTCTACGCGTTTATGAGGAAATGGGTAGTAAGTTTAAAATGATTTAAAAAATATATATTATGTGATGTAACTAAAAATTTATGGTTTTCGTAATTTTTCCTTTATCTATGGTATAAGACGTTGCTTCGTACCAAATTTCAAGATTCTGAGTTCACGGGAAGCACCCTGTAGGTTTTGATTCCCTTGCAAGTGTCGAAAATTTGCGGCATAAACGGCTGTATCTTTTGATTGCGTTGGCTTAAGGCTTTGCGTTTTAAGTTTGATTTTTTCACAGCTTCAAGGGACAGTAGACCTGAGTAATTGATATAAATTTCAGCTTCACTACCTCCACGCGTTCCTGAGAAAAAGGGTCTTGACAGACGGACGGACGGACAACAAAGTGATCCTATAAGGGTTCCGTTTTTTCCTTTTGAGGTACGGAACCCTAAAAAAGCAACTCAAGAAAAAAAATTAAAAATCTGAATTAGGTATTCATTACTGATTAGCTTTCTTCGATCTGATAAATAATGTTCAAGAAAAAGTATTCAACTGCTGGTCGAAATCACACTAGCTTTAAAATTCAAAATAATACGGAAAACGAAGCTACGTGGTAATGTGTTTGTTTAGCAAAATACATCGTGGATAGCTATGGTTAGATGATATTGTTTATCGTTCAGTAACAGAGACATCATTATTCAGACTCACGTGCTTGTGATTTCCCAGGGTACTTTGCCCTTCGACTCAGAAGGCAGCATTGTAGCAGCTTGGTAGGAATAATATTGGTAGATGATGCCGTAAAGATTTTCCAGTTCAATCATTTCTTGTTATTATTTATTTCAGCGCATGAAGGTATCGAGTTGAAATTTGGGCACCCTCTCATCGTTCATAGTGGGGGTCATGGTGACGGGCACGAAGCCATGTGCACGACCCCCCGGACGGAGCCCGCCTAAACGGCGGGCAGGACGCTGCCCCCCTCGGGTGGGGTGGCATTAGGGACAGCCGAGGGTGAGAAGCCGTCCCTAACGAGCACTGGAGGTGGCCACTTCCAAGGAGAGGAAGGAGACGCGACCTAACAAGACAGTAGTAAGCTACTGTGATGCGATCGCGTATCACAGTTACGGCTCTGATAAAGTGGAGATAAATGACTTTAGTTCTAATAATTTAATTATGTTAATTACCTAAGATTTACCGAGCCGTCGATCATCAACAAACAACAGTACGTTTGTTGACGATCGACGGCTGGACAAGCCTCTCGTATATTGTTTACTAGCTTTTGCCCGCGACTTCGTCTGCGTGTAATTCGAATAAAAGCAAGGTCTTTAGCCTATGTGTTATTCTGATCTATAAGCTACATTACTGTAAAGTTTCATTAAAATCCGTTTAGTAGTTTTTGCGTGAAAGAGGAACAAACATCCATCCATACATCCATCCAAACAAACTTTCGCCTTTATAATATTAGTAAGGATGTTTTCATACTTTTTACTGATTTTGATATATTATTGTTTTGTTTTTATGATTCTATTGTGCTAGCGTCTGTGAATTTATGTGAATATATTAGAAAAAAGACCATTGTTTTCCTGATAACAGTGACTTTTATTGACACCCCTCACCAGCGCGCTTTATATCAATCCAAACGCCACGTTATTGATAGAATTATTTTAGAAGTATGTATTGACAGTGATAAAAATATAAATTTTCTAGTTATTATCTTTATGAGAATTCTAAATAATTAAAACGATGTATGTATACATTTCTACCAGTAAAAATATTTTACGTTTTTAAAAAACATTTCAACCGTCATTTTATGTCAAATGTTTGTTCGAAGCGGAATTCCTTATCGGTTTGTAATTTAAATGTTAATGCCTATAACCTTAGGCTTTTTGTAGATTAAATATCATCCGAATGAGAAATTCTAGCGAATTTGATGGCAATTAAATTATGCAATACACAATCACACAAAGCAACCATCCCATTAGACAGCTGATATTTTATGGTAGCCGATGATTGCTTCCCATGGCTACGAAAAAGAGAGAAAGAGGTAAGCGCTAAACTACCTGGATGACAAATTTTCGGGAGGACATGCAAAACCTCAGCCTGAAAGAAGACGATGCTTATACTCTGTCAATTAACTATAATGTATAAATAGGGGGATCAACACGATATTTATTATGTGAATGTGTGGTCCATGACCACGGCTGCTGTAACGTAGCCGAAACGTCGAGCCAAATATGTGAGTACACAATGTTGTTTCACATAATAAATATCGTGTTAATCCCCGTATTGATACATTATAGTTATAATGCAACGCGAAAATCTAAAAAAACTCTGTCAATTTAGTCGTGATAATAATGAATGTCGCCACTGTCGCTTACGTCATAAGGTGGAAACCCCATGCTACCACATCTCCAAACAGTATTGGTAAAACGCTCGTCTTAATTGCTTCTCATGGCTACGAAAAAGAGAAGAAGAGGTGGGCCCCAAACTAGCTGGATGACAAATGTCCGGGAGGGCATGCAAAACCTCGGCTTGAAAGAAGACGATGCACTGGAGGTGACGATGCACTCTGTCAATTAAGTCGTGATAATAATACGGTATATGACTATTTTTTTTTTTTTTTGCAATCAAAAGACCTCTCAATGATAGAAACATCGTTGAAAGAATCACTTGATTCTCATTTAAACTACCTGAGATATCACAACTTTAAAATCACATTATTTTGGGCAAACCCAAAACGCTCCATACAAATGGCTACTAAGATGTGACGTCACACGACAGTATTTTGTATGCATTTCATTTGAATTTTGTATGGTAGCTATATCAAATGTTTCGTTTATGTCAATGGTTCTATTATAATAGTTGGTGCAAATTGTATGGATTATTCAATGGCATAATTATTTTTTAATAATTTCATACTTTTAAAATGGACTTGCCCATGAATCTTTGAATGACCATAAAACCGGCTAGACGTTATATTTTTAATTGAGAATTTTTGCTATTGGCACATATTGACCTATATTTTGATAAACTATTTATATTTTGTAAAATCTTGAGCTTAGTCATATACCCTAATGATGTCGCGACTGTCGCTTACGTCATAAGGTATGGTAACCCCATGCTGGCACATCTCCAAACAGTATTGGTAAATTGCTCGTCTCCGCGGCTCCTGCACGACCCCTTACTGCACAGCAGACGGTCTCCAAGTTGTAAGAACTGCGGTTGGAAGCTCTCCGACATCCGCCCTACTCACCAAACCTTGCATAGAGACTACTACTTCTTACAGAATTTAGATAACTTCTTGGCGGGAAAAAAATTCACTACCCCAGAGGCAGTACATGTCAAAATCATCGTCATCGTCAGCCCATTTAAGTCCCCACTGCTGGGGCACGGGCCTCCCTCAACCACATGAAGGGTAATTGCCATACTCACCACGCTTGGCAGACGGGTTGGCGAGGGTTTTGATATAAATGCAGAGTTTTCCTTTTCTTGGTGCTGATGATCATGCCAGCAGCTTTACCTTAGTCGCCTTTTACGACACCTCGGTATGAGTGAGGGTGGCCTATTCTACTCTGCCGGGGACCACACGGCCATGTAAAAATACTTATGAAGAATTTGTTGCCTCCCGTCCAGTTCCTTTCTTTAAGGTGACGGGTAGGCCACACTAGCGACGCCAATCGATCTTAATTTTTAACTACTAAACCTTTTTTAAACAATTTCGGGGTTAGAACCTCTAGGCAAACACTTATACTATTTATTAAATAACCATGCACAAATGTTGCGTCTGTTTTCGTTCCGGTTTAGTAGCTAAAAATTAAGATCGATTGGTGTCGCTAGTGTGCCCTACCCGTCACCTTAAGAAAGGCATCAATAAACTTCCACTGCGTTGGCAATGATGCATTGATTGTATGGGTGATAACTTCGTTTTTTTTTACATCATGGCGGACAAATGAGCAGACGGCTCACCTGATGGTAAGTTATAATACAAATAAAAAGACATGAAAAATAAAACATTTGCTTTTTTTTTATATAAAACGTCAATCTTACCTATAGGTTAAAACCTAAAAATTACCATAATATATGTGGGTTAGTGAAAAACCAAGAGGCGCAGAGGAGGTTTTCGTTACGATGCAATGTAATTGATTTTTGTATTTTAGTTCAGATTAGCGGTCGCCCGCAGCTGCGCTCGCGTGAAATTCAGTTTGCCATAAAAATATTTTTCTGCGAAAGATTTTCATACCATTTGTTTTCAATAAAAGTCTCATATTTAGATTCCATATGAAAATATTTTTCTGGCAAACCGAATTCAAAGCGAGCGAAGCCTCGGGTGAACGCTAGTATTTACTATGGCGCCTTTTTACAAGCTTTTATTTAGTTTCACCTGTCCCGTTGTCTGTCGTTCTGTAATCAAATCTTGCAACTTAAATTTGATCCACTTCCCGGTTTCCGATTGAGCTGAAATTTAGAATGCATGTATAAATCGGATGACAATGCAATGTTATTGTGACAGAGAGCCGATCTGATGATGGAGCTGGAAGGTGGCCATAGGAACTCCGTAATTAAATGATGCAACCCTATCGAGTTTGAGCTCATTAGATTCGTCTTGACAAGTACTTTGATACTATATGGTAACCAGGGTCTGATAATGGAGCCGGAAGGTGGCCATAGGAACTCCGTAATTAAACGATGCAACAGTATCGAGTTTGAGCTCATTGGATTAGTCTTGACGAGTACTTTGTTACTATATGGTAACCGGGGTCTGATGTTGGAGTTGGAAGGTGGCCATAGGAACTCCATAATTAAACGACGCAACCCCATCGAGTTTGGGCTCATTGGAGTAGTCTTGACGAGTACTTTGATAGTATATGGTAACCAGGGTCTGATGTTGGCGCCGGAAGGTGGCCATAAGAACTCCGTAATTAAACGACGCAACCCCATCGAGTTTGGTCTCGTTTGATTCGTCTGACGAGTAGTTTGATACTATATGGTAACCAGGGTCTGATGTTGGAGTTGGAAGGTGGCCATAGGAACTCCGTAATTAAACGACGCAACCCCATCGAGTTTGGGCTCATTGGATTAGTCTTGACGAGTACTTTGATACTATATGGTAACCAGGGTCTGTTGTTGGAGCCGGAAGGTGGCCATAAGAACTCCGTAATTAAACGACGCAACCCCATCGAGTTTGGGCTCATTGGATTAGTCTTGACGAGTACTTTGATACTATATGGTAACCAGGGTCTGATGTTGGAGCCGGAAGGTGGCCATAAGAACTCCGTAATTAAACGACGCAACCCCATCGAGTTTGGTCTCGTTTGATTCGTCTTGATGAGTACTTTGATACTATATGGTAATCAGGGTCTGATGTTGGAGTTGGAAGGTGGCCATAGGAACTCCGTAATTAAACGACGCAACCCCATCGAGTTTGGGCTCATTGGATTAGTCTTGACGAGTACTTTGATACTATATGGTAACCAGGGTCTGTTGTTGGAGCCTGAAGGTGGCCATAAGAACTCCGTAATTAAACGACGCAACCCCATCGAGTTTGGTCTCGTTTGATTCGTCTTGATGAGTACTTTGATACTATATGGTAACCAGGGTCTGATGTTGGAGTTGGAAGGTGGCCATAGGAACTCCGTAATTAAACGACGCAACCCCATCGAGTATGGGCTCATTGGATTAGTCTTGACGAGTACTTTGACACTATATGGTAACCAGGGTCTGATGTTGGAGCCGGAAGGTGGCCATAAGAACTCCGTAATTAAACGATGCAACCCCATCTCGGTTTCGGAGTTTGGTCTCGTTTGATTCGTCTTGACGAGTCTCTTGCTTTCGTCCTATATTAATTATATATGATTGATTGGATGGATGACCCAATGCCAAGGTGAGCACGTGCCGAGGGCTGAATTGTATGAGGGTGTATAAACATGTCTTGCCGCTAACGTTGCGCCTCAGTGTACCAGGGCGAACCCTGTTATATTGTAGCCCTTATCCCTCTACAACGGACCTCTGGGGGCTGGACCGTTATTTGTCTTATACTCGTGGGAATAACATGAAGAGAACAGAAACAACTACACAAAGAAAACGACGTTTAGAGAAGGCGAAATTGAAGAGACAGGAGAAGATTGCTAATGAAAGCGATGTCCACAAGCGGCAACGTTTAGAAAAACTAAGTTTAGCTACTGCTAAACATTTGTGGATTATGAGAAAGCCTTTGACTCGGTTGAAATTTGGTCTGTTCTGGAGTCCCTGCAGCAATGCCAAGTCGATTGGCGATATAACCAGGTGATGAGATGTCTGTATGATGCCGCTACTATGTCCGTCCAAGTACAGAATCAGCAAACAAGTCCTATACCACTGCATCGAGGAGTGAGACAAGGGGACGTCATCTCCCCGAAATTGTTCACAAATGCAATGGAGGATATTTTCAAGACGCTGAACTGGAATAGACGTGGCATCAACATCAATGGCGAATACATTTCTCACCTGCGATTTGCAGACGACATAGTCATAATGGCAGAAACGCTGCAGGACCTACAACAGATGCTGAATGACCTGGCTGACTCTTCTAAATGCATCGGCCTACGGATGAACTTGGACAAAACCAAGGTCATGTTCAATGAACATGTTCTACCGGAACCGATTGCAATTCACGGTGCCGTCCTCGAAGCTGTTCAAAAATACGTATACCTCGGGCAGACATTGCAATTGGGTAAAAACAACTTCAAGGATGAGGTGAATAGGAGAATCCAGTTAGGTTGGGCAGCATTTGGAAAACTACGTCGTGTCTTCGTATCGTCGATACTACAGTGCCTAAAGACAAAAGCCTTCAATCAGTGCGTCCTACCCGTCATGACATACACCGGATTAGCAAGCTTAAGTGGCAGTGGGCTGGCCATATTAGCTGCAGAACCGACAACCGATGGGGTAAACGAGTTCTAAAGTGGAGACCGCGTCTTGGCAAACGTAATGTAGGGCGCCCTCTGGCTAGGTGGGGGGACGATCTGTGCAGGATGGCTGGCAAGAGCTGGGATGCGAGAAGCCATGGATAGGTCACAGTGGCGAACAATTGGAGAGGCCTACGTCCAGCAGTGGACTGCGATAGGCTGATGATGATGATGATGATGATGACTGCTAAACATAGAGAAAACGAATCGTTAGAACAACGCACACATAGGCAAAATACCGACAGAATACATACACAAGAGAGAAAGAAAAACGAATCTCTAGAACAACGCACATATAGGCAAGATATCAATAGAATAAATACACAAGAGAGAAGGAAAAACGAATCTCTAGAACAACGCATAATTAGACAAGATATCGATAGAATACGTACACATCATCATCATCATCATCATCATCAGCCCATTTAAGTCCCCACTGCTGGGGCACGGGCCTCCTTCAAACACATGAGGGGTAATTGCCATACTCACCACGCTTGGCGTCTGAAGCGTGGTGAGTATGTGGGTTGTGGTTGTGGTATGTGGGTTGTGTATGTGGGTTGGCGAGGGTTTTGATATAAATGCAGAGTTTTCCTTCTCTGGATGCTGATGATCATGTGGTCCCCGGCAGAGTAGAATAGGCCACCCTCACTCTTACCGAAGTGTCGTAAAAGGCGACTAAGGTAAAGCTGCTGGCATGATCATTAGCACCCTGAGACACAAGAGAGAAGAAAAAAAATAGAGGTACTAAAAAGTTAAAAATAAAATTAAAGAAAAAAAACCTTTTTAAAAACAAGCTTTTATTATTTGTTTATAAAATGAACTAAAAAGTTAAAAATAAATTAACTCTAAAAAGAAATATAACACTTTGTAACTTGATTGTAACCTTTAACGACAAATAAGCGTCTTCGTATAGGACAAAATAATTCCATATTGAACAAATTTATTTAATTTTAACACTAAAACTTTTCACCATACATAATTATTCAATCTCATCCCCCCTCTTTATCATAGTCTCCATTTATAAACATTTATAAACATTTATAAATGGAGACTATGATAAAGAGGGGGGATGAGATTGAATAATTATGTATGGTGAAAAGTTTTAGTGTTAAAATTAAATAAATTTGTTCAATATGGAATTATTTTGTCCTATACGAAGACGCTTATTTGTCGTTAAAGGTTACAATCAAGTTACAAAGTGTTATATTTCTTTTTAGAGTTAATTTATTTTTAACTTTTTAGTTCATTTTATAAACAAATAATAAAAGCTTGTTTTTAAAAAGGTTTTTTTTCTTTAATTTTATTTATATGTTACAGTCTCAACTGAAAATTCTCACATGAGATCTGACAACATTTTATTCCCTTACATTCCATATATTATGTTATGTGTAGCTCGTGTCTTGGAGTTCCACATCATAGGTTCCAGATCATTGATTTTATCATGTCGTAATAAATGCTTATCAATTGGAGCAAACAAACGACAACAACTTTTGCTATAACGCCATTGACCTAGTTCTTATATATAGTTTAGCTGGGATTTTCTTGTTCTACACCAGTCTTCAAACCTAGTCTTCAAAATAAATTATACCCTCAAGAGTCCTGCGGAGTGTCAGTTCTAATTCAATTCGAGGCAAGCTTCGCCGTTCCTTGGCCATCTTGCTATCTCTGTCGCGCCTACGCGACCCTTCCGTGCGAGTAGAAGAAACAGCAAAATGGCTGTTTTAAATTCATAAGAAATTTATGAGCATTTGTGAATACCAAACAAAATGAATGAAACTTGATTATATTTTGATTACGTCGTTAACGTCGAAAAAATATACAAACTGTAATCATCACATATTATATTTTCATGTGAAACATAGGTAAATACTTCCTTAATCCGAATAACAGCAATGAAAAGTCGAGATATCCTCAAATTGCTAATTATTTTGGTTTTACGTTTGTATGGGAAATACGTTGTGTTGCCTTCACTTCACAGCTATACAATTAAAATTTTATTTAAATTTTTACTATAGTTTCCGAAATTAGCGCGAACAAACAGACAGACACACAGACAGAATTAAGTTTTGAACATCATTAATTCTTGTTCTTTTACTGTATATTTACGGCCCAAGTTACTTTGAGCTATATACACACACGTAGGTATATATTCAATGTACAGACGCAGATTTTTTACTCTTTTACTATATGTATAGATTTATGTTTTGGAATTCCCATAAACCTAGACATGGTTCATTAGACGTGGCTCGTGGTGGTTTTGAAGTAATTAAACAGAATTTTTAGAATAGTTCCAATTAGATAATTTATTATGAATACGGATTTGTAAGTGTTTGGTAGCATTCAGTGAAAATTTTCCAACAATAATGTTGGGTACTATTGTGTTACTATGTATCGGTCTAGTGGCTGCAGAATTTGATCCAGAACTACATGAATTACATAAAACCTTACCCAAAAGTGAGTTTGTGAAACTGTTTAACCGCCGTAATCACTCTTGGATAGCTACTGAATATGGGGACGATGTTCATATGATTCTGGGAGCAAAATTGAACTATAATCTGGAATTGCCAGTCGTGACACATGCTCCTCAGGAGCTCCCTGATAACTTTGACTCAAGGCAGAAATGGCCTCAGTGCAAAACCATCGGCGAAATATATGACCAAGGAGACTGCGGATCTTGTTTCTTGTTCGGATCTCTCAACACAGCCTCAGACAGGACTTGCATCCACGCGGGTGTTCAAGTGCGACTGGCCGTTCAAGAAGGCAGCTGCATGCAAAGATATGTTTGTTATGGTGGGGACCCTATGGATGTTTTTAAATTCTGGAAAAATAAAGGAGTTGTGACTGCAAACTGTAAAGAATACAATATAACAAAACTTAATATCAATAGATGTTGGTATAAATGTGACAACTCTTCTTTGGACTACAAAAGTGATAAGCACTTTGGTAAATCCATTTACCGACTCCAAGGTATTGACCTTCAAGCAGAATTATTTAAAAACGGCCCTGTACAGGCCGCTTTTACCGTGTACGAAGACTTTGAAGACTACAAAGGAGGTATATATGAATACCAATATGGTAAAATGTTGGGTGGCCATAGTATCCGAGTTATAGGCTATGGAGTTGAAGGTGACAAAAAGTACTGGCTAGCTGCAAATTCCTGGGGTACATCGTGGGGCGAGAAAGGTTTTTTCAGAATCAAGCGGTATCAAAAAGAAGTAGGATTTGAAAGATTGTTAATTTCGGGGTTACCAAAAGAAGAGCGTCTTTAAATCTCACGGTATAAAAATTGAGAGAATTTGAATAGGCTTAAAGGATTTTGGCATTCAAACTAGTAAATCATAAAAAAACTAATGTTATCAAAATTATTCTAAAAATTGATGAATATTTGATTAAGAACTTTATTCACTTTAAATAACCTAACATTACTTACTAACTACATATTTTGTTAATATGGTATTATTAAATATTGCAATTTTTACTCTAATTTAGTTTTTACTTTCTTACCTTTAAACATTTTACTAAAGAAACCAATTCAAACAGTTGTTGGAAGCAGAAAAAATTTAACAGCACAGATTGATATTTTTTCCTCTACCCAAAGGTTGTCTGGAAGAAATCGCTACAAGCGATAAGACCGCCTTATTGTACTGTCTGTTGCTGTTGTATCATGCTTGTATTTTATTTTTGTGCAATAAAAAATATCTATCTATTGATAGATTTTAATGTCCTCCAAACCGATATTTCGGTTATGGCGGCCGATCTAAGCGATCAGCTATCGACGCAGGATTCAGAATAGTCCCTCTCTCTCTATTCCCTTACCCTTTTCTTTGGATGGGACTCCAGTGTGGCACGACGGTAGAGGGATCTGGCCCAGGATCAACGGCTTAACGTGCTTTCCGAAACACGGGGGTACCAGACCACTAACTTCCAGAATCCCGGCTGTCACTGAGAGTTTCTTGAGGGTTTCTTTGGCGTCGCTAGTGTGCCCTACCCGTCACCTTAACAGAAAAAGTTACAAATTTTGACCCGATCCGGGGATAGAACCGGGGCCCCGCGCAGCCATCGCTTTAAAGGGCAACGCGCTAAGCACTGCGCCAACGAGATTTTAAAAAGATACCAAAACTGTATCATTGAGAAATAATAACTTGTAGATTGAATCGATGAACATTGCTCTACCTATTTTAAAGTTCATGAATAAAATTCTGAATGTTTAAGTATTTTTTTCATGACATTAATCTGAACAACTTTGGTTAGGCGCCATTGATCTAGTTCTTATAGTGTAGCTGGCTGTCTACGTCAGGTAGCATATTCTTCAAAATAAAGTAAGTATACCCTATTTGTTGCCGTGGCTATACAATAAAAAAGTTTCATTTGAATTCGTTTAGTCGTTTCTGAGATTAGCGGGAACAAACAGACAAACAGACAGACGGACAAAAATATGAAAACCATTGATTCGTGTTCTGTTACTGTTTTTTGATCGACCCAAGTTATTTTTAGGTAAATATATTCAATTTAAAGAGATAGCTTTTACCCGACTACGGCGAAGCAAAAAGGAGGGTGCTGATTTTGACCTGTATGTATGTATGGTTGTTCATCTGTTCCCTCATAACTTCTAAACTAGTTATCGTATTTGAACAAATGAGATGTCGTTAGAAGCGTCTTGATTGTCTTTTGGTTACAGGTGACATGACGTCATGTTAAATTGACTACAGGGCCCTCTAGGGGACCTAGAGTAAGGAATAGTATGGGGTATCAAGTGAAAGAGCTTTTTAGTACATTCCAAATATGTAATTTTATTTACATAACTAAAAATATGTAAAATAAAAATAAAGTTTAAAAACTAAAACCCGACTACCAAAAAAACACGCTCTAAAAAGTACGAAACAAGAAAATTGTCTCTGTTGAAATTATTACGCCACATTGTCGTAGTCGTATGCCACCTGCTGTAGCAAAATAGATTCGTTATAATAATAAAATAAAATCAATGTGGCATACAATGCCTAGGCAATGTATAGAATGGGTGGAGCTTTTAAGCAATGTAGGAAATGCTATGAATATCATTGTCCATTACTACATTTCCTAGGCAATGTATACAATGCCTAGGGGCATAGTATAGAATATCCGCTGTTGATGATGAAATTGATCTCAGTCTATATTCCCATTTACTTTTCGCCCACAGAAGAATCCCTCTCTATTTTCAAGTCCCGAGTTAAAGATCATTTCTTATATTTCTAAGCCTTTGTAGTTCCTTTCATTGTCTCCTATTTCCCTGGTTACGTATCTATCAATCCAATAAACTGTTAGTATGTGTGTTTATTTGTTTTGTAATGTACTAGTATGTATTAGTATGTATAGCTAGTATATATTTATTTAATATAATGCATGTATGTATATACCATACTCATATTTATACAATGTCTTTTTTTTTCTTTTTCTTACTTGCACTGCCTTACCTCTTTTCTTAATTCGCTATACTTTTCCTCTACCCTGAGGTTGTCTGGAAGAGATCGCTATTAGCGATAAGACCGCCTACATTGTTTTAGTATAATAACTTAGGCTAAGATCTGTAAATTTTGTGCAATAAAGTGTATCTATCTATCTATCTAACATCTGCCATATCCATGAACGTTTCGCCAAAAGAACTTTCTAATGTTTTAACAAAATCTTTTTTCATCAATTCTTCGTTTTTCGGCTAATGTGTAGGTAAGGTTTAGGTTAAAAAAAAGATTTGGTTAGGTTAGAACTGGTAACTCCACAACGCGCAAACTGAGCGAGCAAAGCGAGCATGCCGCGGTAGCAGCCGGCGAAGCGCCAGAAGGACCAATAATAGAGAACTTGCATTTTTTTTATTTTAGTCTATCTTAAACATTTCAAAAAAGTTAAAACATGCACAAATAATTGTTTAAACGCAAATCAAAAATTGTCATTTCAATGCATGGGCGAAAACCCTCACTGGTTTAATGTGACGTCCATTCCCTGCGACGCTGCACGCACGCAAGCATGACATTTTGCATAATGCCATACAAAAATCGAATAAACGCCCTGTTGATCTAGTGGTTTAAGTACCGGATCGTGATCTCGGGGTCCTGGGTTCGATTCCCGGGTCGAGCGAAAAGTAGGTTATATTTCGAATTTTCGAACATAGCTCGGGTTTGTGATCAACAATCCGCATTTGGCAAGCGTGGTGATTAAGCCTAATCCCATCATAGTAGCGATGACTATATTTCTAAGATGAGGCTTTTGCCCTGCAGTGGGACAGTTTATAGGCTGGTACTTTACTTCCGAGACTTTGTGATTAATCTGTGATATGTTTTGTTTTTTTTTGTATATAAATTTAAGATGTAGGGTAGGCTTTAAAAATATTTTTAGATCTCTTTTTACCGGTGCGGAAAACTTAAAATTACAAATAAATGATCGCTAATTATTCTCACGATAACGTGTTTTTATTGAAAGTCCTCTGGTGTTTACAATTCGTCTATCTGCCAATTTTCCGCGAAAAGACGAATCTTTGAAACGCTTGAAGGGCATTCCACAGATGATTCACTTGGCTGAGGTCCACCTGAAGACTGCCATCATATTATTCTATGATGTATTTGATTTGTATGATGGAGGCCTTTGCCCGGCAGTGGGACAGTTTATAGGCTGATTCTTTTACTATACAATAATCGCGATTTATTTCATCATGTGTATCTTTGCCTCGGACTCTATCTTGTGTATGAACCAAGATCGCAAGGCAGTTGAAATTTTCACATTACGTATTCTATTTTCGGTAAGAAATTCTTAGTGGCGGAGTCTGGAAGTTGGCGGTCTTGTACCCCCGTGCTTTGGAAAGCACGTTAAGCTGTTGGTCCAGCGCCCGATCCCTCTCCGGTCGTGTCACAATATTGTCCCATCGGAATATGTTAAGGGAATGGAGAGTGCACTTTTGTTTGCGCTCACACTTGAGCACTATAATATATCCTGCGTACGTGGCTGATCGTTGAGATTGGCCGTCGTAGCCGTAATTGGTTGGGATATTATTGTTATTATTATATGTTAAGTTTCGAATAGTGATAGAGCGATGGTAGCTCAGTTGATAAGAACGCACCTTTCATGCGGGGAGTTGAGGTTCGAATCCGAGCATGCACCTCTGCATTTTTCAAATGCATGTGCGTATTTCAACCATTCTATCGGCGCGGTGCTGAGCGAAAGCATCGTGAGGAATCTTGCACGTTACGGATAATTTCGGAAATATGTAATCATGATTTAGTTGGTCTGGTTCCCCTATCAAAATGGTTCCGATTGCGAAGGTCAGACGGCAGTCGCTTCATTGTAATGATCAGACTCCCAAAACCCTGAATCATGGTCTTTGCGTACCCCGGGCTCCAAAGCGACAGCTTTGGACGCAACACGCTAAGATGACGATGAGGGATGTTATGTTTCAGTTACACAATGAAACAATTTAAACTGATTTAAGGCAGCTTTGACGGATCAATGACGCCGCCAATAGATTTTTATTGATTGTAATGAAATTAAAATATTAGACGGAAAAAAAATTTTTTGGAGCCACTTAAACTTTTTTTTAATGGCTGCTACTGTGTCTGTGTGTGTCTACTTTAAACTTAAATTGTATTCCGTCAAATAACGTTTATTTTATTAAAAAATTACGTATGCGTGAAAAGAAAGTAAAATATGATTTTTCTAATCGTCGTTTGCAAGTAAAGTCCTCCAAACCGATATTTCGGTCATGGCCGCCGATCTCAGAGATCGGCCATCGACAGGACATATTATAGCGCACAAGTGTTTGCGCAGACACAAGTGCACTCTCTATTCCCTTACCCTCATATTTCGATGGGACACCACTGTGACACGACCGAAGAGGGATCAGGCGAAGGACCAATGGCTTAACGTGCTTTCCGAGGCACGGGGGTACAAAACCGCCAACTTCCAGACTCCAGGCTGACATTCCTAACAGAAATTGAAAAAAGAAAGTGAACTGAACAAATTTTGGCTCTACCCGGGGATTGAACCCGGGACCCCAAGCACAGCCGTCACTAACCACTGCGCCACCGAGGCAGTCCGTTATCAAGTAAAAACTGCACAATAACTATTTTGACGAGTTCTGCTCAGCGACAGATACGAATTCGAAATGGCGATTGATCGCGGCGATCTAGTTTTAACGAACGTACATAAAAGTTGTTCATGTACTTTGGCAAAGGGAAACGCGTCCACATGCCACGTCCCGTGTTAAATTGTCAAAGGTTTTGATTTATATTTTGGAACTCCCATAAACCTACACGTGGAAATATTTCAGTTTTTATTCGTTTTAAAATTGAAGTGATTAAACGGAATTCTTAAAATAGTTTTAATTCGATAAATGAATATAAATACAGATTTGTAAGAATTTGAGTAACATTTAGTGAAATTTCACCAACAATCATGTTGGGTACTATTGTGTTACTAGGTATCGGTCTAGTGGCAGCAGAATTCGATCCTGAACTGCATGAGTTATATCAAACCTTACCCAAAAGTGAGTTTTTGGAACTCTTCAATAGCCGTGGTCACTCTTGGACGGCTACTGAATATGGGGACGATGTTCATATGACTCTGGGAGCAAAATTGAACTATAATTTGGAATTGCCAGTCGTGACACATGCTCCTCAGGAACTGCCTGATAACTTTGACTCAAGGCAGAAATGGCCTCAGTGCAAAACCATCGGCGAAATATATGACCAAGGAGTCTGCGGATCTTGTTTCTTGTTCGGATCCCTCAACACAGCCTCAGACAGGACTTGCATCCACGCGGGTGTTCAAGTGCGACTGGCCGTTCAAGAAGGCAACTGCATGCAAAATCGTGTTTGTGGCGGTGGAGAACCACTTAGTGTTTTTCGATTCTGGCTTACAAAAGGAGTTGTGACTACAAACTGTAAAAAATACAGTATACCAAAAATAAGAAAAAATGAATGTATACAAAAATGCGACAATTCTTCATTGGACTACGAAAGTGATAAGCACTTTGCTAAATCCATTTATCAAGTCAATGGTACTGATCTTCAAGCAGAATTATTTAAAAACGGTCCTGTACAGGCCGCCTTTACCGTGTACCAGGACTTTGAAGACTATAAAGGAGGTATATATGAACACCAATATGGTGACGCATTGGATGGCCATAGCATCCGAGTTATAGGCTATGGAGTTGAAGGTGGCATAAAGTACTGGCTGGCTGCAAATTCATGGGGGACATCGTGGGGCGAGAATGGCTTGTTCAGAATCAAACGCTTTCAAGAAGGCCTGGGATTTGAAGACGAGCTAATTTCAGGATTACCAAAAAGTGAACATTTTTAAATCTCACGGTATCAGAATTGAGAGGTTGTTCATAGGATTAAAGGATTTCGGCATTCAAACTAGTAAATCATAAATAAATCATACTACACGTACGCGGGAATGAATCATGGATAATAAAACCGTTATAAACGAAATTACATTATAGAATTCCCTTATTCTAAAAATCTATAAATATTTGTGTTATTTATTTCATTCTAAAATACTACTTCATATTTTGTTAATATGGTATTAATAAATATTGCAATTTTCATTTTAATTTTGTGTTTTTTATCCTTAGTACCGAATATTTGGCACATAACTACATACTTTGGGTGTTGGGAATATCTTAAATGAAAGATCAGTGTAAGACCTAATATTTCTTTAATAAATATTTGTTTTAGTACTGAATGCATCAATTGGTGGAATAAAAAGCCATTTCCAATATTTTATTTTTTTCCAGATGAAGAAATTGCATTTTAGATATTTGGTATCTTTTATGACAGACGAGTGTTAGACCTATGGTTTTTTAGATACATTTTATCGTAACTAAGAACTGTATCGATTGGTATAATAAAAAGCCAATTTAATTTTTTCCGGTTCGATTCTCGTGCAAAACAAGAACAATCCAAAAAAACTTTGATTGCAGTTTTATTTTCTTCTAAAAAATAAGTGAAGTTTCCTTTAAGTAGAAAATGCTTATAATGATTCAAGGTACTTTCCCTTCATGTCTCATAGTCGTAGGACGCTCTGTATATTTTTGTTAACCTTTCGCCCATAGAACAACTGCCCCACAAACGCCAAGAGAACTTTCCAATGTTTGAACAGAATATTTTTCCATCAATTCTTTGTTGTTCGGCAAATGTGTAGGTTTAGTTTAGGATAAAAATAGTTTAGAACTGGCAAATCCACAGCGCGCGAGCCGAGCATGCCGCGGCAGCAGTCGGAGAAGCGACAGAAGACCTAATAATTGATGGCAAAAGATTTTACAAGAAGGTAATGTCAGGCCTTGATAGTCCGGTAACAAACTTATCGTGTAAAAAAACGGATTTGCTGCCGCGATTCTATACGCTAGTAATATCATAGCTCAATGCTTTTACATACATTTTCGGCTTCGAATCAGGTATTGTAAAGAATGTCTAGGCAAAGGATAAAATAAATAAATAAATATTTCACAAGATCATTATACATTGATCTGACTCCGATATAGGTAACTAAAGCATCCTGTGTTGGAGGAATGGCGAGGCAGACACAACACTTAAGAATATAATTAAGACCGAAATATAAAGTGGCATAAGAAAAATGTATTAGCACGTAAAAAAAAACAGGAGCACCACTAGCACTTTACTAATGACGGTTTTGTAAAATAACTAGCCTAAGAATGCAACCATAGAGTGTGGGACTCAGACAAAAATGTTTTTTTCAGCGGAGAACTATTCTATTACAAGTAATTATTGTAACTTACTAATAAATAAAGGCACAGACCCAGAGTCTATTGATGTTACTTACCCAATAAAAATCCTTTCGATAGTGTCTTCTCACTCTCTTCAAACCTCGATACCACCGATTACGTCCCAATTGATAGTTTCCAAAGCGTCTTTCCTCGGCTCTTAGTATTCAAACATTAAATGTCAACACATTAAGCTTTTCGATGTTGAAAACTCTGCTGACCATCCATGTCGATCCCTATCAAGTGACTGTTAATGCACTACTTGGATCCTCTGACTAGTGTCCTTGTTCGGAGCACTGCACCTCTCAACAGCAATCGGCGGTCGAAAATAGGTATCCGCTGTAACTGATATTATAGGTCAGCAGACTAGAACGGAATGCGAAGTTTTTCGTTTCTTGCCTTTGGCGGCAAGTTTGCTTTACCCCGAAGGCTACGATGCCTCAGCGGAGGCTAGAGACGATGTGATACTATAGTACACATCAGCGGCAGAACCCAGCGCTGGTTTGGTCATTTTAGCAAACTAGCATTTCGTCAGATTCACAAATTAGACCTGGGTAAATCGATTGTTTATCGAGACCCAGATCGATTGCGACCCACTCGTATAGTGATCGGGTTAATAAGATTCGATCGTTTCATTTGGGTCGCAGTTTGTTTGTTCTCTAAAGCTCTATCTTTCAAACAAAAAACAAGGCTAAAATAATGATGTTGTTAATGTTATTTTTCTATTACCTATTTTTGCTTTTAACAACGAGTTACTTATCATAAAAATAATTAGTCGGTATTGATCAATCAATATTTTCAATCGTTAGAATCTTAACGCGACCCGCGAACCGCGAGCGAGAAAAAATAATAGCTCTTCATGCTCACAGGTCACGCGACTTGTGCGACCCAAACCTACCGGTTTATTTCGGATAAAGAAAGACGGAACTATCATGTTTTGTACATGAACGACCAAGATAGACAGATCTTGTTTGTTACGTTTCATTCTATGGAGGTAGTAGACTCGATCATTTTGCCAACAAGCGATTAATTAATGTAAAATTATAAAAATAAAGTTTATTTTGGCATGCTTCGTATGTGGATCAAATGATCAAATCCTTTTAAGATCCGCTCCCAACGATCCCAAACATGGGATCCAGCGGTTTAGAAGTCCAAGAAACCAGGTCCTTAAAAAAATTGTCAAAGGAAATGCCTGTTTCATTAGTGGAATTGGCGAAAAGAATGCCCAACGCGCTTCTTGAACTTTCGCCGAATTCGTGATTTCCTGCTCTTTAGAAGTCGGATGATTCCCTAATCCTCATTGCAAAAGAGAAAGCCGACCTTCTGGGCAATCACTTTTACCACCAGGTAACCTGCTTGCTCGGTTGTCGTCTCAAGCAAAAAAATAAAATATTCCTTCTACAAATACCTACCTACCTACTTTGTATGCAAATCATGGAAATGGAATCATCATAAATAATAATTATATTTAAATCAATAAGAAAAATCTGGGAAAAATGCTAAGGTGTGTTTTAGGGTGTTTAGCTAAGGCGTGTATTTTTGTTGAAATGATTTTTTTATTTAATAGGTGGCAGACGAGCAGATGGACCACCTGATGGTAAGCGGCAAATTAATAAAATATTAATATTTGAAGGAATATCCCTACAAAGACGCCATTCATCATCATCATCATCAGCCCATTTAAGTACCCACTGCTGGGGCACGGGCCTCCTCAATCACATGAGGGGTAATTGCTATACTCACCAGGCTTGGCAGACGGGTTGGCGAGGGTTTTGATATAAATGCAGAGTTTTCCTTCTCTGGGAACGAAAACTCACACAAACTTTCTCTGGGAAGACGCCATTATTTAATATCAATAGACGGTAACAGGTAAGCACTTAAAATATTCACAAAATACTCAATAGCATACACTTTAAAATTAAATAATAAAATCAATGGTATGGAACCGATCGTGCGCGAGTCGGACTCACACTTGGACATTTTTTGTAAAAATTACCAATTTTTGTAATTATATTACCTATTTTTGTAAAAACTCCCAATTTTTGTAAAAATTCCCAATTTTTGTAAAAATTCCCATTTTTTGTAAAAATTCCCATTTTTTGTAAAATTTTCCATTTTTTGTAAAAATTCCCAATTTTTGTAAACATTCCCAATTTTTGTAAAAAATACCAATTTTTGGCGGCTTATGATACTGAAAAGGTAAGACGGTAGTCGCTTAATTTATCAGTCTCCCCAAATTCTGAATCATGGTCTAAGCGTATTCCGGGATACAAAGCGACAGTTTTGCACGAAATACGCTAAGATGAGGATGGCGGATGTTATGTTTTAGTTACACAATTAAACAAATGAAACTCATTTAAGGCCGCTTTGCCGGATCAGTGATGCCGCCAATTTATTGAAAAAAATGTTTTTATGGCCACTTTTAACTTAAACTACCTATAGGTACTCGCCGCGATTGTGACCTGTGACAAGGCGGAAAATCACAATAAAAATCAAAAAAATGTATTAAAACAATGCTTTAAATATTACCAACTATAATTTTGATGTGCAATTAGCTTGTTTTGGTGTGCAAAAAGTTAGGTTAGGATAGCAATATATATTAATTTTGAGGGAACGATAAATACAAACCAAAACACAAATGGCGGTACCGCTGATCGGTAAAAGCCCCCTTAACCACAATATTACATACAGGTGTGGATTTGTGAAAAACCAATAGACATTATGATGCAATGTGATAGGCCTGCGCGCGCAAGTGCAATTTATGTAGGTTATTAAACTTTTGATTTATATTTTGGAATTCCAATAAACTTACACGTGGAAATATTTCAGTTTTATTCGTATTAGAATTGGAGTGATCAAACGGAATTCTTAAAATAGTTTCAATCACATAAATGAATATAAATATGGATTTGTAAGAGTTTGGGTATCATTCAGTGAAAATTCTCCAACAACCATGTTGGGTACTATTGTGTTACTATGTATCGGTCTAGTGGCAGCAGAATTTGATCCTGAGCTGCATGAGTTATATAAAACCTTACCCAAAAGTGAGTTTGTGGAACTCTTCAACAGCCGTGGTCACTCTTGGACGGCTACTGAATATGGGGATGATGTTCAAATGACTCTCGGAGCAAAATGGAACTATGATTTGGAGTTGCCAGTCGTGACACATGCTCCTCAGGAGCTCCCTGATAACTTTGACTCAAGGCAGAAATGGCCTAAGTGCAAAACCATCGGCGAAATATATAACCAAGGAGACTGCGGATCTTGTTTCTTGTTCGGATCCCTCAACACAGCCTCAGACAGGACTTGCATCCACGCGGGTGTTCAAGTGCGACTGGCCGTTCAAGAAGGCAACTGCATGCAAGATCTTGTTTGTGGCGGTGGAGATCCCCTTAGTGTTTTTCAATTCTGGCAAACTAAAGGAGTTGTGACTACAAACTGTAAAAAATACAGTATACTAAAAATAAACAAAGATGAATGTATAGAAAAATGCGACAACTCTTCATTGGACTACAATAGTGATAAGCACTTTGGTGACTCCTTTTATCAAGTCAATGGTACTGATCTTCAAGCAGAATTATTTAAAAACGGCCCTGTGCAGGCCGCTTTTACCGTGTACGAAGACTTTGAAGACTACAAAGGGGGTATATATGAACACGAATATGGTGGAGAATTGGGTGGCCATAGCATCCGTGTTATAGGCTATGGAATCGAAGGTGACAAAAAGTACTGGCTGGCTGCAAATTCCTGGGGAACATCGTGGGGTGAGAAAGGCTTTTTCAGAATCAAGCGCTTTCAAGAAGACCTGGGATTTGAAGACTATTTAATATCGGGGTTACCAAAAAGTGGGCACCTTTAAATCACATGATATCAGAATTGAGAGGATGTTCATAGGATTATAGGCTTTCGGCATTCGAACTAGTTAATCATAAATAAATAATACTACTCGTATATCATGGATAATAAAACCGATATAAACGAAATTAGATAGAATTCCCTTATTCTAAAAATCTATAAATATTTCTGTTATATATTTTATTTTCAAAACACTATTACATATTTTGTCAATATGGTATTAATAAATTTTGCAATTTTCATTGTAAATTGGTATTTTACATTTTTTTTTCCAAACTTATTGCAATATACGAAACAACTGTTATTTCGTTCATATAATTGATCTTACTTGCTTAATGGATTTTAGTGGTCACATAGATTAAAAAAAATGTACAAAACTATTTCCTTAAAAAAATAACATGTTTAGATTTATCTTGCTCTACCTATTATAAAGTTTATGATGAAAATTCTGAATAATCAAGTATGTTTAATGGGAAAGATTTATATATCATTTACAAATGTTGAGATAGACAAATGATCCTAAATAATCCTGGCTAACAACATTAAGTCGAAATTATTTGTCAGGGCACATTTTGACACTTTTTTTTTACATCATAGCGGACAAATGAGTAGGACGGCACACCTGATGGAAAGTGATCACCTTCGCCTCTGGACATCTGCAACACCTGAAGTATCACATATGCGTTGCCGGCTCACTTAGTTAAAATTCTACCACGTTACATGGTAACGCGGCGGGCTTTAATTTTATGTATTTGGAGAGTGGGCAGTTGAGGATGCAGGCAGCACTATGGTCGGGGTTAACACACAAACGTTGCGCTTTGGAAGGCTGAAAAAATGCCGCTATTACTGAAAAAATTGATCTTTAAGTTAATATAAAACTGGACAATTACTGGACTTGGTGACCTTAAAGATAAGAGTTTATTCCTCTCTATCAAGAAATGGGTTTAGAGCCGGCAATGCATATGTGTTGCCATGTCCACTAGGCGGCGGTGATCACTTTCCATCAAGTGCGTCGTCTGTCGTTTGTCCGCTATAATGTATAAAAAACTTTTTAAAATAATGTTTTTGCATTATTATTATTAGTTGCACTCAAAACTAAGAAATGAAAGTTTTAAGATTTACTTTGTCTATTAAACTATTTGTGTATAAATATAATAAAAAATACTTTACTACATAAATAAACACGTTGTTATAATGTTTTCATTGTGCAAAATTACTGGACTTTTTGAAATTATGTTTGCATTTTTTTTATTAATTGCACTTAAAACTAAAAAAAGATTTATTTATGATTTATTTTTTCTTTTAAACTCTTTATTTATAAAAATCATAAAAAATACTTTACTAGATAAAATTAAATGTTGTTAAATTGTTTTATCTGTCGACCCATTTCCTTTTGAAATATTAAAGATGCAGGGTGAAGTGCACAATGTTTACTAGTGTACATCTCGTGTAGGAATTGAAACTACCTATAGACACTCGCAGCACTAAGAGTCATGAGCGTTGCCAACCTTTTCATTTTCCTTGAGATTCTTGGTACCTTGATATCCTTTTGATATATCCATTGACATTATACTCAAAGAACTAATCTTACAAAAGGTCACAATTGGTCCTTATCCCTGAGTGATATGCCATTTTTAATGCAGATTATTTTTAGGTATGTGATAGATGGGAGATGAGCAGACGGATCACCTGATGGTAAGCAATTGCCGTCGTCCATGGACACCCGCGACAACAGTGGAGTCACAAGTGCGCTGCTAACCTTTAAACGCACCTTTCCCTCGGATTGGGACTCCGTTACCCTCACTCACGCAGCGAAACACAGCACAGTGCTGCTTCACGGTGGTGTTCTGTCCTCCGTGGTATCACTCCGGTCGAACCAACCCTTAAACCCCTTTCCCCCAGATTGGGCCTCTGGTACCCTCACTCACGCAACGAAACACAGCACAGCGCTGCTTCACGCCGGTTTTCTGTGAGGCCGTGGTATCACTCCGGTCGAGCCGGCCCATTCATGCCTAAGCGTGGCTCTCCCATGGTCCCGCAAAGCGTCCTTAAATCAGTTTCATTTGTTCAATTGTGTAACTGAAACATATTATGCCCCATCCTCATCTTGCAAAGCTGTCGCTTTGGAGCCCGGGGTACGCTTAGACTATGATTGAGAATTTGGGGAGTCTGATCATTACAATTAAATTACTGCCGTCTGACCTTGTCAGTATCATAAGCCGCAAAAAAATTGGTAATTTTTACAAAAAATGTCCAAGTGTGAGTCCGACTCGCGCACGATCCGTTACATACCATTGATTTTATTATTTAATTTTTAAGTGTATAATTAAGTATTTTGTGAATATTTTATGTGCTTACCTGTTACCGTCTCATCGTCATCGTCAGCCCATTTAAGTCCCCACTGCTGGGGCACGGGCCTCCCTCAACCATATGAGGAGTAATTGCCATACTCACCACGCTTTTCAGACGGTTTGGCGAGGGTTTTGATATAAGTGCAGAGTTTCCTTCTCTGGGTGCTGATGATCATGCCAGCAGCTTTACCTTAGTCGCCTTTTACGACTCGGTAAGAGTGGTGGCCTATTCTACTCTGCCGGGATCACACGGCTTGTTACCGTCTATTGATATTAAAAAAATCGGTAAAAAAAACTTTTAAGCTAAACGGTTTTATCTTATGTGCACTGAAAACTAGAAAATAATAATAACAATTAGGTATTTCGATCTACTAGTTCAGAAATATTTTAATACCAAGCAGAATAGCTTTTAGGCATATTAGACTAAAATAAAAACGTGGGGCCCATTAACTATTGCTGTAATACTTTCTTCTATACTAAGTGTGGATTGCATCGACTTACTATAATCGTAACTGGAGTTTTTGACAATCAACAACCAGCCGTGGCGGCTTCACCAGCGAACGCCATGAGCTGGGCGTTCGCCGCGCCGCCTGATCTACCAAAGTATAAAGATATGCTTTGCCATAGGTAGGATTTCAGAGGGGCCCCACGTTTTTATTTTAGTCTAATATGCCTAAAAGCTATTCTGCTTGGTATTAAAATATTTCTGAACTAGAAGATCAAAATACCTAATTGTTATTATTATTTTCTAGTTTTCAGTGCACATAAGATAAAACCGTTTAACTTAAAAGTTTTTTTACCGATTTTTTATTTTATACTTTTTAGTATTTAACGGAAATGCCTACGTTGAGTGCATCATTATGACATGGTTTTTTACCTGATAATTTATTACAATCTAATTCCTCAAACATAGCCCTTCCAGAGACTTGATCTGTCCTTTTAACGTCACACAATCTTGGACATAACTGTTCTGGACACGACTACTCATGCCCTCACCTAATATGCCATTTTGTAGTCACGTCCATCTTGGATTTTAAATTTTGTCGTAATCACTGTATTCTACTAGTAGTAGTAGTGTAGCCCTTTCATTTGATGCCCATATTGAGGGGGTTGTGGAAGAATATGAAATCTGCCATTTTGCACCGGCGGCCATCTTAGATTTACAACGTTATTGATACTACTATATTGTATTGTCATCGGAACTAAAGGTGTATACCAAATTTAAGATAAATCTCACAACAGGAAGGTACTCAAATTTCAATTTCTAATTTTGACCCAAATAAATAAATACCGTACGGGTCGAGCTAAATAAAACCGTTTAATGAAGGGAAGGAAAAAAGTCCTTACTCTATTGAAGAATTTTTAAATGTGACATAAGTCAATATGTAATCTCTATAGTATTAATTATTATTGTTCTCTAAATCTCTCTTAATCAGCCAGGGGTACGGATCAGACGAAGGATCGCGCACTCTGACAATCCACGAAGCCCAGGGACAGACGTTCGAGAACGTTGCGATAGTCAGAACAACTGCCAAACAGTCCCATCTCCTGCAAAGTGTCCCACAAGCGGTGGTAGCCATCTCCAGACACACAAGAACTTGTGTATATTATACAGATAACGCCACTAACGACGCCACAGCGCGCCTAATATCCATGGCATCGAAGGCTACCATCGAAAAAATAACCGAGTACAACCTCAAAATGGCGATCCGCCGGGGCGATGACGCGGTTAGGGACAAGCTTGCAAATAAAACATAAAGTATTAACATATCCCAAAACTCCCCCACTGAGGTCCTTAACTGTTGTTGATACCCATATTGTTGGGATTGATAAAAAAATGTTATCAGCCATTTGGTAGCGGCGGCCATCTTAGATTTAAATTTTTCATAGTAAATTGTATTCTACTTGTTGAGACCTTTCATTTGATACCCATGTTGATGGGATTGATAAAACGTAAGTTATCTGCAATTTTGTAGAGGCCACCATCTTGGATTTTAATTTTATATAGTACATTGTATTCTACTCGTTGATCACTTTCATTTGATACCCATATTGATGGGATTGATAAAACCTACGTTATCCGCCATTTTGTAGCGGCCGCCATCTTGGATTTCAATTTTTTACAGTATATTGTATTCTGCTTGTTGAGCCCTTTCATTTGATACCCATATTGATGAGATTTATAAAACATAAATTATCCGCCATTTTGTAGCGTCGGCCATCTTGAATTTATAATAATAATGAATAAACATAATTGTACTGTCACCAAAATCCAAAGTGTATACAAAATTTCAGATTAATCGGTTGACAGGAAGAGGGTGAAATTTGAATTACTAAATTTGACCCAAGAATAAATGATAAAACAAACGGGGTGAGCTAAATAAAACCGTTTAAAAATGGCGTTTTTGTAGGGATTTTCCCTCAAATATTTATTTTATATTAATTTACCACATATCATCAGGTGGTCCGTCTGCTCGTCTGCCACTTATCAATTTAAAAAAAAAAATCAGCAAAAATACACACCTTAGCTAAACATCCTCAATCACACCTTAGCATTTTTCTCAGATTTGTCTTATTGATTTAAACATAATTATTTATTCAATTCAATTCAATTCAAATAATTTATTTCAGTCAAACATAGTCCATACATGTCACTTTTGAAAAATTATTCAGCTCACAAATAGTTATGATTACATACAAATTATCTACATTATTATGATTATTACATTATAAAATATTATATTAAATAGAAGTAAAAATAAAATAATACTACCAAACTGTCAATTTTAAGATTTAACATGAAGTCGAACCCAATATTTTAAAAATGGACAGTCCATGCGCCCAGCTATAACGCGCAGAATGTCATTGGAACTGCCACGGACACGGCCCCATCATCGAAGCTGCTCTCTTCTGAAGGATAGCATAGACGCCATCAGTATGAGCTTCGGCGAATACCCGACGCACTGCAGCACCGCGGCAGCCCCAACTGCACCCTGAACTCGTTGTTGTACTGCACACGCAAGGCGTTGATGGCCTTCTGCGTGTAGCTAGCCCACAGGGTGCACGTGTAAAAGGACTGGCAAGAAGCCTAAGCACCTTAACGGGTTCCGTACAACGTGCAAACCTGCGGGCAAGCATATTACATCTTACCGCCAACGCCCTACGCTCCCTTTCAATTTCCTCATTATCAGAGAGGTCCTCCATCCATCACCCAGTGAACCTGATAGTTAAAACGCGATACATATTTAAGTGCCAAACCACCAAGATACACTGGAGGTACTGACGAGATTTTGTGACCTCGAGACTTAAACATTAATAATTCACTTTTCTTCGCATTGTATCTGAGTCCATAAGCGCTAGCATTTTCCTCACATATTTTTAATAATTTGCGAATGGCACTTATCGAGGGAGCCAGCAGCAGATTTTTTTTATGTGGAAACCTTTACTGATTTATATTTTTATTATTTCCAAATTATTTTAAGTTTTATGTAATTGTTTCTTTCCCAAAGAATAAATAAATAAATACAATTTAAATATTTACTGTTGCAGAGAATTACTGCACAATTAGAAAAATATAATCTGAAAAATACTTGTTTTCATCTTTAACCCTAACCACCATATTAAATACAAGCATGGATGATACATAAACATTTATCCACACTTTACTTGGTCCCAAAAGGCCAACATTACCAGATGTAACTTTATCTCGTGTTAAAGCGAAACTAAACTATCTAATAGAGGATGTATATCCACCAGGGTTCGCCTTAGAGATCAAGGATTATTCGCTTAAGTAGATAGTTGGAATAATTTTCCTAACTCACTCCTTCAAAGGAAATAGCCAAAATTAAAGTTTTGAAAGGTAGTAAGATGCAAACTATACTTGAATGTAAGTTGAGAGATTAACCTACCATAATCTGCAAAAATGTTTTATTGACCATGAGCTTCATGGCCTCCTGGGCGGTAGCTAGCTAGTAGTATGATTTTCGAACGTAAAACAAGCGGCAATCGGTGCCTCCTTTCTAACACAGGTGTCCTTTTTTTGGTTTCGCAGGGGAAATGCCGCCGGCTCAAGAGATGAGCAGACTACCTTATGTATACCAGACCACCGGGGGGCGGCCAGGTTATGCGGGGCTCTCCTCTAGCGGGGGGCTTCTCCCAAAGAGAAGCCAGGCAAAGGCATACCCACTAAACCCCCTGCGGTTCTCCCTCATCGCCCATATTGAGGAATATCATAGTGATATAGCCGAAGCCTCCTTTCACGATGTTCCCCGGGCGGATGTCCGCTTATGTTCCTTCCCCGGACGTGCCAGGAGAGGGGATAGGGACAGCCGGGAGAACTGAACCGTCCCTATCGGGCAGCAGAACACAGGTGCCCTGGATCAAAGGTGGAAACGGCTTTGTTTGGACGCACCCTAAAAGATTCGACCAAAAAGTTTATCTGATAGTGGCTAGTAATGGGTTATACTCAGATTAACCGGCGCGTTTGTTTTTAAAGCTACATAATTTCCGGGCCCACCACAGAGTTTTCATGCTCGTAAATTTTATAAAACACAACCAGATAATGAGGCGAGAGAAAGGGGAATGGAAACGGACATTTTACAAATGTTATACGTTGGGGTGCAGATTAAAAGATTTTGGTTGGACAATCGGTTTTCATTTATTTTAAGATGTACCTAGGCAAGGTAGCAAGCTTAATTTTTTGGCGTCAAGTCTTCTACCAAACCCTAACTGCATTTAAAATAAGAAACCATAACTTGTTTCTGAAAACATCAGCAGAAAACACCATCATGTAATAGTGAGTTGATTGTTTGAGTCGCAAAGTGGTACTTTAAGAATCTATAGAAGATGGCATAACAATAATAATACTCGTATCCTCCAACCGTATACGGCTACGGCGGTTGATCGTGACGAACAGGAACGTACGCAGGATATATTATAGTGCTCAATTGTGTGCGCAAACACAAGTGCACTCTCTATTCTCTTACCCTCGTATTCCGATGGGACTTCAGCGTGACACGGCCGAAGAGGGATCGGGTGCAGGACCAACGGCTTAACATGCTTTCCGAGGCAAGGGGGAACAAAACCGCTAACTTCCAGACTCCGGGCTAACACTAAGATTGTCTGGAAGAGATCACTCATAGCGATCTCTACCGGCCGCCTTTGTTGTTACACACATGTTGGGTACACACAACCTTGTAATACCTAGTTTTTAAGTTTTCATACTTTATTTTGAGTGCAATAAAAGTATATTCATTCAAACTGTGCGGATAAAGAATGGGATCAGAAATGGCGGCGCATGTATTCGCTTCTCGCTCGCACACTATTTGCGTTTATACTCGCACCCAACGAGTGCGAGTATAGACGCAAATAGTGTGACGCACAGGTAGTACATACTGTTAATGCCTACATCCTGGCCACATACGTTTAAAAAAAATCCAAATTTAAATAATGACACTCCGTGTCTGTTACATACTTTTTTTATCATGTTAAATTTTCTTTATTCGTGTTCAGTATATATTATTATTATTATTCATATATTATTCAATTAAAATACGTACTTCAGATTAGAGTTGTACTTTTCTTTACACCAAGATATTTTGGTAGCTTTGAATCCTTAGATACAGTTGAATATTTATAAAGCATATGTATTTGGTCATCTAAATACATAACATAATATAGGAATTGTGTATTTTAGTTAATATTGACCACTCATTACGCTTAAAACAATAAGATGATCTGACAATCAACATAAAACTGAACTTGTGTCCTATAAATAAATTTGACCATTTTGAACACTACGATCTTTATGAAGCTGACTGTACAATATTGATTGAGCTTGCACCATAAACAATTAAAACAATTAAAGGTTAAATAATGCCGGTAAAGTAAAATAAAAAATAAAAGTTTGTGGCCTTCAACCTTTGAGGTGAACATTTTTCAAAATCAAATTCCCATTGATTTTTTATGAACTATAGGCGAACGCTTGACTAATCTCACTTGATGGAGAGTGACGATGAGGTCTAGGATGTAACACGTTTTATACATTTGCCTAGAAGATGTCTGTTCACTCTTGCCTTACAGATGAACAGACTTCGGCAAGAAGTTCCATTCAATTTACAATGGTTATGCCTCATGCCTAGCACTAAAATTAGACGTTTAGCCAAAAACGAGATTTTCACAAATACTTCGTAGGTCTTGGTAGTTACACACTACATGTATGTAACTGCCCAACAATCAAGATAATGAAATGGGCCTGTTTGGCATTTTGTATTGTTTCTAATGTAAACATCGATAATAAACACCCAATTCAAAACATACCACATCCCTATTTCTCCTTCGAGTAAGCAAATTGTGGGTTCATTCATAATTTAATATTTTTAACAATAATAATTGCAGATGTTTTTTTAACAGTATGATAATTCGCATTGTCAATATTATGCTATTTATCTAGTCGTCCTCAGAAATATGTACTGGGCACATATTGGACACATAATAGTGAAATAAAAAAATATCAAGTCCATAATGTTTTTGCGACCCTACTCTTAGACTCACGTGAGAATAACACCTGATTCTGTTTCCGAATTCACTATTAGTCCCAAAGAAAATTGTCATTCAAATTTGGCTGGCGACAAAACGTTAAGTTGCATCTGAAGAAGTCATAGCTCTGCTATCTGAAATATGATCTAATAAGCTCTTTAACCCATCAATTAGTAAACCAATTAAAGTATTGGTGTCTCTCGAGCTCATAGCCTTCTAATTACCCGAATCAATCTTTATCAATCAGTCTCAGCGTCGATGGGAAAGCACTCAAACTGTTCGCACACAGACGTCGTAACAACGACGCCCTTCAGTTTAAAGTAAACGTGGGTATGGACATAATATATGTACATTTTATTGTATGTATTTTATGGAATATGTACATTTTAATTTTATTATTTTGTGCATCGTCGTCATTTTTGTTGTTTTTAAATATTTGTAAGAATATTTTATTTTATTTAAGGGAACATACAGCTTTTTATATATTTCATTATTAAACTATGTTAGATATTATATGTAAAATCCATTATTTACTATTAAGATTTCATTTGTTGACATTTGAAAAAATTATACCTACTTACTAATTATTTAGTAGTTTATTTTATTTTTTAAATGAAACGAGTCGTGTTAGCAATGCATATCGTGTTTACAATGTCATTGTACAATTCTTTTGACCATACTGTTGTCGTCGGTGTCGATGGGCGGCGGCAATCGCTTACCATCAGGTGATCCATCTGCTTGTCTGCCACCTATCACATAAAAAACAAAACACTTAGTGACACCGCCAATCGATTGAAAAAAAATGTATTTATGGTCAATTTTAACATAAACTATAGGTACTCGCCGTGATTGTGACAAGGCGGAAAATCACAACAAAAATCAAAAGAATGTTTTAAACCAAAGCTTTAAAAATTACCTATTTGCACACCAAAATACTAATTGCACATCAAACTACGATTTTGATGTGCAATAAGTATGCAAAAAGTTAGGTTAGGATAGCAATATATATTAATTTTGAGGGAACGTTAAATACAATCCAAAATCAAATGACGGTGCCGCTGATCGGGAAAAGGCCCCTTAACCACAATATTACATACAGGTGTGGGTTTGTGAAAACCCGATAGACATTATGGTACAATGTGATAGGCCTGCGCGAACAAGTGCAATTTATGTATTTAAGTTTATTCCCATAAACTTACACGTGGAAATATTTCAGTTTTTATTAGTTTTAAAATTGGAGTGATCAAACGGAATTCTTAAAATAGTTTCAATCACATAAATGAATATAAATATGGATTTGTAAGAGTTTGGGTATCATTCAGTGAAAATTCTTCAACAACCATGTTGGGTACTATTGTGTTACTATGTATCGGTCTAGTGGCAGCAGAATTTGATCCTGAGCTGCATGAGTTATATAAAACCTTACCCAAAAGTGAGTTTGTGGAACTCTTCAACAGCCGTGGTCACTCTTGGACAGCTACTGAATATGGGGATGATGTTCAAATTACTCTCGGAGCAAAATGGAACTATGATTTGGAGTTGCCAGTCGTGACACATGCTCCTCAGGAGCTCCCTGATAACTTTGACTCAAGGCAGAAATGGCCTAAGTGCAAAACCATCGGCGAAATATATGACCAAGGAGACTGCGGATCTTGTTTCTTGTTCGGATCCCTCAACACAGCCTCAGACAGGACTTGCATCCACGCGGGTGTTCAAGTGCGACTGGCCGTTCAAGAAGGCAACTGCATGCAAGATCTTGTTTGTAGCGGTGGAGATCCACTTAGTGTTTTTCAATTCTGGCAAACTAGAGGAGTTGTGACTACAAACTGTAAAAAATACAGTATACTAAAAATAAACACAGATGAATGTATAGAAAAATGCGACAACTCTTCATTGGACTACGAAAGTGATAAGCACTTTGGTGACTCCTTTTATCAAGTCAATGGTACTGATCTTCAAGCAGAATTATTTAAAAACGGCCCTGTGCAGGCCGCTTTTACCGTGTACGAAGACTTTGAAGACTACAAAGGGGGTATATATGAACACGAATATGGTGGAGAATTGGGTGGCCATAGCATCCGTGTTATAGGCTATGGAATCGAAGGTGACAAAAAGTACTGGCTGGCTGCAAATTCCTGGGGAACATCGTGGGGTGAGAAAGGCTTTTTCAGAATCAAGCGCTTTCAAGAAGACTTGGGATTTGAAGACTATTTAATATCGGGGTTACCAAAAAGTGGGCACCTTTAAATCACATGATATCAGAATTGAGAGGATGTTCATAGGATTATAGGGTTTCGGCATTCAAACTAGTTAATCATAAATAAATAATACTACTCGTACATCATGGATAATAAAACCGATATAAACGAAATTAGATAAAATTCCCTTATTCTAAAAATCTATAAATATTTCTGTTATATATTTTATTTTAAAACACTATTACATATTTTGTCAATATGGTATTAATAAATTTTGCAATTTTCATTGTAAATTGGTATTTTACATTTTTTTTTCCAAACTTATTGCAATATACGAAACAACTGTTATTTCGTTCATATAATTGATCTTACTTGCTTAATGGATTTTAGTGGTCACATAGATTAAAAAAAATTACAAAACTGTTTCCTTAAAAAAATAACATGTTTAGATTTATCTTGCTCTACCTATTATAAAGTTTATGATGAAAATTCTGAATAATCAAGTATGTTTAATGGGAAAGATTTATATATCATTTACAAATGTTGAGATAGACAAATGATCCTAAATAATCCTGGCTAACAACATTAAGTCGAAATTATTTGTCAGGGCACATTTTGACACTTTTTAGGGTTCCGTACCTCAAAAGGAAAAAACGGAACCCTTATAGGATCACTTTGTTGTCCGTCCGTCCGTCCGTCTGTCAAGACCCTTTTTCTCAGGAACGCGTGGAGGTATGAAGCTGAAATTTATATCAATTACTCAGGTCTACTGTCCCTTGAAGCTGTGAAAAAATCAAACTTCTAAGCCAACGCAATCAAAAGATACAGCCGATTATATCGATATTTTCATCAAATTTTCGACACTCGCAAAGGAATCAAAACCTACAGGGTACTTCCCGTAAACTCATAATCTTGAAATTTGGCATGAAGCATTGTCATATAATGCAAATATAGGAAAAATTGCGAAAATCACATTTTTTTAGTTATATAAAATAATAAAAATATTTTAATAAAATGAAATTTACTACTTTATTTCTCACGAACGAATAAAGGTATCAAATTGAAATTTATACCAAATACCTAGATATACTGTCCCTTTAAGCTGTGAAAAAATCAAACAAAAGTTAACGCAATCAAAAGATACCGGCGGAACCCTCGGTGCGCGAGTCAGACTCGCACTTGGCCGGTTTTTTTTACATCATAGCGGACAAATGAGTGGACGGCACACCTGATGGAAAGTGATCACCTTCGCCTCTGGACATCTGCAACACATGAAGTATCACATATGCGTTGCCGGCTCACTTAGTTAAAATTCGACCACGTTACATTGTAACGCGGCGGGCTTTAATTTTATGTATTTGGAAAGTGGGCAGTTGAGGATGCAGGCAGCACTATGGTCGGGGTACGGCACGAGGTTAACACACAAACGTTGCGCTTTGGAAGGCTGAAAAAATGCCGCTATTACTGAAAAAATTGATCTTTAAGTTAATATAAAACTGGACAATTACTGGACTTGGTGACCTTCAAGATAAGAGTTTATTCCTCTCTATCAAGAAATGGGTTTAGAGCCGGCAATGCATATGTGATACCTCAAGTGTTGCCATGTCCATAGGCGGCGGTGATCACTTTCCATCAAGTGTGTCGTCTGTCGTTTGTCCGCTATAATGTATAAAAATCTTTTTAAAATAATGTTTTTGCATTATTATTATTAGTTGCACTCAAAACTAAGACATGAAAGTTTTAAGATTTACTTTGTCTTTTAAACTATTTGTGTATAAATATAATAAAAAAATACTTTACTACATAAATAAACACGTTGCTATAATGTTTTCATTGTGCAAAATTACTGGATGTTTGCATTTTTTTTTATTAATTGCACTTAAAACTAAAAAAAGATTTATTTATGATTTATTTTTTCTTTTAAACTTTTTATTTATAAAAATCATAAAAAATACTTTACTAGATAAAATTAAACGTTGTTATATTGTTTTATCTGTCGACCCATTTCCTTTTGAAATATTAAAGATGCAGGGTGAAGAGCACAATGTTATCTCGTGTAGGAATTGAAACTATAGACACTCGCAGGACTAAGAGTCATGAGCGTTGCCAACCTTTTCATTTTCCTTGAGATTCTTGGTAATCCTTTTGATATCCATTGACATTATACTCAAAGAACTAATCTTACAAAAGGTCACAATTGGTCCTTATCCCTGAGTGATGTGCCATTTTTAATGCAGATTTTTTATGTGATAGATGGCAGAAGAGCAGACGGATCACCTGATGGTAAGCAATTGCCGTCGTCCATGGACACCCGCGACAACAGTGGAGTCACAAGTGCGCTGCTAACCTTTAAACGCACCTTTCCCTCGGATTGGGACTCCGTTACCCTCACTCACGCAGCGAAACACAGCACAGTGCTGCTTCACGGTGGTGTTCTGTCCTCCGTGGTATCACTCCGGTCGAACCAACCCTTAAACCCCTTTCCCCCAGATTGGGCCTCTGGTACCCTCACTCACGCAACGAAACACAGCACAGCGCTGCTTCACGCCGGTTTTCTGTGAGGCCGTGGTATCACTCCGGTCGAGCCGGCCCATTCATGCCTAAGCGTGGCTCTCCCATGGTCCCGCAAAGCGTCCTTAAATCAGTTTCATTTGTTCAATTGTGTAACTGAAACATATTATGCCCCATCCTCATCTTGCAAAGCTGTCGCTTTGGAGCCCGGGGTACGCTTAGACTATGATTAAGAATTTGGGGAGTCTGATCATTACAATTACATGACTTACTGCCGTCTGGAACCGTTGTCAGTATCATAAGCCGCAAAAAAATTGGTAATTTTTACAAAATTGGCCCACGTGTGAGTCCGACTCAGCGCACGATCCAGTTACATAGCAATTGATTTTATTATTTAATTTTTAAGTGTATACAATTAAGTATTATATAGCATGACATGTACAGTCTATTGATATTAAAAAAGTGGCGTTTGTAGCCGGGATCACACGGCTTGTTACCGTCTATTGATATTAAAAAAATCGGTAAAAAGAAACTTTTAAGGCTAAACGGTTTTATCTTATGTGGCACTGAAAACTAGAAATAATCATAACAATTAGGTATTTCGATCTACTAGTTCAGACATATTTTAATCCCAAGCAGAATAGCTTTTAGCATATTAGACTAAATAAACTGGGGCCCATTAACTATTGCTTGTAATACTTTCTTCTATACTAAGTGTGGATTGCATCGAACTTACTATAATCCGTAACGGAGTTTTTGACAATCAACAACCAGCCGTGGCGGCTTCACACCAGCGAACGCCATGAGCTGGGCGTTTTCGCCGCGCCGCCTGATTCCAATCTATAAGATTGCTTTGCCATAGGTAAGGATTTCAGAGGTCCGCCACGTTTTTATTTTAGTCTAATATGCCTAAAAGCTATTCTGCTTGGTATTAAAATATTTCTGAACTAGAAGATCACAATACCTATTGTATTATTATTTCTAGTTTTTTCAGTGTGCACATAGATAAAAAACCGTTTAACTTAAAAGTTTTTTTTACCGATTTTTTATTTTATACTTTTTAGTATTTAACGGAAATGCCTAACGTTGAGTGCATCATTATGACATGTTTTTTACCATGATAATTTATTACAATCTAATTCCTCAAACATAGCCCTTCAGAGACTTGATCTGTCCTTTTAACGTCACACAATCTTGGACAACTGTTCTGGACACGACTACTCATGCCCTCACCTAATATGCCTATTTTGTAGTCACGTCCTCTTGGATTTTAAATTTTGTAGTATCACTGTATTCTACTGTAGTAGTAGTGTATCCCTTTCATTTGATGCCCATATTTGAGGGGGTTGTGGAAGATATGAAATCTGCCATTTTTTGCACCGGCGGCCATCTTATATTTACAAACGTTATTGATACTACTATAATTGGTATTGTCATCGAACTAAAGGTTTATACAAATTTAGATAAATCTCACAACAGGAAGGTACTCAATTTCAATTTCTAATTTGACCCAATAAATAAATTCCGTACGGGTCGACTAAATAAAACCGTTTTAATGCGGGAAGGAAAAAGTCCTTACTCTATTGAAGAATTTTAATGTGCATAATCAACTATTTATCTCTATAGTATAAGTTATTTTGTTTCTCTAAAGCTCTCTAATCAGCAGGGTACGGATCAACGAGAGGATCGGCACTCTGACAATCTCCCGAAGCCCGGACAGACGTTCGAGAACGTTGCGATAGTCAGAACAACTGCCAAACAGTCCATCTCCTGCAAAGTGTCCCCCAGCAAGCGGTGGTAGCCATCTCCAGAGACAAACACAAGAACTTGTGTATATTATACAGATCCGCACTAACCGACGCCACAGCCGCCTAATATCCTGGCATCGAAGGCTACCATCGAAAAAATTACCAAGTACAACCTCAAATTGCGATCCGACCGGTCGGCTGAGACCGGTTTAGGGCAAAAGCTTGCAAATAAAACATAAGTATTAACATATCCAAAACTCCCTCCCCCACTGAGGTCCTTAACGGTTGTTGTACCCATATTGTTGGGATTGATTAAAAAAATGTTATCAGCCAGTTTGGTGCGGCGGGCCATCTTAGATTTAATTTTTCATAGTAAATATGTATTCTACTTGTTGCGACCTTTCATTTTGATACCCCATGTGATGGGATTGATAAACGTAAGTTATCTGCAATTTTGTAGGCCACCATCTTGGATTTTAATTTATATAGTACAGTTGTATTCTACTCGTTTGCACTTTCATTTTATAACCATATTGATGGGTTGATAAAACCTACGTTTATCCGCACATTTTGTAAGCGGCAGCCATACTTGGATTTCAATTTTTTACAGTATATTGTATTCTTGCTTGTTTGAGCACCTTTCATTTGATAACCCATATTGCTGAGTTGTATAAAACATCAATTATCCGCCATTTTGTAGCGTCGGCCATCTTGAATTTATAATAATATTGAATAAACCAAATTGTACTGTCCCCAAAATCCAAAGTGTAACAAATTTCAGATTAATCGTTTGACAGGAAGAGGGTGAAATTTGAATTACTAAATTTGCCCAAGAATAAATGATAACAAACGTGTGAGCTAAATAAAACCGTTTAAAAATGGCGTTTTTTGTAGTATTTTCCCTCAAAATATTTTATTTTATATTAATTTAAACCACATATTCACTCAGGTGGCCGTCTGCTCGTCTGCCCCTTATCAATTTAAAAAAAAAAAATCAAGCAAAAATACCACCAAACCCTGCTAAACACCCTAATCACACCTTAGCATTTTTCTCAGATTTTTCTTATTGATTTAACATAATTATTTATTCAATTCAATCCAATTCAAATAATTTATTTTTTAGTCAAACATGTCCATACATGTCCTTTTGAAACATGATTCAGCTCCCAAATAGTTTATGATTTACCTACAAATTAATCTACATATTATGATTATTACTTATACAAATTATATTAAATAGAAGTAAAAATAAAATAATAATACCAAACTGTCAATTTTAAGATTTAACATGAAGTCGAACCCAATATTTTAAATATGGACAGTACATGCGCCCAGCTATAACGCGCAGAATGTCATTGGAACTGCCACGGACACGGCCCATCATCGAGGCTGCTCTCTTCTGAAGGATAGCATAGACGCCATCAGTATGAGCTTCGGCGAACATACCCGACGCACTGCAGCACCGCGGCAGCCCCAACTGCACCCTGAACTCGTTGTTGTACTGCACACGCAAGGCGTTGATGGCCTTCTGCGTGTAGCTAGCCCACAGGGTGCACGTGTAAAAGGACTGGCAAAAAGCCTTGAAGAGTATCACGGGTTCCGTACAACGTGCAAACCTGCGGGCAAGCATATTACATCTTACCGCCAACGCCCTACGCTCCCTTTCAATTTCCTCATTATCAGAGAGGTCCTCCATCACCCAGTGAACCTGATACTTAAAACGCGATACATGTTTAAGTGCCAAACCACCAAGATACACTGGAGGTACTGATGAGATTTTGTGACCTCGAGACTTAAACATTAATAATTCACTTTTCTTCGCATTGTATCTGAGCTCCATAAGCGCTAGCATATTCCTCACATATTTTTAATAATTTGCGAATGGCACTTCATCGAGGGAGCCAGCAGCACCAATGTCGTCCGCATAACTCAGGTTATTTATCAGTTTCCCATCTATGGAACATCCTACTCCTGTACTCCTGATTTCCTCGATAAGCCTATTCATGTACAGATTGAAAAGTCGAGTCGAGTCAAGGTTAACACCCCCCCCGGGTTTTTTTCGCAGATTTTTTTTATGTGGAAACTTTACTGATTTATATTTTTATTATTTCCAAATTATTTTAAGTTTTATGTAATTGTTTCTTTCCCAAAGAATAAATAAATAAATACTATTTAATATTACTGCACAATTAGAAAAATATAATCTGAAAAATACTTGTTCTCATCTTTAACCGTAACCACCATATTAAATACAAGCATGGATGATACATAGACATTTATCCGCACTTTACTTAGTCCCAAAAGGCCAACATTACCAGATGTAACTTTATCTCGTGTTAAAGCGAAACTAAACTACCTAATATAGGTATATAGGATGTATATCCACCAGGGTTCGCCTTAGAGATCAAGGATTATTCGCTTAAGTAGATAGTTGGAATAATTTTCCTAACTCACTCCTTCAAAGGAAATAGGCAAAATTAAAGTTTTGAAAGGTAGTAAGATGCAAACGATACTTGAATGTAAGTTGAGAGATTAACCTACCATAATCTGCAAAAATGTTTTATTGACCATGAGCTTCCTGGCCTCCTGGGCGGGTAGTATGATTTTCGAACGTAAAACAAGCGGCAATCGGTGCCTCCTTCCTAACACAGGTGCCCTTTTTTTTGGTTTCGCAGGGGAAATGCCGCCGGCTCAAGAGATGAGCAGACTACCTTATGTATACCAGACCACCGGGGGGCGGCCAGGTTATGCGGGGCTCTCCTTTGGCGGGGGGCTTCTCCCAAAGAGAAGCCAGGCAAAGGCATACCCACTAAACCCCCTGCGGTTCTCCCTCATCGCCCATATTGGGGAATATCATGGTGATATAGCCGAAGCCTCCTTCCACGATATTCCCCGGGCGGATGTCCGCTTATGTTCCTTCCCCGGACGTGCCAGGAGAGGGGATAGGGACAGCCGGGAGAACTGAACCGTCCCTATCGGGCAGCAGAACACAGGTGCCCTGGATCAAAGGTCCGAAAAGTTTATCTGATAGTGGCTAGTAATGGGTTATACTCAGATTAACCGGCGCGTTTGTTTTTAAAGCTACATAATTTCCGGGCCCACCACAGAGTTTCCATGCTCGTAAATTTTATAAAACACAACCAGATAATGAGGCGAGAGAAAGGGGAATGGAAACGGACATTTTACAAATGTTATACGTTGGGGTGCAGATTAAAAGATTTTGGTTTGACAATCGGTTTTCATTTATTTTAAGATGTACCTAGGCAAGGTAGCAAGCTTAATTTTTTGGCGTCAAGTCCTCTACCAAACCCTAACTGCATTTAAAATAAGAAACCATAACTTGTTTCTGAAAACATCAGCAGAAAACACCATCATGTAATAGTGAGTACTGATTGTTTGAGTCGCAAAGTGGTACTTTAAGAATGTATAGAAGATGGCATAACAATAATAATACTCGTATCCTCCAACCGTATACGGCTACGGCGGTTGATCGTGACGAACAGGAACGTACGCAGGATATATTATAGTGCTCAATTGTGTGCGCAAACACAAGTGCACTCTCTATTCTCTTACCCTCGTATTCCGATGGGACACCAGCGTGACACGACCGAAGAGGGATCGGGTGCAGGACCAACGGCTTAACATGCTTTCCGAGGCAAGGGGGAACAAAACCGCTAACTTCCAGACTCCGGGCTAACACTAAGATTGTCTGGAAGAGATCGCTCATAGCGATCTCTATCGGCCGCCTTTGTTGTTACACACATGTTGGGTACACACATCCTGTAATACCTAGTTTTTAAGTTTTCATACTTTATTTTGAGTGCAATAAAAGTATATTCATTCAAAAGTATATTCATACAACCTGTGCGGATAAAGAATGGGATCAGAAATGGCGGCGCATCTATTCACTTCTCGCTCGCACACTATTTGCGTCTATACTCGCACTCGTGGGGTGCGAGTATAAACGCAAATAGTGTGCGAGCGAGAAGCGAATACATGCGCCGCCATTTCTGATCCCATTCTTTATCCGCACAGGTAGTACATACTGTTAATGCCTACATCCTGGCCACATACGTTTAAAAAAAATCCATATTTAAATAATGACACTCCGTGTCTGTTACATACTTTTTTTATCATGTTAAATTTTCTTTATTCGTGTTCAGTATATATTATTATTATTATTCATATATTATTCAATTAAAATACGTACTTCAGATTAGAGTTGTACTTTTCTTTACACCAAGATATTTTGGTAGCTTTGAATCCTTAGATACAGTTGAATATTTATAAAGCATATGTATTTGGTCATCTAAATACATAACATAATATAGGAATTGTGTATTTTAGTTAATATTGACCACTCATTACGCTTAAAACAATAAGATGATCTGACAATCAACATAGAACTGAACTTGTGTCCTATAAATAAATTTGACCATTTTGGACACTACGATCTTTATGAAGCTGACTGTACAATATTGATTGAGCTTGCACAATAACAATTAAAACAATTAAAGGTTAAATAATGCCGGTAAAGTAAAATAAAAAAATAAAATTTGTGTTCAACCTTTGTGGTAAACATTTTTCAAAATCAAATTCCCATTGATTTTTTATGAACTATAGCAACAAGCGAACGCTTGACTAATCTCACTTGATGGAAAGTGGCGATGAGGTCTAGGATGTAACACGTTTTATACATTTGCCTAGAAGATGCCTGTTCACTCTTGCCTTACAGATGAACAGACTTCGGCAAGAAGTTCCATTCAATTTACAATGGTCATGCCTCATGCCTAGCACTAAAATTAGACGTTTAGCCAAAAACGAGATTCTTACAAAAACTTCGTAGGTCTTGGTAGTTACACACTACATGTATGTAACTGCCCAACAATCAAGATAATGAAATGGGCCTGTTTGGCATTTTTTTTTTATTATAATGTAAACATCGATAATAAACACCCAATTCAAAACATACCACATCCCTATTTCTCCTTTGAGTAAGCAAATTGTGGGTTCATTCATAATTTAATATTTATTACAATAATAATTGCAAATGTTTTTTTAACAGTAAGATAATTCGCATTGTTAATATTATGCTATTTATCTAGTCGTCCTCAGAAATATGTACTGGGCAGATATTGGACACATAATAGTGAAATAAAAAAATATCAAGCCCATAATGTTTTTATGACTTTACTCTTAGACTTGCGTGAGAATAACACCTGATTCTGTTTCCGAATTCACTATTAGTCCCAAAGAAAATTGTCGTTCAAATTTGGCTGGCGACAAAACGTTAAGTTGTATCTGAAGAAGTCATAGCTTTGCTATCTGAAATATGATCTAATAAGCTCTTTAACCCATCAATTAGTAAAGCAATTAAAGTATTGGTGTCTCTCAAGCTCATAGCCTTCTAATGACCCGAATCAATCTTTATCAATCAGTCTCAGCGTCGATGGGAAAGCACTCAAACTGTTCGCACACAGACGTCGTAACAACGACGCCCTTCAGTTTAAAGTAAACGTGGGTATGGACATAATATATGTACATTTTATTGTATGTATTTTATGGAATATGTACATTTTAATTTTATTATTTTGTGCATCGTCGTCATTTTTGTTGTTTTTAAATATTTGTAAGAATATTTTATTTTATTTAAGGGAACATACAGCTTTTTATATATTTCATTATTAAACTATGTTATATATTATATGTAAAATCCATTATTTACTATTAAGATTTCATTTGTTGACATTTGAAAAAATTATACCTACTTACTAATTATTTAGTAGTTTATTTTATTTTTTAAATGAAACGAGTCGTGTTAGCAATGCATATCGTGTTTACAATATCATTGTACAATTCTTTTGACCATACTGTTGTCGCGGGTGTCGTTGGGCGGTGGCAATCGCTTACCATCAGGTGATCCGTCATCTAGTCTGCCACCTATCACATAAAAAAACAAATAACTCAGTGACACCGCCAATTGATTGAAAAAAATGTATTTATGGTCAGTTTTAACATAAACTATAGGTACTCGCCGCGATTGTGACATGTGACAAGGCGGAAAATCACAATAAAAATAAAAAAAAAATGTATTAAACCAATGCTTTAAAAATTACCTATTTGCACACCAAAATACTAATTGCACATCAAACTACGATTTTGATGTGTAATAAGTATGCAAAAAGTTAGGTTAGGATAGCATACATTAATTTTGAGGGAACGTTAAATACAACCCAAAATCAAATGACGGTGCCGCTGATCGCCCTTAACCACAATATTACATACAGGTGTGGGTTTGTGAAAACCCAATAGACATTATGGTGCAATGTGATAGGCCTGCGCGAACAAGTGCAATTTATGTATTTAAGTTTTGATTTATATCTTGGAACTCCCATAAACTTACACGTGGAAATATTTCAGTTTTTATTAGTTTTAAAATTGGAGTGATCAAACGGAATTCTTAAAATAGTTTCAATCACATAAATGAATTTAAATATGGATTTGTAAGAGTATGTGTATCATTCAGTGAAAATTCTTCAACAACCATGTTGGGTACTATTGTGTTACTATGTATCGGTCTAGTGGTAGCAGAATTTGATCCTGAGCTGCATGAGTTATATAAAACCTTACCCAAAAATGAGTTTGTAGAACTCTTCAACAGCCGTGGTCACTCTTGGACGGCTACTGAATATGGGGATGATGTTCAAATGACTCTCGGAGCAAACTGGAACTATGATTTGGAGTTGCCAGTCGTGACACATGCTCCTCAGGAGCTCCCTGATAACTTTGACTCAAGGCAGAAATGGCCTAAGTGCAAAACCATCGGCGAAATATATGACCAAGGAGACTGCGGATCTTGTTTCTTGTTCGGATCCCTCAACACAGCCTCAGACAGGACTTGCATCCACGCGGGTGTTCAAGTGCGACTGGCCGTTCAAGAAGGCAACTGCATGCAAAATCGTGTTTGTGACGGTGGAGACCCACTTAGTGTTTTTAAATTCTGGCAAACTAAAGGAATTGTGACTACAAACTGTAAAAAATACAGTATACCCAAAATAAGCAAAAATGAATGTATAGAAAAATGCGACAACTCTTCATTGGACTACAAAAGTGATAAGCACTTTGGCTGACATCCTTTTATCAAGTCAATGGTACTGATCTTCAAGCAGAATTATTTAAAAACGGCCCTGTACAGGCCGCCTTTGAGGTGTACGAAGACTTTGAAGACTACAAAGGGGGTATATATGAACACGAATATGGTGAAGTATTGGGTGGCCATAGCATCCGAGTTATAGGCTATGGAGTTGAAGGTGACAAAAAGTACTGGCTGGCTGCAAATTCCTGGGGTACATCGTGGGGCGAGAAAGGCTTTTTCAGAATCAAGCGCTTTCAAGAAGACTTAGGCATTTGAAAACTATTTAATATCGGGGTTACCAAAAAGTGGGCACCTTTAAATCACATGATATCAGAATTGAGAGGATGTTCTTAGAATAATAGGATTTCGGCATTCAAACTAATTAATCATAAATAAATTATACTACTCGTGTTGATAATGTTCGCGGAAATATATCATGCTTAATAAAACTGATATAAACGAAATTTTATAGAATTCCGTTATTCTAAAAATCTATAAATATTTGTGTTACATATTTTATTTTAAACACTATTACATATTTTGTCAATATGATATTAATAGATATTGCAATTTTCATTCTTATTTGGTGTTTTACTTTCTTTTTTCAAAACTTTTACAATAAAAATTGGAACACAGAAATAAACTGGTATTTCGTTCATATTATAATGGATCTAAGTACTAATCAGTACTAGTGATTTTTTTAAATCTATGTGATCACATAGATTTAAAAAAATGTACATACCTAACAGTTTTAAAAAAAAAACATAATGTTCAGATTTATTTTGCTCTACTTATATATTATAAAGTTTATAATGAAAATGCCGAATGTTCAATTATGTCTAATGGGAAAAATCGTCTTTAACCTTTGCCTATTCTGTGAAGGTTTATGTATCATTAACAAATTTTGAGATGGATAAATGATCCTAAATAATCCTGGCTAACAACATTACGTTGGGATAATTTGATAGGGCACATTTTGACACTTCCGCTATAAGTGTATAAAAAAAACTTTTTGAAATGATGTGTGCATTATTATTATTAATTGCACTATAAAACTAAAAAAAAGAAAATTTTAAGATTTACTTTTTATTTTTACTTTTTATGTATATAAATCATAAAAAATACTTTTTCATCTCATCCATCATCTCTTGTAAATAGTATTCCTCTTTTTGTTTATTTTTAGCATTCTGTAAATAGGTACTTTTTTATGTTCCGTATTATATCTTTATTTATATTGTTCTCGTGGTTTTTTCAATAATAAAAAAGCATAAAATACATTAAAAAAAAATCTTTACTAGATGATTAAACGTTGTTATAGTGTTTCATCTGTCGACCCATTTCCTTTTGAAACATTAAAGATGCAGGGTGAAGAGCACAATGTTTACTCGTGTACATCTCGTGTAGGAATTGAAACTAAACACACTCGCAGCACTAAGAGTCATGTGCGCTGCCAACCTTTTCTCTTCCCGCTAAATTGGGCTTCCGGCTCGCATGCGTTGCTTCGAGGTAACCTTTCAAAAGCTTATGTATTATTTTCCTTGAGATTCTTTGTACGTAATGAATTACCTTTTGGTATCCACTGGCATTATAAGTAGGTACTCAAAGAACTAATCTTACAAAAGGTCACAATTTGTCCTTATCCCTGAGTGCTTTGACATTTTTAATGCAGATTTTTTTTAATGTGATACATGGTAGATGAGCAGACGGATCACCTGATGGTAAGCCATTGCCGTCGCCCATGGACACCCGCGACACCAGTGGAGTCACAACCAACCTTTAAACGCCCCTTTCCCCGGGATTGGGCTTCCGGTACCCTCACTCACGCATGAAAACGAAATAAACTGGCTGCGGATCGATATCAAGGATCGGTACCTACTTTCCTCTTTCTTCTCAATAATTTTGATTGACATTTCTCTAAATAAAAGTACTAGGTAATAACTTTTTTTCCATTATTATAGTATTCGATCCACGTTAGTTTGAAGTACATATCGAATATTCACTTTAATCGAAGGTTTTTAGTAGGTCACCTCTCTATGAAATCGTGAAATTGTCTGTAGTGAAATAAATAAATGCAGACATAATATTAAAAAGTTAAGTTATTGAGTTTTTTTAACCTAGAAAGATTAATAAATTCAATGACCGTTTGTTACAAGGTTACGTTGTCGAATTTTGCTGAAGTGTCAAATGTAGCGTTTTATATTGGCTCAACTCTAATTATAATTATAAGCGTTTAACGGTCAATTTTAAATCGACGTGTCTCTCTTATACACTTGACATTGGCGGAATCACACGCGCGGCTGTAACCGTGCGCGGGATAACACCATTAAAAAAGAAAAAAAAAAATAAGTGTTTAAGTCATCGACATTGTGATCGAAGGTATATATAGCTTTAATCGAAATCACATTTATATCTTTGACACTAACTACTAAATAATTAGCAGGTAATATTTTTTCAAATGTCAACAAATGAAATGTCAAGCATTTTATTTCGATGGTAATGTCAGGGTTTTTCAAACGGTTCTTGAGATCATGTATAGATAGTTCCAGTCTTGTTAAATACACGGATAAACCGTTTTTACTCGACTACGGCAAAAACAAAAAGGAAGGGTTATGTATCTTAGCAGTCTATATATGTATGTATGCTAAATAAATCAAAAGTGGATGCTATACGAAAAAGAGCAAAATATTTTTGAACTACTCAACAAGCCGTTTGTCAAAATTCGTATATTGAAATTACTTGCCAAGAAAGCTTCTTTTTACAACTGGCCGCGAAACTCAGTTTTGGTGACGGTGACTACATTTTTGTTCATTGACTTTTGAGAATTCATCGTTTCGACTCCCTGTAAAAAAAATTACCAAGTCACGTGATCATATGAAAAGTTGAATTTTGGAGAATTTCCAAAAGTTATACTACCAATGTTTTTTTATTTCATTATAATTTAATGGTTTATTAAAAAATCACAGATCTTAAAAATGTTTTAACAAATAACGGTTTTTACATACTCTTACAAATATTTAAAAACAACAATAACAATCAGAGGAAGACGGTGCACACAAAAATTAAAATGTACAGATGGAGCATATTATAATAAATATGTATATACATAAGACCGCCGAAATTGTACATTTAAGTTTCTGTAATGCTTAGTTTTTTTTTAAGTTGCGTTTTTTATGCAATAAAGAATATCCATCTATCTATCTACACATATGGTAGAATATATACATATACCATAAATAGAACGAATATATATGTTGTTCAGAATGGTTAGTAAAAGATTTGTTTAGAGGGATGACAATGTTTACCGTTACATCCTGCCGTCAATGGATTAAGTACCTAAATCAATACCCATGTTTACTTTAAACTGAAGGGCATCGTTATTACGACGTCTTTGTGCGAACAGTTTGAGTGCCTCTCCATCGACGCTGAGACTGATTGATAAAAATTGATTCGGGTCATTAGAAGGCTATGAGCTCGAGAGACACCAACACTTTGATTGGTTTACTAATTGATGGGTTAAAGAGCTTATTAGATCATATTTCAGATAGCAGAGCTATGACTTCTTCAGATACAAGTTAACGTTTTGTCGCCAGCCAAATTTGAACGACAATTTTCTATGGGACTAATAGTGAATTCGGAAACATTCTAAGAGTAAAGTCATAAAAACATTATGGGCTTGATATTTTTTTATTTCACTATTATGTGTCCAATATCTGCCCAGTACATATTTCTGAGCACGACTAGATAAATAGCATAATATTAACAATGCGAATTATCATACTGTTAAAAAAACATTTGCAATTATTATTGTAAAAAAATATTAAATTATGAATGAACCTACAATTTGCTTACTCAAAGGAGAAATAGGGATGTGGTATGTTTTGAATTAGGTATTTATTATCTTTAAAAGAAGAGCAAAAACTACTCTTTGCGGAAAGAAATGTACCCCACTAAATTCTGGGCCCAGTAAAATTACAAGACGATGACTGGAGGATACGCACAAATGTCGAAATAGAGAAGATTGTAGACACGCCTAACATCATCGGCGAGACCAAGGCGCATCGTCTTCGCTGGCTTGGTCACCTCGAGAGACTGGACGAGCATCGTCTCGTGAAGAAAGCATACCAAAGCCGACCAATGGGCCGACGCCCGGTAGGCCGGCCTAGGTATCGCTGGAAGGACATCGTCGAGAATGATCTGCGAGAACTTCAGGCCGGTGACTTACGCCAAATAGTGCAGGATCGACCAAAGTGGCGTTCTCTTGTTTCGGAGGCCAAGACTGGTTTCATGTCGCTGAGCCAGTGGAGTAAGTAAGTAAGTATTTATTATCGATATTTACATTATAAAAAAAAATTAACAGGCCAAACAGGCCCATTTCATTATCTTGAGTGTTGGGCAGTTACACACATGTAGTGTGTAACTACCAAGACCTACGAAGTTTTTGTAAGAATCTCGATGTCAGCATTTGTATTTTTATGACACTCCTTATGCATTGGCGTGTTATTCTCTATAGGTACATTCCTACCCTGAGACGCACGACTTATGTTTTTTTAAGATATAGATTTATTGTTACAATTACCATACACATTTTACATACACATCTTTTTGTGGTTATTTTAAGCGTTAATGTCTCGTGAAGCCATTTAATTTAGATAGCCGTGGAAATCTGTTTTTGGCTAAGCGTCTAATTTTTGTGCTAGGCAAGATCATTGTAAATTAAATGGAACTCCTTGCTGAGGTCTGTTTTCCGGACCACTAGACTCTGGAAATCTTTAAGGCAAGAGTGAACAGTATCCTTACCATAAGTTTGAAAAACAGTTCTCGCTATCAAAAATTATCGCTTTGTCCCCTTCATTGTCGTGCATGTGAAAGAGACAGAGCAATACTTTTGGATAGCGAGGATAGTATTTCAAACTGATGGTAATGTCTCAGGCATTTATTTATTTAAAACTTTATTGCACAAAACGATACAATAGGCGAACTTAAATTCTCTACCAGTCAACCTTTGGGTCATCTTCTAGGCAAACGTGTTACATCCTAGACCTCATCGTCATTTTCCATCAGGTGAGATTGTAGTCAAGTGTTAGCCTATAGTCCATAAAAAAAATATCAATTGGAATTTAATTTTGAAAAATGTTTACCTCAAAGGTACACTTATATTATTTTATTTCACATTACCGGCATTATTTAACCTTTAATTGTTTTACGTTTGGCAAGCTCAATCAATATTTTACATGAGCAGTATTTGTCATACATAATCACAACTAACTTGTACCTACAATAAGGATCAAATGGCGACTGTCAACAACTTAGGGCAAAGTTTCAGTCCCAAAAAGTTTTGGACCAGAAACAATTTATAACTATACAAATTTAACAAGTTTCTCAGCTTGTGGAAATTGTTGTGATGGAATCTTATGTGTTGATCTCGTTAAAACTAGCAGCAACAACATGTACGTACAAATAAGATAACGGATTCCTGGTTTTTAATTAGTGGACTAATTGTATAATAAAATAATTAGTATAATAGAGTAATTAGTAATAATTAGTCCATGTTAGAACTCAGAAGTCTGACAAATATACTAACACCAGCATTTTTTATCGTTTACACCCAGAAAACCTCATAGTAGGTATCTTGAACAGGCACAGTGGTTTGTGGGTTGCACTTTAAAGCGACGGTTGCCCAAGAGGTCCTGGGTTCGATCCCCGGGTCGGGCCAAAAATTTGTAATAAGTTTTCGGTAAAACACCTAAACTGAATATACAAATACTAAAGCAGTCGGACGGCCGTGTGGTCCCCGGCAGAGTAGAACAGGCCACCCTCACTCTTACCGAGGTGTCGTAAAAGGCGACTAAGGTAAAGCTGCTGGCATGATCATCAGCATCCAGAGAAGGAAAACTCTGCATTTATATCAAAACCCTCGCCAACCCGTCTGCCAAGCGTGGTGAGTATGGCAATTACCCCTCATTTGATTGAGGGAGGCCCGTGCCCCAGCAGTGGGGACTTAAATGGGCTGGTAATGAAGCAGTCGGACAAGTCACAGATATAAACAAAAGCAAAATGTACACTTATATAATACCAATTAGTAAGACAAAGATTCAAACTTTTTTGATTCTGTTTAAATCCGATTCACAGGAGATATAAATAAAAGGAGAGGTATCGGAACGACGCACTTTAATTGAGAAGTTCCTGACCCAAACATATTTAAAACTTTTTTCTAAGACAGCTTTCACACGCTGTAAAAGAGGTTTATTTTGGCTCGTTGGATGTTCGTTACAGTATACGAATGAGTCGCCAGAGATACCTATATCACTACACTTAGCAGATTATTAGTATTTTAAACTAATTTATGTCAAATAGTCATATTACGTTATATAAATTTAGTCGTTTTTGGTATTTTTATGAACAACTAGGAACCTACCTTTTTTTTGCTGTCACAGGGGAAATGCTGCCGGCCCCAGGTGCAATGGAGGGCGGACGGGTTATGTGGGGCTCTCCGTCTGGCAAGCTTGTCTTGCCGAGAAGCTATCCAGAGGCATACCCACCAAAACCACTTGCGACGCTTCCTCATCGCCTGAGTGGGGAGGGGACAAGCACACCGGCTCAGAAGCCTCTCTTCATGTCCCTCCCCAAGCGGAGGCCCGATTATAACACGGGCTCGACACTACCTCCCCCACTCGAGCTGGAGGGGGCGGTAAGGACAGCCGAGAGCGCCGAGCCGTCCCCATCGGGCTGTGGGTGGTGCCTATGCAATGCCGGCGCCGGTGCCCCCGCACCGCGCGCCGACTGGCTGGATAGGAGGGAGACGAGCATTTGTTCGTCGTCTCCTTCCTCTCCTTGCCCTTCTTCGAGCATCTGCATGAGGGTCCTCCTCTCGCAGTCGCTCAGCTGCCTCCTTCTGCGACATTACATCCTAGCGCGAAGGCGATCCAAGACTCCTCGCTCGCCAGTATAGCTTGGACCATGCTGGGGAGCGAGAGGCTTCCTCCCACCTTTGCAGCAAGCCGTGCTGCGCTGAGCCGTCCAACTCTTTCACTCCACGAGGGTGTGATGTGCCGAGTCCTCAGCGGCGCCGCACTCGTGGCAGCGTGGGTCTCCTTCACGCTGGATTCGGTGCAGGAAATTGCCAAAACAACCATGGCCTGTTATTACCTGCACCATCCTGTATGTCAGGAACCCATGTGGCCTTTCCAGCCATTGGTCCAAGACCGGAGAAAAAGAGCTTTCGTGGTCAAGCGGCCAAACTGGGCAGAGTCAAGGCTGGCGGACTACCACCAGATCAGGTCCTGGTGCGCCTCTTTGCGTTTTGCCTCACGCTCAACCGAGCAGTAGGGTTCGCCTGCCTGCTTCTTGGCTGCCGTCCAAACTAGGTACCTACCTACTACTAATAGTTATTTTATTTATTTTCATTTTCATTTCCTTTCGAATTTAGGATGGTTAGTTTGCCATACGCCAATGTACTAGAGGGAAACACCACTCATCTTTCGTAGCAATTTGCTATCGCCTTTTCCTGACATAACTCGTTTATTATCAACCCGCATGTTTCTTGATAATATCATTTTTCGTTTGTATTGAGAGCATGAAAAGTGGTACTTGTTTGCGTAAAGCGTTTTCAATCATATCATTCGAACGAGCCTTCTGAAATAACAATGCGTGAAGGGCTAAACATAATTTCACATAAGTACATTAAGGCAATCATCACCCCATCCCATTAGCGCGGGCAATCTCCAGCGATAATAATATAAAGCGGTCCAATTTACGCGACGATGACTCGATAATGGCGCGGGCACACGAGTAATAACTTTACACTATAATGAACATTCAATATTCTTTAATATGAACCAACAATATGTTATTACCATCGCCTACAGGAATATTGTCAACTTTGTAGAAGTTGTAGTTTTAGGTTCACTCAAACTAGTTTTCTCAGAAAAAAAGTGATACACTTCCTGTTTGCGAGCACATGCGTACTTTTTGGTACGCATAGCAATTGTTATCTAAGAAAAATATATAGTAAATCTATTGTTAGCAGGTGTCATAGCAAAACGTGTCACGAACATAGACACGCACCATAAACAGACTATGCCTTTCATATAAAGCCATACATGAAAAAAAATTAATACAACATTCAATTATTCAACAGAGATTAGGCGCCGACTTCGGTAAAAGCCTTTACTCGAGTGTACTGTTATAAAATGTTATTTGAAGTGTATAAAGTGATAAAAATATTATTTTACACTTTTTAGTTCGTGGTTTTTGAAGGCGGTTTTTTTTCGCAGGAAATTTCCATGGTCACTAACAATTGGTAGTTTTGGTTTTCCTGTCACATCCATTGGTGTTTGTCAGAGAGTCAACGCACTGCTATTCCAATTTTAAGGTGTTTGTGTAACCGTCCGACTACATTTTTGGTTTAGATTATTTATGCTCGAAGCGGCAAATAAGCAAGCAAGTCACTTGATGGTAATGGACCATCGCCGCCCATGAATATCTGTGAGTTCAGAGTCGAGACACCGTTGCTTGCCATTTAGAAAGGAGTACTTTCGCCTATTCAAGATAGAGGTGAAATACCGTTGCTGTATTAAACTGAGGTCATCATCTCAACGTATCATTATGCATCCAAAGCAAAGTAGTGGATTCCTCTCTGGATTTATTGTATTAACGCAATAAAGTCTGTATTTGAATTGCTTTTGCAATCGTAATCTATAAATGTGGTACAGCTGTACCTACTTAAGCTTACAAGTGCTTAAGCTACTTAGTACGGAATCAGCTCAACGTATGAGATGTTGTAAGAATTATTATTATTATTATCTACTTGTTCAGTTGGAATAATTTGTACGCGAGGCAATTTTCATGTTCCTAATAGTAGCCGCGGAATTTAACAATGGTCATTTGAAACGCTATTACCGGTTTGTATTATACAGTACCTACGTGCGTATTATAGTGAGGCTTTTGCACAGGTATACATATAATCATTATAGACTAATACCTACATACTAATGTATCTTTCATTAGATATTTTTTTATTGTAAAATTAAATTATTTAGTCTCTCTATGGAACAGTGGCTAGTGGCCATAAATTTTAATGATGGCTGCTTAAGGTCCCGATTTGGACCAGAGATTTCTGTTAGGAAATTCCCAGTATTAGCCCGGATGGCGGTCTTTGTACCCCCGTAGCGTACCTTTATCAACATTAAAATTCCCACTTTTTTATAAGTAACAGAAAAAAAATCGATTATTCATATGCATATAGCTTTTTTTGCATATCACACAAAAACGGTACAGATGTTATTAGATTTCATCTTAGATTAGGTTTTCGGATAGAGATCGTTCCCAGCGATGAGAACGCCTAAATTGTACATTGTATCTCTATCTAGCTTTTAAGTGTTTTATGTTGTGCAATAAAGAGTATCTATCGGTCTTAATTATGGTTTGTTGCAATAATAATAATAATCCTTTATTTCAGACAAAGTCCATAATTGCAAGCAAATGTCGTGAAAAAAAATATATAAATTTAATACAGCAGATCTCACGGGCTGGACGCAACTGCACCTGATGTACATGCAATTGCATCCAGTGCGCATACATAGGCGAATCCTATGTATGCGCACTGGTCCCAGCGGTCTACAAACACCTTTAGGATGCCGTTCGAGCTGACTCTCAGCCTCTTTAGTGTAGACGCGCAACGTTTACGCACGATAGCATGGAATCCATCCACGTGCCTCTCCGCGAGCATTAATGAGGCGCTCCAATGACGTGGCGGCTTGAACAGCACCCTAAACGCGTTATTATATATCGTCTGCTGAGTATACTTCACCCACAGGTTTCAGGTGTAAAAGGATTGGCAGTAGGCTTTAAAAAGCGTCACCTTTACCTGGTCACTGCAACCTGCAAACCTACGTGCAAGCATGTTTCAGCGGACGGACAACGCTCTGCGCTCCCGCTCTATGTCCACATTGTCACTCAGATCCTCAGTAACCCAATGGCCTAGGTATTTGAAACGATCAACTGTCTTAAGATGGGTACCGCAAAGTAGTAAATTAGGTACACTTGCATATGTTTTAGTACCAGTTTCAAACACTAACACCTCGCTCTTTTTAACGTTGTACCTAAGCCCTTGAGCTGTTACATATTTTTCACAAATATGGAGTAACCTCCTCAGGGCACTGATCGATGGGGTCAGCAGCACCATATCTTCATGCGGTACTCAACATTTTTTGAGCCTGTGACCCCATGTTTTGTTATCACATCCACCATAATGAAAAACAATATTTTATTATTCATCAATTTCAAAAATTCTTATCACGTTGACGTATCCTGATGCCAAGTAGGTATCTCTCTCAATAATACACTATGTTGACTCACATGTAAAAATGCCTTTATTGACTTCAGTCCTTCCGGGTTTGCCAAAGTGACGCCATCATGGAAGTGGAAGGCAGTACTAACTGCCTATCTTGAAATACAAATAACCAATAAGTACTAGTGTACTTGTCGGTTATTTGTATTTCACTAGGGATAGGCACTACTGCAGTGCGCTGAAGTAAGTAAGACAACGAATAAATTGACGATACATCGAAGTGTTTTAATTATATTCAAAGCCAAGATTTAGACTTTAATTGAATGTAGATACTCTGGAAACCAGGTACCAAAAACAAAAATACCAAAACCCAAAAGAAATAATTGTTATTTCTACAGAAATGTATTATAGTGCTAGTTTTACCTAATGCGTTAAGCAACAGCACTCAAAATTGTACGTATGTACCTACAGCCATATACAAAACTGTCTGTATTCAGTCGATTCTCACCTTTATGCTAAATATTTTCTGTTCAATATCAATTGAGGAGTTTTGACTGACTGTAGTAGCCTGATGTGTCGCTGTTTGTACCTACGTCATCACCTAATTAGAGACTATCTCTAATAGCGTAAGTTACCTTAAATAGATGTATCATTTGCGTACACGGATCAAACAAACAACTTACTATCTTTACGGTTTCCCCTTTTTTCAGGGAAACCGTCATAGCCGTCACTTTGCTTCATGTAGGTGGTGTGTGGAATTCAAACCGAACTAAAACCCCTGGAGTGTCCATCTCCGTGCAATCGCGGTAGGAAACCTCACAGCCTGGACTAGACCGAGACCTAGCTAATCGCGTTCGCCGCTTCACCCCTATCTGGCGCAATAGAGCCCTTTAACACTGTGCGACCTACTAGGACACCCGGTAAGGTCGTCCCCCGCGGAGTCGTATGCTGAGCAAGCCACTCCCCAGGAGTGGGTACGCTCACAGTAGGTGTTTTTTGGGCATTTCACTTCACTTGATTTTTTTCGAAATCGCTCTCTGCGTTCGCTCAGTCGCAAAAAATCAAGTTAAGTGAAATTGCCCAAAAAACAGATAGATAAGTGTTGATTTAAAATACGGTAACGTTAGATTTTAAGGTCGTTCTATATCGTTGTCACTGTCTGTCTACCCTGGAACGATCATTTCAGTGCCTAAGTTGAGGAATTTATTATTAGATGACCGATTGCACTGTTAGCTTAGTGGGTTAATAGTACTTAGAAACGATGATTCTCTTATTCAACAAAAACTGGAGCATAATGGGATTACGTCTCCGGACTGTTGTGACTTCGTTTGATTCGATGCAACTTTGCAGTCCGGAGACAACCATTATTTATTTTGATCCGTGTTTCATTTTTCGTCTTGTGTGCTTTACCGCGTTTAGCGTTTTTTACCAAACGTGGTGAGAGTAATCTTGTTCTGACTGATTTAAACCCAGCCGATCGCTCCGGGTTATAATCTATCATTACAGACATCTCAGATAATCACCTTAGTCTTACTACACCTTTTTAGAGCGGCCGTCTCCTACTGGAGTGTTTCGGTCTTAGGTGACATCCACTAAATCCATGTTTCAATTTTGTATATATACAAACTCCAAACTAAAACTTTGCCATCGCGATGCAGGAATATATCTATGTCAGCTAATTTTACGGTGGCGTGTAACGTGATGCACAAACACTTGCTTGTGACTTGGTAGATGTAATGTTTTTGCAGACAGATTTTTAATGCTTACGCATTTGAACAGAAAATAAAACTTTTTTAAATTAAGTACAATATATTAAACAATTTAAGAACTAATATAATATCACAACGCTCACGCCTAAGAATTCCGAAGAAAAAAAAAATCCGAGTAGGATTTGAACCTAGAACCTCTGAATCATCACGAACCGTATTTAAAAATAATAATTATCTAACTAGTTTTAATTTGTTTTTTACTTTACTTGAAAGTCAAAGAGGTAAGTACAGTTAGCTATACATTAATGTAAACAAATCTGTAATCACCATTTTCACCTTTATGTCAAACCCGTTTGGTTCAATACCAATTGTATAAATTTTACAGAATGTGGTAACCTGATGTGGCGATGTACATTGTTTGTACCTATTATCACTCCTACAATGCATCATACAGAAAATGTAATTGAAATTTTAATGTATAGGTACTTAGTATTATTTAGCACAGTGGTTTGAGTAGTGATTGACACGCAAGGGTCGCAGGTTCATGATAATGTATGTGATGTTGTCTATATTTTCATACAAGATACGTTTCTGCTTAATTATTGTCTCACTGTAAGACGTATGCTTTCATCAAAGAAATTGAAGTGAGTAAGGGTACCGGAGGTCCAATCCAGGGTAAAAGAGGTTAGAAGGTAAGCAGCGCACTTGTGGCACCACTGGTGTTGCAGGTGTTCATGGGCGGCGGTAATCGCTTACCATCAGGTAATCCGTCGGCTCGTCTACCACCAAATTTCAAACACCATATTTTCATACAAGATGCATTTCATCTTAGGTAATTATTGTCACACTGCAAGACACATACATGCCTTCATTGAAGAAACTGAGTCATTGCTATTATTTTGTGATAAGGTATAATCACTATTTTATCAGTGGGAGAACAATGCTTCAGCATGAATGAGTCGGCTTGACTGTAATAATACCTCACTCTCACAGAAAACCTGCCTGAAGCAGTGCATGCGCTGTATTTCGCAGCGTGAGGGGGGTACCGGAGGCTCAATACAGGGGATGAGGGGTTAAAAGGTAAGCAGCGCACCACCACTGGTGTTGTAGGTGTCCATGGGCGGCGGTAATCGTTTACCATCAGGTGATCCATCGGCTCGTCTGCCTCCTATATCATAAAAACATTATGCTTAACATGAGTTGGTATTGATCACAAGCTCGAGCGGCAGAGCTATGTTAAAAAATCTAATCATATTTTTGCTCGACCGGGAACAGAACCCAGAACCCCTGAACATAACAGATACTTAATCATTAGTTTTGTTTTTAACCATGATGTAAATACAGTCTGAGATATTTTTCAATAATGGTTCTCATAGTCAAGTTGCATTCGGCGAATACGACGCGCTGCTAAATTTGCATAAAATAAAAACAATGCATGCGTTAATGAATTGGAGCTGGGGTGTAATCACGGACTTTAAGCGATAATATTGATAGAGATTAATCAACGTGTGTATGGATTATGTACAAAATTCATATTCTTGACTTAGCTATTGCGATAGGTGGCAGACGAACAGACGGATCACCTGATGGTAAGCAAATGCCGCTGCCCATGGACACCTGCAACACCAGTGGTGGTGCGCTGCTTACCTTTTAACCTATTTTACCTTGGGTTGGGCCTTGGTACCCTCACTCACGCAGCGAAACACAACGCATGCACTGCTTTACGTCAGTTTTCTGTGAGGACGTGGTATTACTCATGCCAAGGCGTGGCTCTTCCGCTGTTATATACATATATCACAATATAGCAAGAGATCTTTCTATTATAGACAAAAATACCCAATACTCATAAATAAACTTATAGCATTAATATATACTAGGTAGTTTAGCAGAAATTATGAATGAATCGCTAGTATTATAAATATAGCTACCAATGTCACTCGACAATAACTCGATACATCACAGAATCAAGTCCTTAGGGCCGAGTTCACCAACTTTAACAACGGTAATCTCACTTTAAATATAGTTCAACCAAGGATTAGTATTTTTCAGGTACGGTTTAAATGTGATAACTATCGTTTAATATGTTGATGAACTCGGCCCTTAAATAAGCAAATCGAAAATAAATCAACGCCAAGTTTAAACTGATCTGTTTGAACTAATTTTTCTTGCTTAAAATTATTATGTTTTTATGATCGTTTTGTTTTAGCCGCTGGTTTCTTGCCTGCAGAATAGTTATTACATCGCCACGGTGCGCACTAGCATGTGTACACAAAGTCTTGATGTTTTCATGAAAGGTCAGTTAATTACTACGGGTAATTTAGGTAAAGCCTTCTCTGTATAGACGTTTTGTAATCGTTAAAATTTAAAAATAACATACTTACAAATTTAAATTAGTTTATGGTCAATGTGAAATAGTCTTTGTACATTCCGTAACGTTAGTTGCAATGAAATCTTTAATCAGCAATTAATGAAACATGCACACAAATAATTTCGCCGCTAGTTTTCAAGAAATACCATGTGAACAAAATTATTTTGCTGAAAACCATAAAAGTCAGAGGTAGGTAACCTGTTGATTTAGTAGTCAAATTAACTGACGAAATTGACTGAATATAAGTAGATGATTTATTTGCAGGTATTGAAACAACCAAACGCTGTGTTCGCTATTAGAGATATATTGATTTGAATGTTTGATGTAAATGCAAAAAAATATACTTATATTTTGAGTTTGAAAAGAGAAATACAAAACATGAATGTTTGTGTGTAATGATAGTCATCTATTTACCTACCTACGATGTTGTTATATTATTAAAGCTACTTAGTTATATGAAAGTTGGTACGCTGGTTCTAAGCAAATGTGAATGAATAAAGGTTTCTGAAAAAAAAAAATTAGAAAATAAAACACAAGTATACATTCCTACCGATTTTCAGACAATTGTACTACACTTAAATAGGTTTTTATTGTTTACTTCTCAAGAAGTATATTTTTCAAACTTCAAACGTGCCCTTCATATCTATGAATAAAGGTTGAATACCTCTGCTAAAATAATGCGCAATCTGCACTTTTCTATAATAAAAACGCAGTAAAGGATGGGTACCGTATCAGTACTCCCAGGAGACATCTAAGGAACAAGTAGTAGTGCTTCGGCGTCGATACTCTCTGACCTAGAAAACCAAGAAGACCCCAGAAACTCTGAAAAAATGTTCGTAAGTTAAACTTATTTATTGTCAAAATCATCTCTCTTTCCAGGTTTTATTGACGTATTCTATTTGTTGTCATAATCATCTGTCTTTCTATGTCTTATAATGCTAATGTTTTTTTATAACATTATTTCCCATTTTCGACAGATTTTCAAGACCTAATCTCCTTTCCAAGACTAAATCTCCTCTAGATTTTGCTTAATGAGTCAAGAAAATAAGATAAACTGGAAATGTACAGAATGCTGGTCGACTAAACAAAATAAATATGTTCAGTACAAAATAAACATATCCACAAATAATTCCTTTCAGTCATTATCTGACGAAGAAAGTCAGGACAAAACACCAATGTCACCATTTAGTAGATTGAATAGCAGCTGTCCGGACGTTGGAAAATCAAATCTGGAAGAAAAACTCGAACTATTGGAAAAAAAGTACAAAGAATTACAGGAAAAATTACAAATAGCAGAACATGAAATAGAAAATCTAAACCAAGAAAATTTTGAACTCAAGAAAACAATAGCGAAACACGAAAATAAAGTAAAATACCTAGCAGACATGATGAACACCTCAAGTAATAAAAAGAACATCACATTTAGAAACAGAAGAAAAAATCTGAAAACTACAAAATTGGATTTTTCGTCTAAAGAAGATGAAAATGAAGAAAGTAATTGTTACATCTCGACACCCCTACAATCTAAGATAGATGAAGAGAACAACGTCAGTACATCAAGAGCACCAGGTGGCCGCCCAGCTTTGCAGCAACTACCGAAAGACGCTTCCCAGAGTCAACCACGACGAGTGCAGAAAGGCACAATTTACATAATTGGTGACCAACAAGTTAAAGGGCTGGCGGAACAACTGCTGAAAACCCGCTCTAAAGGGTGGAATGACGATTACGGTGTAACTGGTATAGTGAAACCCTTTGCAACAAGCTCGCAAATACTCAATGACTGTACATCATTGTGTGATTCATTGAATGATGACGATATTTTGATTCTTTCAGTTGGATGTAATGACAAAAATCCCTATGAAATCATGTCCAATATCTGTAATACTTTATGTAACATAAAAAAATGTAAAATATTCTTATTAAGCGTGCAAAAAAACTATTTCCTGAATATTAATAGACTTAACACAGAAATTAATGCACTTGTAAAAAATTATTTTAATTGTACTTTTATAAACATTGACATACTTTATACTAATTACTTCCTAAAAAACATGACCATGAAACATTTGATAAGCTTTAAAATAAATATTGACATTGACTTTGCAAAATACAAAATTGATTATATTACTAATTATAAAAGAATAAAGGACAATTTTAATAGCTATAAAAAAAACAATCACACTAAACACAATGACACACCAATCTACAAAAAAGGTACGATCCCATACTACTTTAAAAAAAAAGAGATTCCCTCACAATTACATATAGACGAAAAGAAAACATCTGACTGTTTTCGCCCCTAAGCTTATTAATTTCAGCATACTTCACCAAAATATACAAGGCTTACTCTCCAAAACCGAGACGATAGAAGTAACTTTATCTGAACTTAATTTCTCCCCAGACGTGATATGTTTCTCAGAAACTTTTGTAAAAAATACCGAAGAAAGAAATATAAATATACGTAATTACGAACTGGCAGCGCACTGCTCCAGAAATAAAAAAAGGGGAGGAACTTGCATATTAATTAAGAGAAATGTTCCTTACAAGAAAATATGCACCTTTGACAACTTAGCGATAAACTTTCATTTCGAATGTTGTTCAGTCTATATACCTGGATACAATGTGATCATTATATGTGTATATAGATCTTCGTCAGCTTCTAAAAAAAGGCACTATGAGTTATTCCTTAATACTTTAGAGCGTGTACTTAACTTACATCTACAAAAATACAGAAAACAAAAGATAGTCATTATTGGAGATCTAAATATTAACACTATCAGCAATAATAACTGTACAAAACACTTCACAGACATTTTGAAAAACTATAATTTGATACAACACATCACAGAACCAACAAGAAATAGTTCATGTTTGGATCACATAATCAGCAACATCAAAAGTGCCACTGGATCAATACTTCCACTCTGGTTATCTGATCACAATACAGCACAATTACTAACCTTTGAAGTTAAATCGAAACCAACGTTACCAAAAACAATATTTACCTATAAAAGATCCTACTCCAAAGAAAACATTGAGCGGTTTAAAGGCTACTTAGAATGTTTATCCTTCTCTGACGCTTTAAATGAGACAAATGCTAACACTGCATTTGACTCATTCTACGACTTGTTCTGCTTGCTGTACAGACTTTGCTTTCCAATCACCAAAACTAAGATTAATACGAAGCCACATTTATCATGGATTTCGAAAGGTTTAAGGAAAAGTTGTGCAGTAAATAGAAATTTGAGACGTAGATACTACACTAAAAAAAGAAAAGATGACAAACACCAATATTTTAAGTACTCTACATTACTAAAAAAGTGCATTTTTCAAGCAAAGAAAAATACAAACACTAAATATGTACTAAAGAGTAAAAACATTTGTAGAGCTACGTGGAGAGTAATTCAGAACGAAACACACGGTACATCTGATTTAAATAACTACATTGACAAAATTGAATTTAATGGCGATATCATTCATGACCCGGTAAAAATATCTAACCTTTTTAATGACTTTTTTATTAATTTGACATATAATTCATACAATAATCATAACATAAATTCCAATAAAATTAATAAATTAAATAATTCAATTTATCTCACTCCAATTGACAATGAATATATTGAGAAAATAATAATGACATTGAATAATACTAATTCTCAAGGATACGATGATGTTTGTACTAAGGTAATAAAAGCATGTAAAGACAAAATTAGTTCTATACTAGCATATTTAATAAACATGTCATTAGAAACTGGTCTCTTTCCTGATAAACTTAAAATATCGGTAGTAAAGCCGCTATTCAAAAATAAAGGTGAAAGAGCAAGTTTAAACAACTACCGACCAATTACACTAATACCCATTATATCAAAAATCTATGAAAAGGTAATGCACAACAAACTTATGTTATTTTTTGATAAATATAAGGTCTTGTGTAACAACCAACATGGCTTTCAAAAACATAAATCTACTACACTAGCAGCTTTTGATTTGGTTGATAAAACACTACATGGGTTAAATAATAACAACTATGTAACAATCTTATTTTTTGACATGTCAAAAGCATTTGACTTTGTAGTGCATAGACAACTAATTGCAAAATTAGAAAATAGCGGTATAAGAGGCAATGCTTTGAGCTGGATCAAGACATACTTACAAAATAGAAGGCAATCGGTTGAAATTACACAACTTGAAAGCTCTATTACGCAAACATATAAATCGGATATGAAGGTTAATACATTTGGTGTTCCGCAAGGTAGTGTGTTAGGTCCTCTGCTATTTTTAGTCTATATCAATGACCTACCAAACTGCACCGAACATAAAAGCGTACTATTTGCGGATGACATATCAGTTGTTGTAACAACAAGTAAGAAAAAAAGTATGTCGGAACATGTAGATGACGTAAATAAAACATTAATGACAATAGTTAATTGGCTAGAAAAAAATAATCTACGAATAAATCTTGACAAAACATGTTATATTAATTTTAATAATGTCACACAAAACCTTAACATTAATTATAATGGACAATTGCTCAGACATGCAAAAAGTGTAAGATTTTTAGGTATTGAGATTGATTATAATCTGGACTGGAAACCACATGTAGACGTTGTATGTAATAAAATAAATCGATTTTCATTTGCATTATATAAATTAGTTAAATCGTCAACAAGGGATACAGCCCTTACAGCTTATTTTGCATATGTGGAGTCAGTACTGCGTTATGGACTTATTATATGGGGCAACAGTAGTGACCTACAAAGAGCATTCATAGCACAAAAGAAATGTATTAGAGCGATTTGTGGCATACCACCCGATGAATCTTGTAGGCCACTATTTAAGACAATGAAAATACTCCCATTGCCATGTTTATATATATTTGAAATAGCAAAATTTGTTAGGCAGAATCTGAGCTGCTTTAAATTGGCTAAAGACGTTTACCCCCGGAATACTCGGAATGGTAATAGGCTGGTTATTGACTTTGTCCCAAAAAGTACACGCATGAAAAAAAATTGTTTCTGCATGTGCGTGAATATATACAACAATATTCCTCTGTATATAAAAGACATGCCAACTTTTAATAAATTTAAGAATGCACTGCGCACCTGGCTTGTAATGCAAGGGTTTTATTCTCTCCAAGAGTTTCTAAATAACAAAAATTAAACAACACTATTATATCAGAAATTATAATGTCAGGCGCATACTATAAGTCTTAGTCGTAAATTATAATAATTGTATTTGCATGCTGTTATTGACGGCTGAATGGGCGGTCTATATAATATATCTTTGTCATCTTCTGTATACCCTACTCAAAAGCAAATAAATGAATTCTTATTCTTATTCCTGACTATGTGTGATAAAAAACTTATGGATTTCAGGTCTGAAAACAAAGGAAACAAACGGTCGAAGAAGATCGTCGAATCAAACCACTTCTTCGAGTCAGAAGACGAAAGCTTAAGGTAATTTAGATATCCGTTTTTGTCTACTATTCATACCCACATCATCAATTTATTTTCTCTGTTTATCATACTTTATCTAGAACAACCACGTCCAGAATATAATGATAATAACTCCAAAAAATTTTTCAGTTTGAAAAAAAAAGAAGATCGCAAAGGGCTCGCCAAAGAACACTAAAGCTTCGCCTAGCGTCGTTTCCGAGTGGCTCTTTGACTCGGAGTCGGACGACGAGGTAACGCCTGCAAAGAAAAAAGAGGCTCCTAGCTCGTTCTTCACCCGTAGAGTGCCAGGTGGAGTCACGCGTCGGACAGCGCAATTGGACGGGGACCTGCTGGCTGAGCTGCGTCTCTACAACGTGGAGGAGGTACGCAACCTAAGCGGCTTAGAAAAGTGCGAGAAGTCTGTTATTTGGGTTCGCCTGCAAGGGGAGACGGACTCACCAGAATTTAGTTTGCTAAAAAAATTTGTTAAATGTGCAAAAACTAAATTTACGGAAGAAGGAGTTTTTTACAGCAATAATATTAAAAAAAAATAAACTGGGAATATTTGAAGAGTGACTCCTTCTTCCGCAAATTTAGTTTGTATAAATTTGCGTACTTATTTCAATAACTTGTTTTGTTAGCACAGTGAAAGCATATCCACAATGTCAAACACCACTTTTTGTTCTGTATGCGACGTATCTGTTAGAAACAAAGTTTTTTCCGCTCACTTGAAAAGTATTTTGCACAAAAATAACAGTTCAGTTGTTGAAAGCGATGGTATAGAAAAAGTACACAGTGCTTTTCGTAGTCGCATCGCTTCTTACCGCGTTAAATGTAACAACGGTCGGGATGACGAGGACGAGGAGCACTCGTCGGTCTATCCTGCTGAATTTTTATCGCGATTGCGCGCACGCGTCCGTCTTTTGCTTTCGGCACGAATGCAAGCGCATTCTAGCATCAAAGTAAACTTTGAGTTATTTGCTGAATTTTTTCAGCATAAAAATGATTCTGTTTCAATTAAATCTTTTGCAACCGAAAATATAAACTTGCATCAAAATTATGATTTTGAAGAGACGTTTTTAAATATCATTCATTTACTTTGTAAAAAAATTGAAAATTTTGAAGATAGAGATAGTGGGTGGGCTTATCTGCGAAGTTTGTATTTAGAAGTAAACATTAATAAATACAACCCTTTGAGAGCGTCAAGTTTTATAGATTTGCCTGAAACCATAAAACATAAACGAGCGTGTATAAATATAAAAAATTCTGATAAATATTGCTTTTTATGGTGTGTTATGGCATCACTTTTTCCTGCTAAAAGTAATGCTCATCGAACGACTTCTTATCCGCACTTCAAAACTGTTCTTAATATTAAGAACCTTTCTTTTCCAGTTGGGTTTTCGGATATAAAAATCTTTGAAAAAAACAATCCTCGCATAAGTATTAATATTTATGGTCTTAAAAAGAACTGTAACGTTGTTGGGCCTTTGTACAAAAGCGAACGCCGAAAAGAACATCACGTTAACATGCTTTTCCTTGAAAAAGAAAAACGTACACATTACTGTCTTATTAAAGATTTATCTAAATTACTTCGCAAGCAGTTAACTAAACATCATTCGAAAGTATATTTATGTGAAGATTGTATGATTTTTTTTGACAACAACGATAAACTTGATGCCCACATTTGTAGTGGTGTGGCAACGATTTTACCCAATGAAGGAACTCGAATACAATTTGACCACTACGAGCGTATGCAAGACATGCCCTTCGTTTTGTACGCAGATTTTGAATCGTTGTTAGAGCCAACTGAATGCAATTCAGAATCAAGTTGCACAGCATCATTGCACAAACACACACCAGCTGCATTTGCTTACTATATTGTTTGTTCTTACGACAGTTCGCTCAACAAATTTGTCTCCTATCGCGGACCTACCTGTATTGAAAAGTTCTTTGAATATCTGATATCCGACATAACTAATATTTATAATATTTTGCAGTCACCGTTGCCAATAACGTTAACTGATTATGACAGAACAAATTTTTCTCAAGCAAAAAACTGTTTTCTATGTGGTAAAATATTATTTGATGATAAAGTAAAAGACCACTGCCATCTTACCGGACGGTATCGCGGTGCAGCACATTCTTATTGTAATATGAAGTATCGACTGCCTAAATTTGTACCTATTTTTTTTCATAACTTAGCCGGTTATGATAGTCATCTTTTTATACGAGAATTAGGAGAAATGCCAGGTAGAATTCAAGTAATAGCAAAAACTAAGGAAAATTATATTTCATTCACAAAATATTTCCAAGTAAATGGTACTGACATCATACCAGTTCGTTTTGTGGACTCTTTTAAATTTTTAGGCACAAGCCTTGAGAAGCTAGCAGCAAATTTAAATAATAATGATTTTAGTCATTTATCGCGGTTTTATCCATCTAATAAGCATTTTAATTTATTGAGACGCAAAGGAGTTTATCCTTATGAATACATAACTACTTGGACCACGTATGAGGAGGAAGAGCTCCCTCCCCAGGAATGTTTTTTTAGTAAACTGCATAATAGTAACATTTCGTCAGAAGATTACGAACATGCAACAAAAGTTTGGCAAACTTTTGAATTATCAAATCTTGGAGAATATACCGATTTGTATCTTAAAACAGATGTTCTTTTACTAGCAGACGTCTTCGAAAGTTTTCGTCAAACTTGTAAAACAAATTACAAGTTAGATCCCGCTTTTTACATAACAGCACCCAGTCTGAGTTTTGATGCTATGCTTTTAAAAACAGACGTTAAATTAGAATTAATTAATGACTTGGAAATATTACGAATGATTCAAAAAGGTATTCGCGGCGGAATTTGTTTATGTTCAACAAGGTATTCAAAAGCTAACAACAAATATTTAAATTCTTATGACCCGACAAAAAGAGATAACTTTTTAGTTTACATTGACTGTAATAATCTCTACGGCTTTGCTATGTGCGCTTATCTACCTCACTCACATTTCAAGTTATTAAATGATGATGAAATTAGCAGAATTGATTTTCAAAATGTGTCAATTAATGGAGACACTGGTTACATACTAGAAGTAGACATAGAATATCCAGAAGAATTGCATGATAATCATAATGACTTTCCTTTTTGTGCGCAAAAGTTTATTCCACCGGGTTCAAAAACATGTAAATTAATCCCAAATTTATACGATAAATTTTTGTATGTCATCCATTATGCGCACCTGCAGACATGTTTAAAACATGGTTTATTGTTAAAAAAAATTCATAGAGTAATTCAATTTAATCAGAGTCCTTATTTAAAACAGTACATAGATATGAATACTGAACTAAGAAAAAAAGCAAAATCAGCATTTGAACAAGATTTTTTTAAACTTTTGAATAATAGTATTTTCGGGAAGACTTTAGAAGATACGGAGAAAAGGGTTGATGTGAAATTGGTAAATAAATGGAATGATGATAAGAATAAAACAAAGAAAAGTATTTGTGCTGAGCGATTGATATCTAGACCTAATTTTCACAGTGTTACTATTTTTACAGAAAACTTTGTAGCTGTTCAAATGAAACCTGAAACAATAACTTTGGATAAACCTATATATATTGGTTTTTCCGTTTTGGAAATATCTAAAAGTCATATGTTTGATTTTCATTATTCTATTATGAAACCTTTTTATAATGAAAAGTTGAAACTTTGCTATACGGATACTGACAGTTTTCTTTATTCAATCGAAAGTAAAGATTTTTATAATGATTTAAAGATACATTTCCTTCCTTATTTCGATACCAGCAATTACCCCTTAAATAACAGTTACAACATTCCAGGCTTAAATAAAAAAGTGCCAGGTCTTTTTAAGGACGAACTAGGCGGGAATTTAATATCTGAGTTTGTAGGTCTAAGGTCGAAGTTGTATAGCATTAAAACAGAAAAAGAGGAATATAAAAAAGCAAAAGGGGTACAAAAACCGGTCTTGAAAAATGTTCATTTTAAAGATTACTTTAAGGTATTAAATAAAAATATTTTTTTACGAAAAAAAAATATTATATTTAAATCTCTTAAACATGAAATATTTACCCAAGAACAGGAAAAAGTAGCTTTGTCGTCTAATGACGACAAACGCGTCATATTAAAAAATAAAATTTCAACCTTATCATGGGGTCATCGGAATAGCATTTTTTAAGATTTATATTATTTTTAGAAATGTTGGTATGTTTTCACAGTGTTTTCTATGATAATAGCGTAGTATGTATAATGTAAAAAATAAATTAGATTAATTTCTGTAATCTAGGGACATAAACTAAGGTTAAACTGTAGATTTGAGTGGCAACCATGATAGTAGATATCGAACCTTTCCTACTTTTTTATTGTAAGCGCCTTTTTATGCAAACTCTATTTTAATTATTGTGTCGCTTACGTTTAAATACCGGGTAGGGATAGATATTATGTGAATAGGTACGTATCGTATCTTTGTTTTATATAGCTATAACTTTGTTTATTTTGTGTTCTTACTGAAGATGATAAATAAAACATTTAACTTTTTTATGAGGTCATAAGGTGGCCATTTTTAAAATTTGTTTTTGTTAAAATGATAACATAGAAAACCTAATTTAAAGAGTTGTGCACTCGACTACTTAAGACAAAATGTTGAAATGTTAATAACATTAATTATTATTTAAATGAATATACCTAATGTCGTAAATATAAAACGTTGTTTCATTCTAATATGATCTGATTTTATCAAGATTACAGAGAGAAAGTACAGGTACACATCAATGTACACAAATCTCTAAATTTCTTCAATCTATTCTCATCTTTACGTCAAACCTGTTTGGTTCAATATCGATCAAGAAAATTTAACAGATTGTGGTTACCTGATGTGTAGCTGAATGTACCTACAACATATTTTACATACAGTTTTAGCACAAAATCATGTCTGAACTTGTTTATTTTATTGGACACGTGTATTCTGATGAACACACACAGACCTACGTGTACACATGAAGAAAAAATGCACTGTGTCAGCTTTTAATTCCACTCACTTACAAACTCACACGTACAAATACTTGTGGTATATATTTCATTAAAGCGCATGAGAATGATACTTGCTTTGGAGACACGCAGCAATAAGTTAACAACCCATCTAATAACATTATCATCTTAAAACATGGTAAGTTATTTTAATACGAATACATTATTTGTCTGGAGAGTGCAGTCCATTTATTCATTTATTACGAGGTAACTTATTGTTTTCTTTTTTCAGAACACTACCAAAGCTACACGCGATGGCGAGCAGTACCCACCTTCGCCTCTGCAGGATGCGCAGGACCCCTTAGAAGGATGGTCCCAAATATTCCCACCTTGGTCGGAGGAGTTAGGAGAGGCGCCTCTGCAGAGGAAGATAATAAAGGCTCGCGCTCGCCGTTCTGCAAAGCGTGTAAATCCAGTGCGGACATCTTGTGTCAAGCACCGTCCCCACCCTGATCCAACATCGGTGTCATTTATAAGGAAAAGTACGTCGGGCTCTCGAGCCCGACGTATTATCCGGATTGAAATTGTGGATTGTGAGAAGGATGGTTGGGACGATGAGTCCGAGGACGTCCTTCTCTCCGCCCAGTATGTGGTGACGGATCCTATAGACCCGATATTGGATCAGACGGAGGGGGTGGTGAACACAATTTCAAAGAAATTGTGTGGATATAGCCTTAGTTTTTAAGGCTACAATCTATACTTTTCTTAAAATTAAACTTCTCAAATAGACTTTATGCGTGGGATATCTTGTCACGGATACGTCTATAGAGAGACATTTAAATCAAAATTAACTGTAATGCAATGTACTTATCTAATAATTATTAATTTAAGGCGATGGGTATGGCCCACTAGTGCTACAAATTATATAAATTGTTAGCTAATAAACAGAACCTCCAGCCTGATGAAAAACACATACCTACTTTTAATTTATTGAATAATTGTTAGTTGGTATAATGGATATTCCGAGGAGCCGGAGGTTCGAAATTGTTAAAAATTGATCCGGTTTAATAGCTAGAATTTTAAAACAAATGACGGCGCTAATGTGCTTACCCTATCCTTTAATGGTTAAAGTCATTTATAACTCATAAGAATAACAAATTCACTTACTGAAAAACCGTACAGATACAATACAATTTTGACGTGCATAAGTACATCAAAGTATTACATTACTTTAAAATATCTGCAATTATTATGATACTGATATTTAGGTAGTATCTAGGTGATATCTGTAGAATATTTGTTGTCAGCCCGTATGGCAGTGTAAGCGTAAATGAAATAAGAAACTTTACAGCAAATACATCGATGTAGGCATGCGCGTGACTGGATGAGGTATTCATGTGCGTAGTTGGAGCAGATTATAATTGTCGAATTGGTCCTATTTATTTATTATTTCCATTTTGTTAAGATGGTTTTTATTATTAGCAGTTTAAGTTACCTTATGTGATTTGGTAATTAATGAATAAACAATGTTGACTCCTTCATACTTTACTGTTTGTTTTTGCATAGTTACTGTGGCATTTATAAAACTTAACCTAGATCATTGGAATTCCTTATTTACATTATTTGTATACCGCTTTTTGACTGCATGTTTTTATCGTAATTTAATAAATAACTATGATGTAGTTATGAGTTTCATTTCCTTTAGTCATCAATTATTTGAGTAGGTGATAATTGGGCATTTAATAAAAAATACATTATTCTTTTTAAAAACATTTTATTAGAAAACAGACGTTGATAATTTATTTTCTATAATCCATTTTCTTACACAAATTACATTTCTTAAAGCGCAGTAGTTGCTATGGTAAAAACAATTATACATTAAAACGTCTTGACAATATAATTTACTTAAAGTGTCTAAATTAGGTATATCCCTAGAGCTTATATCTAACACATTTTCATGATCACATATTTCTCGTACCCATTTTACTTTTTCTTCTCCTTTTACTATGATTTTACATTTATCAAAATAGGGTTTTATAATCCTTTTAAATTCCCTATAGTCAATGTATCCTTCGCTCCATCGGAGTCCTCTGTTTCTTTCTATCCACCGTACGCGTTTCTTTTCCTCGATAGTCAGTGCCGAGAATGGACAGGGAGGCTTTATTAAAAATGTTTGAGTATATTCTTTTGTGCTAATTGCTAATTCTTTTAATATGAAATCATTTTTTTCATTTTTAAAGCCTTGCAGATCCACAATAACCGTTTTGCTATTCATGATAATTTCTTCACAATATTACTTAAAGGCTTGTATTCAAATAAGCAATCGTTAAGTATCAAACAATAAGCGGAAGTTTGATCGGGTATCTCCGCTTCAGCGTCTATTTCAACACGAACATCGACGACAGAATTTTTTAAATTGTCCTGTGATCTGGAACAATCGATGAGCAGAAGACAGCCGAACTCCTTAAATTCTTTAAAACTCAGCAACGGTTCAGCTCGGCGTCCGTAATAAGACTGTTGAAATCTTGTATATTGTTCGTATATTAATGAATATTTGTTTTCAGAGAAACTGATATTTAGGCTTTCGTATGGATAGTAGGTTGAATTTAGAAAAACCCTAACGTCACGTACAGAGCAATGATCGAATTCCGCCATTGACATGGAGGCATTATGTTTGCGATTTGTTTGTAAAGCAATCACAACCATTCGAGGTTTTTCAATCTGTGATGAAGTTTTAATAGACCAAGTATGTTTCCGGGTTTTGGGTAACAATGGATATTCGTACAAGTCCCAATTACGAAACGCAACTGTTATCGCTCGGTCTCTTTCTAAATGTTTTAGCAAATTAATTCTTTCGCGGTCTGATACTTTGACATGTGGGACTCGCCAAACTATTTTATTTATTATTATATCCTGAACAACTTCACCAGCACTTAACTTCAAAGCGTTAAGATTTGTGTTACTTCTTAAAAGAACTAATTCATGTTTACAATTTATAATGATTTTTTCATAATCTTCTGCGAAACCTAATACTTTATTTAATGGAATAGAGGCTGAAAATACACCATTATTAGTATTGGATATACCATGAGGGGACCAACCCCAAACATTGGCACATTTAGACTCGCTATCATTTAACGATAGATACGATTTTATTGTGGTTGTAATACCCGCATTTTTGATTCTATCTATTTCAATACCGTTTATTTCATAACGAATGTCTTGAAATAAAAATAAAGCGAAATTGTTGACAAAATGTACATTTGATACTCTTTCCTTTTCTTTTGTAGTACTGTTATGTTTATACACATCGGCTCTGCCTTCGATATACAAACTGCTGAGCGCAGGTAATACGTATAAATCTTGTTGATTAATGGGTATTCGTATTTCATCATTCTTGTTGAAACTTGTTACATATGGCTTGTAGGAATGAAATTCAAAACTTTCAATGCTGTTGTCATGTGACGGAGATTGTGCAATATTTAAAATGTTCATTTTATCAATCCAAGTATTTTCAAAAATGTCTTATTTTGTTTGGTCAGCTTCTTTTTCGTATAAAGTGGTGCTCTTTTATGCGATGTCCTCTTGGAACTGGTTTGATTTCGAGAGACCGCTAGGTTTTTATTGAAATTTAACATTTTCTTCTAAAGTGTAAATACAGCTGTACCTCTTCACCGCGTAGGTTAATTTGTTTATTTTCTCCGTCTAACAATCTTATACTGATAGCGGTTATTGAACTTTGATTGACAGGAAAGTAGATTAAGTTCTTAGGTATTTCAATAATTCGATAACCAGGTGGTACGTTTGGCACAAATTCATAAATTATATGACTTGCTTTTCCATTCACAAACGATCCGCTTACAACATCACATTCGATGCGTACTATTGTCGTTGGTAGAATGTTGACAGGATACGGAGACTCGGTTTTTATATTAGCTTTTACCGTTTCAAGACCAAAACCCAAAATCCTGCCAATCGAATCTGTTTTATCAAAGTCAACATCTTCTGAACAGAAAATACACGTTTTTAAAGTATTGTTATTGGCAGTTAACTTCAATGTAGCATTTTTGATGTTGCACTGAAGATAATCACAAATATCTTGTAATTCATACGATCCTTCGGGTATTTCTATTACTCCATTATTACCGTAATAAAATTTATTGTTTCTTTCATCTATATTAGGAATAGAGTTGAATGTAGAAAAATACAGAAGACCGCACTCATACTCTCCACTTAATTCTAATGTAGGAGAGTAATTTGTTATTGAAAAAGCGTCTCTGTCAGTTATAGACACAGTGAAAGACATTATTATACTGATAAAGATTATTTACTTTGTCCTTTATTTAAATGATTTTTCCAATATTTTTTTAAAAAATGTAAACAGAGATGACCACAATTCATAGTACCGAACTTTTGATACCGTGCAAAATTATAACTAATAGTCATGTTTTTTAAATAATTTATTAATTCTAATGGAGGTTTTAAGTCGCCAAAACTATCAAAGTATTCACAGTAATCATTTTGTTTGACGTAGGCTACCCAGTGTGTCCCCGGATTAGCAGAGCTATCCAAGTTTAGTACTGCACATTCCATTTTTCGAGGTTTTAATGGAAGTGTATTTCTCATAAATACTCCGCGGAAATATGGTATATCAGCAGCATGCTCTAATATATCTAAATCTGTTAGTGCACGTCTAGGCAGCCGTTTAACTAGTTTTTTGAAGGGTTCAAATATAACCCTGCGCCTTTTTTATGAGGTTTGATGTACAATCCTTTGCCAACCGCAACCGCTTCCATCATCCTGTTATGACGTTCAGACTCTTGAAGACTTTTCTGAGCTGCCTTAGAGTCGTTCACTGCTTTTGCTATACCGGCTGCTCCTCCTGCCAAGGAACCCAAAGCCGATAACCCCGCAAAGATCGGGATTAAAGGTAGCAGTCCACCACATTTTGGTAGAGGAATACAGCGCGGCAAGCGAGTGCCTTTTTTATTCTTAAATATTTTTTTGGCTGCGGCGTAAGCGCATTTAATTGCTGTGGAACTGCCTTTTGATTTCAACTTTTTCATTTGAGATTTAATTTTTTTCACAGCTGCCATAAATGAGCGAGTACCGGCACCTGTCTTTAGTTTTGCTTTCATAGCATTTTTTACTATCCACGATGCCACCTTTTCACCCTTTTTCGCATCTTTAGCGTTTAATCGTTTCTTAGCCATATTTAAAAGTTTCATATCAGCCTCACGTCGAACGTTTGAATCGTTATCGTTGTAAGCAATGTCGTGGAACATACAAGCCTTATCCAATTTATTTATACCTCTATCACCTCTTTTTAAACGTTTCTGTAGCTTTGTTCCGGGGCCACAATATTGATAACCAGGTAAATGTAGCTCGAACGGTAAATAGTTTATTACGTTGTCTATAATACCACTTCCCTCCTTCATTGATATGTTTAGAATGAATAGATTTGGTCTAAAAGTAAACTTATATTGCAAAAATATCTCATATTACAAAACTATCTCGTTTTTGTTTATCCAACTGTTCTCTTCATTGCTGAGACCTAACCATTTCACAAAATATTTATCTCCCTTTCTTCTAATAATCTTTTCGATGAGGTAAATATCTGGGTATTTAGTTTTTTGTAATTCATACTCATAAAAAGCCCCTAATATAACCTGTTTATTCTTATCTTCCAGAAGATAAGTTGGTGGATTTGTATTATTCACCTTTGTTACTGTAAATATTTCAGTAGACCAGTTGGGAGTATAACCTTTGTAAAAGTCTCCTTTAAATTTACTAATACGTACATGATTACCTACTAGAAACTTAGGTTTTAAGTGTTTTCGATTCCTATACGCTTTGCTAATATTACGCAATACAACCATTTCATTTGTATTATTAACGTCATTGGGCTTAAATTTAGTTATGCGATGAGTAGTGCTATTATAGTTATCTATCACAGTATTTAGTAATTTACCCAGCCATCGATAGGAACCGTATAAACTAAAAAGTTTAAAGATGTGTGATTTTAGAGTACGTATGACTCGCTCTACAATCGAAGCTTTTTTGATGGAGTAAGTAGAATAATGGTTAACATTATATTTTTTTAGCAGTTGACCGAAAATATCATTATAAAACTCTTTGCCTAAATCTGTTTGTAAATGTTTAGGTTTTCTAGATGAATTTTTAAATATCTGCTGCATTGCGTTAGCAACACATTTTTTTTTTTTAGATTTTAAGGGACTTGTCCATACATACTTTGACAAAGTATCTATCACCACTAATATGTAGTTGTGTCCTTTATTAAAATGTGAAAATTTTTGTAAATCTATGAGGTCGGCTTGCCAGAGATCATCAATTCCTTTTATAAATGTGCGTCTACGCGGAAAATTTCTTCTGACTGCTTTGTGAAGTTCATCAATTATGGCCTTTTTGCTCATTTTTGTTTATTTTTACATGAATTAAATTGTCTATTTCCGACTTTGAGTAAAATGATTTATTCAAATGTTCTGTTGTAACGGTTTCCAAGTTCTTCAAATGAAATTTTACTTCGAGCTTCACTTTTTCAATTTCATTTCGTAATTCTTGAATGGTTTTGTCTAAATAAGCTTTGTTTACTGCTTCATCGTCTTCGATTGGATATGATAGCCCTTTTAATTTAGAAGATTTTAAATCGTAGTGTCCGGTATCTGATTTCACCAATGTTTCATTGAAGTTTTCAATGTATTCTGTCAATCGTAAACGCTTATGAACATGATGTCCGAACTTGTCTATATTCATTGCTGTCTTGATGGGTTGACTACGGAAAGAATACTGCCCAATTTTCCTGGTTTTTTCTTTATATGTTCCACATCTATGATACCAGCTTCATGCAGTTCCGAAATAATAGCAATTATTTCATTATTTACACCAGTGTTACCCGCTTCCCAAGATGCAAGTAGTAACTGTAATCGTTCGACTAACTCGTTTGGATCATCCCAGTAAACTAAATCAGTGTTTGATTTTACTGTCTTTAAAAGAGAAATACCTTTACCTTGAGGAATACTTTCTACACTTGTAGTTGGATTTCGAGAGAATTTGAACAAAGGTTTAATTACATTCATATATTTAAATCCTTTGTTGCTGTTTATAGGTTTGGATGGTTCACAATTACGTCGATGAGCATTGGTTTCTATAAGAAGTAACTTGTAATTCTGTAAATCATCATATGTTACAGCATCTAAATTTGGTTTCTTTTTGAAAAGAAGTTCATTCAAGCCATTCGTTTTTTTAACAGTAAGTGTTCCTATTTTAAGAATAACGCCGTCGTCATGAACACGGGTTTTGCCTAGTAACAGTTTACTCCGCTCATTTCTGATTCCAAACGGAACATCTTTCATTACTTCAGACGATGTTGACCATGACAGTGATTGATTCTTAAGACTTGGCGATGACTGTACAGATTTGAATGATCCCACGCTTACGTTGTGGTCTTCAGACGGTGATACAACAAGGGTTTTGTTGTAATCGTTGTATTGTTCTTGTTCATCGTCTTCATCTTCTTCACTAATAGATTCATTGTAATCTTCATCAGAGACAAATAATGACTGGTTCTCGTCTTCAAATGATTGATTATTATCATTTTTAAACTTTTTCATCACTGGTTCAAAGTGCTCATCTTTGTTAAGTTGAGAGTTTTTTTTTTTATCTGTTAATAATGTAAGTGGATCAACAATAGGTTTCAATATTGTTTCTAATGTTTTATTATTAGTATTTTCAACATCTTTTATCATCGCAACTTTTCTTTTAACAGCTGCTGCTGATTTTACAATTTGTTCTTTAAGATTTTTCTCCATTTCAAAGTATTCCGCTCAGGTCTAAATCGTGAGTACGAGTGATTAAAAAATAACACAGCGGTCTTTATGTATGTTCATCTATTACTATGAATGTATCGAACTTAAATCGGTAGCATCCGTTATTTTTGTCACAATCCTTATTAATAACAAGATAGCTAAAGGGTTTATTCCAAACAGAAGAGCACATCTCACGAAATTGAGACCATGACATATCAGCACCAACATGCTCCTCATATACGTGCTTCAAGTTAACATCATCTTGCTTAAATAGAACCACGAGGTTTGAATTGTCTCTGACAAGTTGTTTTGGAACTTTTGTATAAGTTTGATTGATATAGAAGCAATCTATATTTTTATGGCGTCCCATGGCGAAATAATCTCTAATGTTGTTTTGATTCTCACAAGCAACGTCGTCGAAAATGATGATCGAATCAGGTAAAGCATCATGTGGACTCAATATTTCACCATTATGATTGTATTTATTAAATGATGTTCCAGGAACCATGTCCAAAACCTTCTCAAGATATAAATATTTAGGCTGATACAAAGATTTTGAATACACATATAGGTTACGAAATCTTGGACCATTTTTATGTAATAATAAACTTATCACTAAATTGGTTTTTCCACTATTAGACGGACCACAAACAATACAACGTATTGTATTAGGTAACAAATTTCCGTGTCGTTTTGGCTCTTTAGATGACGCAGGACAGATGCATTCTAATTTAAGCGATTCTTTTTGTTTGACCAACTTCATTATATTGTTTATAACGTGTCTGCAGCGGTGTATTAGTCACAATAGAATGACCTTAAGATCTAACGTAACCGCATTTTAAATTAACACTTATCTATCTGTTTTTTGGGCAATTTCACTTAACTTGATTTTTTGCGACTGAGCGAACGCAGAGAGCGATTTCGAAAAAAATCAAGTGAAGTGAAATGCCCAAAAAACACCTACTGCTCACGTACTCCGAAAACCCGTTTTGTCGCCTCTTACAACAGGCCGGGGAAAGCCTTGACAGTATTCTTGAACGCCCCTAGCCACAGGGCGTATCTTTAAGTAACCGTAAGGAACTAAAAATAAAAAATACTCCTCGTCTATCCACTACCTAATGCACGCCACTGCTCCCGATTTTCGGCCACTCTCATCCAGCCCACACCAGCCAGCCTTCGAATGTCATCATCCCATCTTGTCGCAGGGCGTCCTACACTACGCTTACCGAGTCGCGGTCTTCACTCAAGGACTTTACGGCTCCAACGGCAATGAGTCCTATGACCTATACCCAGCAGACCTATGTCCAGCAGTGGACGAGTGTGGGTTGCTGATGATGATGATGATCCACTACCGAACGAATACTGCGATATTTTTGTCAAGTCGCACGAAGGCACACCAGCAATTTGTAACGCCTTATGGCGACGAATAGTCGGACCAAATAGCAGAAGAACTAAAGATAAGATAGAAGTTAGTGAAGCACTCCACCAATCTACAGAACGGGACCGATGGAGACAACTGGTTGACGGATTTAAACGGAGTCACGATCCTCAGCAGTGAGGGACCGACTGGAGAGAGAGAGAGAGAGAGAGAGAAGAGAAAGAGAGAGAGAGAGAGAGAGAGAGAGAGAGAGAGAGAGATCTTTAAGTAACACATTGAACTATTTATATAATTAGTAAAAAGGTTCGTGGATCTACTGATTTAGAAAACCATTGGCGTGTAGTTTACCATTAGGTATCTATATAGGTGTCATCAAGATATCATTGTGGTCCCCGGCAGAGTAGGCCACCCTCACTCTTACCGAGGTGTCGTAAAAGGCGACTAAGGTAAAGCTGCTGGCATGATCACCTAGAGAAGGAAAACTCTGCATTTATATCAAAACCCTCGCCAACCCGTCTGCCAAGCGTGGTGAGTATGGCAATTACCCCTCATGTGATTGAGGGAGGCCCGTGCCCCAGCAGTGGGGACTTAAATGGGCTGGCGATGATGATGATGAAGATATCATTTCATGTTGTTTCTAGACATAATCTGCCCATGAATATACTTACCCACTTGTAACTATAAAAGTTGTTGTCTGTCTTTATAACAAACTGCTAATACACTAAAACATACAATATTACCCATATTTATAGGTGCAGTTAGTTCGGCGCACGTGTCAAATGGATACATTTTCGTTGCAAACTGCATATTAACACGATCTTGAACTTTAAAGCCTTTGCAGCGAATGGAGTTAAATGGGAAATTCGTGTGGAAGATAATAATCCTTTTAGTTGTTATGAGTTCGATTCTAGCTACAGTCATATGTTAATTAGCTCATGTCTATAATTTTAATATTTTAATATCAAGATTAAATCCTCCTATTGTTTCTAGCTATTGATTCATAATGAAACGGATGATTCATCCATCAATAAATAATAATTGTGATAATATCAAAATTACAATACCTAAATGTAATTTAAGCAGTACATACCGAACAGTCTCTCCACTTCAAAGATATCAGGAAGTGAGTTGTTAAGACGTGATAAGTCTACCAAGGTAGCCTTTACGTGTGACCATTATTAAGTTCGTTAGTTTTTTTAATATTTACTTAGTAAATCCTCCTGAACACTCTGCAGGCTGAGTCTACAATTTTATATATATTTATTTTATTTTAAGTAATAATGGTTTTTAATAAGGTTCAGAAATTGGGATCGCTAAAAATAAATATTTTCAAATTGGCCAGTACTTATACAAATTATTGGGAACCATGAAGTTTATGAATCTCTGCGACATGGTGACTACTACAAGGCTCTTCGACGTTCCATGTCTTAAAGGACAATGGCGAACCTCCACACAACATTTTTGTTAGTATATATTTTTTTCATCTTGGTATAGTATAGGTGAGTTCTTCAACATATTGACGTTAGGTACACAATTGTTCTTTGGTCTGGAAATAAAGATATTTCAGTTTTAAGTTTTTGAGGTTATATCTAAACAAATAGTACAACCGCACTCGTGGGGTGCGAGTATAGACGCAAATAGTGTGCGAGCGAGAAGTGAATAGATGTGCCGCCATTTCTGAACCCATTCTTTATCCGCACAGGTTGTATGTAATTGAACTGCAAAACTAAATATTTACAATATTTATGTGTCCAATAATCTACAGACAGGTACTTCATACAGAGTTCGAAGAAGCCCCCCTAGCTTTTTTTTTGACCCTGTAATATCACTTGTGAAACCCCAAAAGCCCTCTCCTCATTTAGTCACGCAATGCTCGCGAAGAAACCTTTTTGTATCAGACATATGAGTTTGAAAAATCTTATGATGAATTTATTTATATGATATCACTTCGCAATATCGATATTTTAAAACGCTAAAAAAATAACACAACAATTATTTTGCCCTTATCCTTTTTCCACTATGCCTAATCTATACTGTACGCTCTGCTTTTGGAAATATTTGACCCTGACGCATATTTAGCCACATTGCCATATTGTAAACATTTTCAAACGCGTAATTGTTTTGGTTCTCAGGACGATGTGAAACAGTTTGGAGTCTGGTTAGTATCATGAGCAATTTATCAAATAAATTAATAGGAACTTACATCATTGTGTAGTCTGAAATTCTTGACAATGGCTTATGTTATTTCACATAAAATATTTTATTTGTTTTCTTAATAATCGCGTAGAGCTTTAAAAGTTCAGATAGACATGCATTGTTCAGTAGATTTTATAGCAGAAAAAGAAATAAATTAATATAATGTACTTATATCAAATCGTTGATTAAGTCAGTCGCTCAACATATACCTCTAGCTTTCTAAGGCTTGATTTGATCAATCTTTATCAGTGAATAAATCTATGGTGTAACGTCAGATTTGTATAGAATGACAGCGCTTTAATGTTGATTTAGTATCGGAATAAGATTGGTTGAATCGGCCCTATGTATGTATATAGCGTCGCGTCAATACCTCCTATCTAACAAATTAACTGACATTAATAATCAACCTTAAAACCAATGGCACAAAGAAGTAATTTTCTCGAAAAATCTTGTTAGATATCTATTACCATATCATCGTCGATAGGTACTTACTGCATGTAAAGCTACTGTTACACATGCTTATTTTTAGTATGCTTAAAAAGCATGCATATCCACATTTACTTATTGAAGCATGCTTTTAACCATCTATTAGCATGCCTGAAAATAAGCAAACCTACAGCACTCCCCTTTACTACCCTTCCACCCGCACTGATAGCATGCTCAAAAATCAACCGGCGTGTGATTTTTGGGCATGTTCAAAATTAGATTGGTTATTAGTAGCACGTCCGTCCACAAGTGAAAGTAGCATGCATAAGCATGAAAATGAGCATGTGTAACAGTATCTTCATGATTGGTTGTACTTTTTAACTTCGTGCAATAAAGAATAAATAAATACCTTAAGAGCTAACAACATTTTTAGGGTTCCGTAGCCAAATGGCAAAAAACGGAACCCTTATAGATTCGTCATGTCTGTCCGTCCGTCCGTATGTCACAGTCACTTTTCTCCGAAACTATAAGAACTATACTATTGAAACTTGGTAAATAGATGTATTTTGTTAACCGCATTACGATTTTTACACAAAAGTTGAAAAAAAAGGTCTCCATACTTAAAACTGAAACTCAAACATTTATTTTCATCAAACCTATACGTCTTGGGTATCTATCGATAGGTCTTTAAAAATGATGTTGAGGTTTTTAACATCATTATTTTCTAAACACAATACTTTGCGCAGGAGACGCTCCTAAAGTGGTATATTGTGTGTGTCCCCCTCTAACTTCTATAATAAATGAATTATAAAACTAAAAAAAATATATGATGTACATAATCATGAAAACTAACAACGAAAATTGGTTTAAACTAGATCTAGTAAGTAGTTTTTTTTAATAGGGCATACCCTATACGGTTCATAAACCGTAAACCGCAATTTACCTTCCATATATCTTATTTGCTGATACGGAACCCTTCATGGGCGAGTCCAACTTGCACTTGGCCGGTTTTATATGCTAGAGCCAACAAACAAGCAAGCGATTCACCTGATGCCAAGCAATCACCGCCGACCTTAAATATCTTCTAGGCAAACGCGTATCATCCTAGACCACATTATAACTTTCCATCAGGTTCGATTGTTGTAAAAAAAATATCAGCGAGATTGCTGGTCTTCTAGAAAGGGATGCACTCTTCTGTTGAAGGTCTGTAAGTTGTAATCGGCTGGAAATACTGCTGCCGTTAACCTTCTACAGGACTGACGTACCTACGTGGTAAATAGATCAATGAGAAAAGCACATTAATATTACTTCTAATATAAATAGTAAAAATAATAATAATAATAAGCGGACTATCTCAACGGTCAGCCACGTACGCTGTATATATTATAGTGCTCAAATGTGTGCGCAAACACAAGTGCACTCTCTATTCATCATCATCATCATCATTTCAGCCCAATGTTCTCCACACAGATCGGTCCTGTGCCGCCCGCATCCAATGGATTCCCGCGATCTTTCACCAGATCGTCGGTCCACCTTGTGGGGGGCCTGCCACGGCTGCGACTTCCTGTACCTACGTGGCCTCCACTCGAGGACCTTTCCGCCCCAACGGCCATCTGTTCTCCTCGCTATGTGCCCTGCCCATTGCCACTTGAGGCATGCAATCCTTTCCGCTATGTCTGTGACCTGAGTTCTCCTGCGGATCTCATCATTTCTAATACGATCACGCAGGGAGACTCCGATCATAGCCCTCTCCATTGCTCTCTGGGTGACTCTCTATTACCTTACTTTCATATTCCGATGGGACACCAGCGTGACACGACCGGAGAGGGATTTGGGCGCAGGACTAACGGCTTAACGTACTTTCCGAGGCACGGGGTTACATGACCGCCGACTTCCAGACTGAGCTGACACTGACTGACTGCCTCGATGGCGCAGTGGTTAGTAGGTCGCACTTTAAAGCGACGGCTGTGCGGTCGGCCCAAAAATTTGTACCTATGTAGTACACGTATGAGCAACTCTCAAAGTAATTTAGAACTTTGGTATTCAGTTATAAAATAAACAGTAAGTATAGACGATAATTGAAAACAAGACAGATTATTGTTACTTTAATTTTGTAGACTTGAATTTTACGAGTATTATGTGCGGCCAATCTCGAAGCTAGAAGGTATGATCCGGGTAAAACTAGGTTTTCATATTGAGCTTCTCCAACCCTTAGAAAGCACGCTCAAAGTGTTGAACCGTCACAGAGGAGAGAAATTAATATTTATCTAGGTATTTATACAATTTTCAATGGCAGACATCGACAAAGCAACAGTTGCGCGATGTAATTAACACACAATGCCATCTGTTGGTGTAGATTGAAACAAAGAGCAAAATTTAGTGCCGATACAAAGTGAGAGCGGCCTACTTGTCCCTTACAAATGTCATTGTCATTTTAATTGAAATTATGTAAATATGAGTGCACAAGAGAGAGAAGAGAAGAGAATAATACTTTTTTTATATCACCGTGTTGCAACTACCTATCCCAGCAATAGTAATCGAAAGGTGAGGCTAATACATAAGTTGGCTATAAAAACAAAATAGAACGGGTCCTCTCGCTATCTACGGAAAATCACATTGAAGAACTTTATCAACAATCTCACCCGTAATAGAAGCTGTACGATTTACATCACGGTCCACCTTATTATAAATCGCAGCCTTAAGTTATTTCCTTACTACAGCTCAAACCTTCCCGTTCCCATTAGGGCATGCATTTAGAAATTTCGAAACTCCATAATTTCGAAATTTCATATATAATTTGAAAAGCCCGCAAATAGCTGTGATACTCAGAGTATAAAGAACATAATAATAAAGGCGTAGGGAAGTGACGACCCCATCGGCTGGTGAGTGTTGGTGGTCTTTTTGAGGATCAACAACTCTCATCAGTGCAGTCAGTTTCCCCTGGGCAGCGGTGTGGCGAGCTGAATGGGAAATGACGCCCCTTGGGTCCCATATCCCCGAGAATCGATCAGGTCCCTCTCCCCGGCTTGCCTTCACCAGCCGGCCAGAGTGGGATATCAGAGCTATATGCTCGCAGGGTGGAAGTGAAAGATGCATAAGTCGCGAGTTGGCACAGTGTCTGTAACCACACAGGGTAGAAAACGGTGTACACCTCTCGGTAGCCTCATGTTGCCCGCCTTGCTATTTTTGGTAGCTCGCGTTTGCTTGGCTTACTAGTAGCTTTTTATAGCCCGGTTTCTTTCTATTATTTTTCTTTCAATAGTCCTACATCAACCAGGGACTGTCCTTGGCTACACTGTCATAGTGTATACTGGGATAGTCGCCGGATGGGGTTACATCACTTTTAGAGTAAATTGTCTTAGAAAGGGCCTCTACGTTTTGGCTTCGGCTCCACACACGCCTTCCGAGAATCCGGGACGTAATTACCCGAGGTTATGGTTCGAAAGACAAACATAACAATAAGTTGTTTCTTGAATTTCAAAATTTCGAAACTGATGAATCTTATTTCACAAGAAAAAAAAATCGAAATTGAAAATCTATGAAACTGCACGCCCTTGTTCCCATACGCAATATTAAAAGAGGGCAGGCACGAGTTTGGTTCCAGTCCTTTTCTTAGACCGCGTTTTGAAATAAGCGGGGGTAAGTTACATGAGAAACTCGAGCCGAACTGAAGTTATAACGTCTATAAAACACAACTAGAGTTTTATAGATTTGAGATTTTATTTCAAAGAAGGCTTTTAGGTTTTTCACGTTTCTGGGTAAAGACCTCCCTAAAACCTCAATTGACCAATCCTTACAGATTAAACACTTTGTTAAACTTGGACAATTTAAAGTGTAAGAAATTAATCGTTAGACAATTTTTAAGTCTGCGAATTACTAGGTAGTCAGGCTACCAATGAGTAACAATTTCATACGTAAACTGCCCAGTAATAAACAATTTCGGGATTACAACCTCTAGGTAAATAATTATACTATTTATTAAATAACCTTGCACAAATGCGGACCCAACATTTCTCCGCGAAAAATTGATTCACGCTAAAAGCGGCCGCTTTATGCGGTAATCAATTTTTTGCGTACAAAAACGGACCCAACATTTGTGCATGGTTATTTAATAAGTAATATTAGTGTTTGCCGAGAGGTTGTAGCCCCAGAATGGTTTAAAATAGATCCGGTTTAGTAGTTAACAATTAAAAACGAATGTTTTAGTAGTGTCGCTAGTTAGGGCTACCCGTCGCCTTAACTTAGCTTCTTCAAACGATCATCACCAACCAATTACGTCGTTGGTTGACGCTATCTTAGCAATTTAGCACAATATCTCACATTTCTGACCTCACCTGACTATATTGTCCTGTTTGTCGTATCCTTTAGTTGAAAGGACTTTGTAAACAAACGAATATTCTGCATACCGCTGTCGGCATGTGGACAGGTCCCACAAAGGCCACGCATTAAACCCAACACGAGTTGACAGCACGTAAGTAAATTACACACAGAGGCAAAGGAAGGAGCAAACGCTCTGTGATAGGTACATACACTAAGTGCTAACAAAATATAAGAAGCATGGTTGCACACACACATGTACGTTTGCACCCGGTGTGCTAGTTTAGGGTCAGCCCAGGCCAATCGATTGTTCATCAATTAATGTTATCGATCGATGCCGCGATGGTATGAAATTGTCAATGTTGCGGTAGCATAAGCATTATGGAATTTTTATCCACAGTAAATTTGTTATTAAGTATAATAGTAGTAGTAGCCTAGTCCCCTAAAATGAAGGAGAATGAAATGTTGCTCGAAACCATGTACATGTGAATACAGTACCTAAACCTGAAAGCCCTATTATACGAGTAGTGCCCTGTTTTTATCCGATTGATGTCATCGATTGATACGTTAATTTTCATTTTATCAGAATCGGTATCCGTCGATCATAATAATGTTATGATCGACGCAATCGACGATCGTAGCAATGCTATGATCATAGCAATGAAATGACGATCAAACCAATCGAAGAAGCGTGTCATGGACTCTATTCGGTTACTTACAGGCGAATGGGCATCTCTTAATCATTAGTATCATCTCTCTTAATTACCAGCGTTAATAAATATTTCTTATTCTTAACAATAGAAAAACTTAATGGTAGAAACGGAATAAAAAATATTTGCAGTTGAGACTGACTTCCAATCATTGACTATCTGTACGTCTATTTTATGTTAGATCAGTGGTTAGTGGTCAAGATATGTGCAATGGTGTCATGGCGCACCTCGTTTTGTACCCTTGTGTACCCTTGAACGGCCAAGTCACACAACATTAGCTATAAAACAATAAAGAAATTGCAGTAAGAAACCTTAAACGTGGCACGACTTTGTCTAGATTGAATTACTTTTTAGAAATAATCCATCCAGCTCCATCGAGACTTGGCTAGTTTGTTACAGAATGTTTTTTGTGGGATTTCACTTCTTTTTGTAGCAACTATAGAAAATATTATTAAATAAATGATCATGCCACCAGTCACGTATAAATGGTATGAGTATATTTTTATGTATAATAGGACTGTAAATATAACTTGGTAATCTCACATATTTGGGGTCCCCTACAAGGCGTACCGACAATCTGATGAAGGTTGCGGGAATTCATTGGATGCGGACCTGCGCCGCCAGGTCCGATCTGTGTAAAGAGCTTTGGGCCTATGTCCAGCATTGGACGTCTTTTGGCTGAAAAGAGTTAGTGTCTGTCAAAAATGCGAAACTTTGCATTCGCCTAACTTCGCAAATAAATGACATACAGACTTGAAATTTAGGGTGAAATATAGGTCATTATAGCTTAACGAATGACGAAAATTTCTGCGTTCTAGTCTTATCCGGAGGTTCTCAAATAGGAGCCTAAAAATGCGGCGAAATGCTTCCAGTAAATGGATGGTACGGCAGTGTTTGCTTCATGCTCGACTTGGCGGGGTCACTGCCGTGCCCCTAGAACAGAAGGTGAATTTCTCAGCTTTTGTTGGAATGATTAAACCTACTTTTGGGGCAAACCGAATACTACACGACGGAAGATGCGGGCGACGGCTAATTCAACAATACACCAATACAATACACCTTGTAGGGGGCCTGTCACGGGCTGGGACTTACTGTACTTGGCCTCCACTCTAGGACCTTTCTGCCCCAACGGCCGTATGTTCTCCTCGCTTTGTGCCCTGCCCATTGCCACTTGAGGCTTCTTTGGGCTATGTCTGTGACCTTAGTTCTCCTGTGAAGTATCAGCTTAAAAACTGTCCCACTGCAGGGCAAAGGCCTCTATCATAGAAATCAAGTCATCGCTACTATGATGGGATTAACCTTAATCACCACGCTTGCCAAATGCGGATTGGTGATCATAAACAAGAGTTATGTTCGAAAAATTACTTTTCGGTCGACCCAGGAATCGAATCCAGATATTACGACCAGCTACATAAGCCACTAGACCAACAGGGCGTTCGTTAGTTTTCCTGTGGATCTCAAAATTTCAGAGTCGATCACGCAAGGAGACTCCGAGCATAGCCCTCTCCATTGCACACTCTGGGTGACTTTGAGGCTCCTTAATCAGCATATTGTAAGCGGCCACGTTTCGATTCCGTATGTCTTCACTGGCAACACACTGGAAGACTTTCGTCTTGAGACACTGCGGTAGATGGGCCGAAAATATGCTGCGTAGCTATCGGATCAAGTAACCGTAAAGACCGCTGCGTTGTAGATGAAGCGTGAACTTGGTGGAAATTTTTGTATCAAACACGGTGAAAAACAACATAGGGGTCTTCTTATTTTAATTACCTAAAAATACCTACTAAAAACTGTCTCCGAAGTAATCCTGTATAAGACATGTGCTGCTTTGAGGTACATGATGACAATGCTTTGAGGTAGATATGTCCGGAATCAGAGCCACAGGTTACCAGGGCTCTATTTGGCTGTAACGCGTTTGAGCACAAAGCGAGTGTCCATATGCCGGCAGGCGTCACGCAAAATATTCGTTTGTTAACAAAGCCCTCTCAATAATGACATGTATTTTGAGGGTGTATTTTCTGTACAAATTGTAACTGGAATGTAAAAAATTGTAACAGAATGTATTTCATTTATTAAAATTTTTTTTGTTCATTCAAGTCACCCACTTCTAGGCAAAGATACTTGTGCCTAAGAGCCCTACTTTTTTTTAATGTGATAGATGGCAGACGAGCAGACGGATCACCTGGTAAGTGATTAACTCCGCCCTTGGACACCCGCAACACTAGTGCAGCCACGAATACGCTGCCTACCTTTAAACTCCATGGTCCCCCCTATTGGGCCTCCGTCCGGTACCGTCCCGGGCAGCGAAACACAGCACATGCGATTAAAACTGAGAAATGTAGATTAGACTCACAGACCCACAGGTTAGTGGTGGCTAATATTGGGTACGATCGTAATAATAAAAGAAAAGCACGTATAAGTAAAGAACGTTTCTTTCTTTCATGGACGCCTACAGAAGTAAGTTCTCAGGGAATCATTTTGTTGTCGAATGTCTCATTCAGGATTGCCATTTGTAACCCGAGAAAAGAACACCTAAGCCACAGGTTGTCAGCACCAGCGTTAATAAATATTTCTTATTCTTAACAATAGAAAAACTTAATGGTAGGACTGAGTTACTGAATAGTACGGTCTGCAGCAAAAGTAGCTTAACACTTTAGTACCATGTCTTAGTAACTGTTCTGCCTATTATTATAAGGGTTTACAAAGTTTACAAGGGGTGTGTATTTTTTTTTATTTGGATATGGTACTTAAGTGTTAAGCTATTTTTGATGCTGACTATATTATTCGGTAACTTAGTCCTTCCATTAAGTTTTTCTATTGTTAAGAATAAGAAATATTTATTAACGCTGGTGCTGACAACCTGTGGCTTAGGTGTACTTTTCTCGGGTTACAAATGGCAATCCTGAATGAGACATTCGACAACAAAAGGATTCCCTGAGAACTTACTTCTGTAGGCGTCCATGAAAGAAAGAAACGTTCTTTACTTATACGTGCTTTTCTTTTATTATTACGATTGTACCCAATATTAACCTGTGGGTCTGTGAGTCTAATCTACATTTCTCAGTTTTAATCGCATGTGCTGTGTTTCGCTGCCCGGGACGGTACCGGACGGAGGCCCAATAGGGGGGACCATGGAGTTTAAAGGTAGGCAGCGTATTCGTGGCTGCACTAGTGTTGCGGGTGTCCAAGGGCGGAGTTAATCACTTACCAGGTGATCCGTCTGCTCGTCTGCCATCTATCACATTAAAAAAAAGTAGGGCTCTTAGGCACAAGTATCTTTGCCTAGAAGTGGGTGACTTGAATGAACAAAAAAATTTTAATAAATGAAATACATTCTGTTACAATTTTTTACATTCCAGTTACAATTTGTACAGAAAATACACCCTCAAAATACATGTCATTATTGAGAGGGCTTTGTTAACAAACGAATATTTTGCGTGCCGCCTGCCGGCATATGGACACTCGCTTTGTGCTCAAACGCGTTACAGCCAAATAGAGCCCTGGTAACCTGTGGCTCTGATTCCGGACATATCTACCTCAAAGCATTGTCATCATGTACCTCAAAGCAGCACATGTCTTATACAGGATTACTTCGGAGACAGTTTTTAGTAGGTATTTTTAGGTAATTAAAATAAGAAGACCCCTATGTTGTTTTTCACCATGTTTGATACAAAAATCTCCACCAAGTTCACTCTTCATCTACAACGCAGCGGTCTTTACGGTTACTTGATCAGATAGCTACGCAGCATATTTTCGGCCCATCTACCGCAGTGTCTCAAGACGAAAGTCTTCCAGTGTGTTGCCAGTGAAGACATACGGAATCGAAACGTGGCCGCTTACAATATGCTGATTAAGGAGCCTCAAAGTCACCCAGAGAGCAATGGAGAGGGCTATGCTCGGAGTCTCCTTGCGTGATCGACTCTGAAATTTTGAGATCCACAGGAAAACTAACGAACGCCCTGTTGGTCTAGTGGTTTATGTAGCTGGTCGTAATATCTGGATTCGATTCCTGGGTCGACCGAAAAGTAATTTTTCGAACATAACTCTTGTTTATGATCACCGATCCGCATTTGGCAAGCGTGGTGATTAAGCTTAATCCCATCATAGTAGCGATGACTTGATTTCTATGATAGAGGCCTTTGCCCTGCAGTGGGACAGTTTTTAAGCTGATACTTCACAGGAGAACTAAGGTCACAGACATAGCCCAAAGAAGCCTCAAGTGGCAATGGGCAGGGCACAAAGCGAGGAGAACATACGGCCGTTGGGGCAGAAAGGTCCTAGAGTGGAGGCCAAGTACAGTAAGTCCCAGCCCGTGACAGGCCCCCTACAAGGTGTATTGTATTGGTGTATTGTTGAATTAGCCGTCGCCCGCATCTTCCGTCGTGTAGTATTCGGTTTGCCCCAAAAGTAGGTTTACTCATTCCAACAAAAGCTGAGAAATTCACCTTCTGTTCTAGGGGCACGGCAGTGCCCCCGCCAAGTCGAGCATGAAGCAAACACTGCCGTACCATCCGTTTACTGGAACCATTTCGCCGCATTTTTAGGCTCCTATTTGAAAACCTCCAGAACGCAGAAATTTCCGTCATTCGTTAAGCTATAATGACCTCTATTTCATCCTAAAATTCAAGTCTGTATGTCATTTATTTGCGAAGTTAGGCGAAAGCAAAGTTTCGCATTTTTGACAGACACTCACTCTTTTCAGCCAATAGACGTCCAATGCTGGACATAGGCCCAAAGCTCTTTACACAGATCGGACCTGCGCCGCCCGCATCCAATGAATTCCCGCGACTTTCACCAGATCGTCGGTCCCCAAATATGTGAGATTACCAAGTTATATTTACAGTCCTATTATACATAAAAATATACTCATACCATTTATACGCGACTGGTGGCATGATAATTTATTTAATAAGATTTTCTATAGTTGCTACAAAAAGAAGTGAAATCCCACAAAAAACATTCTGTAACAAACTAGCCAAGTCTCGATGGAGCTGATGGATTATCTCTAAAAAGTAATTCAATCTAGACAAAGTCGTGCCACGTCTAAGGTTTCTTACTGCAATTTCTTTATTGTTTTATAGCTTGTGTGACTTGGCCGTTCAAGGGTACACAAGGGTACAAAACGAGGTGCGCCATGACACCATTGCACATATCTTGACCACTAACCACTGATCTAACATAAAATAGACGTACAGATAGTCAATGATTGGAAGTCAGTCTCAACTGCAAATATTTTTTATACCGTTTGTTTCAGGCTCGCCTATTTATTATTGAAGCACGCTTTTCTGGAGAAAGATTAATAGCAGTGATATCGTGGAGCACCTGGTTTTGTACCCTTGTGTACCCTTCAACGGCCAAGCCACACAAAATTAACTATAAACAATAAAGAAATCAGCAGTAAGAAACCTCAGACTTGGCACGACTTTGTCTAGATTTTCATTACTTTTTAGAGATGAAAAACCAGCTCCATCGTAGACTTGGCTAGCTTTTTACAGAATGTTTTTGGTGGGATACTGTTTTATCGTTCCAAGCTCTTTTGAGAGAGATACATTCAATGTACACAGTTTTTTTACATGTTTGTCTGTCACATTGTTTTAGTAGCCAACAGTGGTTTCTTTTAAGTATTTTCTATTTTTTGTGGTTTCTCATTAACTTACTAATAATATTATATTATACTATAGTTCATTCAGTATCTGAAGGTGAATAGGACAGTTAAAACGTTTCATATCATGCATTCAACTTTCTACAAATAAAAATATTAAGCTGTGAAAATCATTAACTTTTTGTGTTCTCATTCTTCCAAAATAACAAGTATAAATGTTTGTTCATTTAAACTGAATACGAATTTAAAATAATACTTAAAGTAAAAATATCTTAGGAATTACATAATGAGCTAATCGGAATTTTTGCTCAAAGGGATTGACTAAGATTAAAAATCAAACAAATAAAATTTATAAGATTTCTTAAGAAAATATTTTCGATTCTTAAAAATATCGGTTAGGTTTAAAAGGAGCGTCACCCTTTTAATGTCAAAATAGAACTGTCCTATTCACCTTCAGATAGAATGGACTATATATTCGATATTATTCATGAATCGTAACAAGGAGCGTTCAGTTTTCTTCAAATCTACGGACGTAAATTAGCCAGACCAGTAAAATTATCCTAGCACATTATATACTGGGTAGGTTGTACGCATATCATTTTAGAACTCAGCGTCGCTTTCCATCAGGTGCGATAGTGGTCAAGTGTTAGCCTAAAGTTCAACAAAAAAGGTTGTTCGGTGGTACGTAGACCTTTATTACCCGTAAAAGAAGTTTATTCTTATTATAAAATGATTTGTATAATATCATCAATCATAGCATCTCGTATTGACGTTAATGATCCTTTATCAACTTTATCAGATATTGACATGATCATACACATTTCAGCTTTTAATTTATCATCTAGCTCACTCGTATAATTGTTTTTTTTTACGTGTACAATGCATTCGTGACTACATGAGGTTATTTTATTTATCTCTGGGTCAAATCGGTGACTGAATCACACGATGAACATAACCCGAGGTCATTGAATATAATCAGAAATTCGAATTGATCTTAATTGATCCACTATTTCATAAATTACGGTACAGAGAATAAAAAGGTTCGTCACCTTAAGGTAAATTTTCGCTTGCACGGCAAGAATCAGTTATACCAACATACCGTTTGAAAAAGATCCGCTATCTTTAAATTTTCTTTACATCAAAAGGAATCAATGTTGCTACAAGCAAATCTGAACTTTCTGATCTAACAGGTAAGCATAATTTTCTGTGCAACAGGTATGACTCTGACAAATTTACGATAGGCAATAAATGTTCATTGCATAGATTTTTGATAAAGTGATTGTTATTCAAAATCGGATCGAAGATTGTTGTGTCTTATTCAGTATAGGTACCTACAGATTTTTTATTGGTAGATAGGTATAATAAGCAGACGAGCCTGCCATCTGATGGTAAATGGTAATCACCGCACATAGAAATCGACAATTCCGGGGAAGTCATGCCACTGTCTACCGTAGAAAAATAACTTAACTTACTTTAAACCTCCTTCAAAAAAGGATATGTTTATAGTGCTCAGAGAACACCCCGGGGTGGAAGCTCGTTTCAAGCTTGCACGGGCGTGGGTGAAATGAGCGCTGCAACCAAAAAAGCACAATAAATTGTAATCTAATATAATTGACATGCATGTAATAATAATGAAATTGATTTATTGTTGTTACCAAAGTTGTATGGGGCTGCAAGGCCCTCTCCCGACCCGGGGAAGGAAGCGCCGTGCCCGCCTTGAAGGCGAGAGTGGACGATGAGGGAGAGTCCCAGGAGTATTGTCGCTATGCCTCTGGCCGGCCTCTCGTTAGGAGAAGCCGTCGCTAGAGGAGAGTCCGACTATAACACATCCGTTAAGAGACGAATGGGTATGCGTAACGCATTTCTCCTGGGTCAACAAAAAAAGGCCCTACCCTTCGTTTCCCTACATAACCACCACTTCTATCTAATACATGACATGACTCAATCCTTCATCAGTTCAGTCAATAGCAATTAAGCTTACAATAGATAAATTGAATTGATGATGCATAAATCAACAGTATAACTATTCGTATATATTTGTCTAATCGCATGGTTATCATTCTGGCAAACCCCCAATGACTGTCAATTCAATAATCATCCGATTAATCGGTATTTGCTCATGGATGACTCTTTCTTATCGCTGGCAGTCATTTTACGTTGACGTTTGGAGATAATGAGTTTAGTTTTATTTAAAAATTACTAATAATAATGGGTTAGTCGATTTCGCTGCAAACCGCTTCTTGGAGTATTTTATCAGCTGCACCGAATGTTTAAGCGGCTATTAATAGAAGCTCTTGTACGGCTAATGCTGACCGGTTAGTGTATTACAGGAAAAATTTAATCAAGGTTGATTTAATCTTATCTTTTGCCCGTGACTTCATCCGCTTTGAAGTTGAAAATGTTTCTTAATGATTGTTTATTAGTTTATATAACCTTAAGTTTCAGGTCTCATGGCAGACTCTACAATTAGCGGTTTAGGCTCAGTCAAAATAAAGCATTTTATATGTATAGATTATGTTATGTATAGATAGTGGCCGTGTGGTCCCCGGCAGAGTAGAATAGGCCACCCTCACTCTTACCGAGGTGTCCGTAAAAGGCGACTAAGGTAAAGCTGCTGGCATGATCATCAGCACCCAGAGAAGGAAAACTCTGCATTTATATCAAAACCCTCGCCAACCCGTCTGCCAAGCGTGGTGAGTATGGCAATTACCCCTCATGTGATTGAGGGAGGCCCGTGCCCCAGCAGTGGGGACTTAAATGGGCTGATGATGATGATGATGATATGTATAGATCAAAATCGTGTGATCGAAAACATAAACGTGACTAAGCAAAAAATCACAGGACGGTTTACAGTTTTGAACATTTTTCTTTATTTAAAAGAACAAGGATATACTATAGCCTCAACATACTATATCAACGTACATATGGAAGGTCTACATACTGTCTTCGTAATTTCCTTGAGTTTATTTAAAATAAATGCAGCGTGAAGAGCGAACGGATGCACAGACAGAGTGCACCGGGATGTGCGCGGCTGTTCAATATCCTCGGTAAAGAGGTCGTGAAGAATACTGCCAGGAGCCATGATTTTTGTAACGTTTTGTGCATAACTCTCGAGAAAAGAATTGAATGTCTCTAAAAAAAGAAGAATAATAAAAAATGAATAACGAAAAAAATACAGTATTTATTACTATACACCATGGCCGTGACCTTGGAGGAGCCATGTTTCGGCATGAATCAAATGGGTTGGCTAGATAGGAGTAATACAACGACCTCAAGATGTAGCGCCTTCACTGTATGCTTACCGAATGACCCCCACTCACTACTGAAAATCTAAACCAGGGAAGGGGGAGGTAAAAGTGTGGCTGCACACTTGTAATTGGCGTTGGACGCACTGGTGTTGGATGAGTAATGTTAATCGCTTACCATCTGGTTATACGGCTGCTTATTTGCCACCATAAATAATCTTCCAATAGAATTAAAGAGATAACTTATTCGTCAGAAAAGTCCAGAAACCACCGGCCTTGTTTTTGTTCTATCGAGAACAAACTCTGTTTACATGTTATCTGTCTGTGTATCTATTTTGTGATTGAAATGGAACTAATCTTATATTGATGTATACTTCGAATAACGGTTTGAAATAGTGCTTTCTTAGCTTTGTCTGACGTATAATGTCTTAAGACAAGAGTGTCTAGATGTCTCGTCTGGACAAAAGTGTCGGAGCGACGGCTCGTCCGGAATTCCGTATGTCCTCATTGAGACTTATCGGGTTTCTACGGAAATAGCTAACTAAATACGTGTATTTTGCTATCGAACTTTTTTGATATTTTTGTTGGTTATTATTTTTTTTAATGTTTGATACCTACCTACCTAGGAATTGCACCTACCTACCTAGTGAACGCCCTGTTGGTCTAGTGGTTTAAGTACCGGGCCGTGATATCGGGGTTCTGGGTTCGATTCCCGGGTCGAGCGAAAAGTATGTTTCGAATTTTTCGAACATAGCTCGGGTTTGTGATCACCAATCCGCATTTGGCAAGCGTGGTGATTAAGCCTAATCCCATCATAGTAGCGATGACTTGATTTCTATGATGGAGGCCTTTGCCCTGCAGTGGGACAGTATATAGGCTGATACTACTACTACTACCTAGGAATTTTAGTCTTCTTCTAATATGAATATTCTTAGTATAAACTGGAATCTAAAATAGTAAAAACATTGAATAACATTTACGTAAAATCTGATTTAGGGTGGTTAAAAATGCTTTAATATATGTATGTAACCTACGAGTATCTTACTACAATTTTGGTTATAATTAAGGGCGGTCAAAATATTTTAATAAAAGAAACGTAAGTTAGCTTTGTTTGTAGAATTGTAGTTTGAGTGAATTTGGTCATTTGAAATTGGAAGCTAAGTAGGTACTGTGTAGATCCGGTACGTATTTAAATGTGATTCTGTATTTGTGTTTTCGAAAAAAAAATGTTCAAGTGGGTGTCGTATCGTACCTACGTAGATAAGTAAATTTCGACTCTACTAATATTTGTCATCAAATAACACATTTTTGCCAAGGCTAGCTTTGCCAGCTGCAGATGAAGGATGAAAACACTCTTAAAATTAAACATGTACTTGTTTGCACGAACAGCCACACGTTGGTATTATGAACTCTTGTCATCTAGTGTAAGGTGAAGTAGTTTGACAATGACACGTTTCGAAGATAACAATTGTCAATTTCGAATGTTAGTATCAAATTATTCGTCATAATTGTGCTCTTTTATTGTCAAAAAGATTATAAGTCCTTGAGTTCAACTTAATGTTTTTTACATAGAACATCAAAACTGGCAGGCCATTTTTTTGGTCGACCAAACCTGCAGACTTCGGTGTAAGAAAAAATCTTCGTAAGTAATTTTTTGATTGAGATTTGTACAAAAAATCGTTTATGCGAATTTACAAGAGTCATTCTTTACCTTATAGAAAGAGCTCTATTCAAATATGGATGACGCTGATTTCTTAGTATAGAGAATACCTACTGACGATTTTAAAATTAAAATTGGATGAAGATGTTATCACGTCATTCATAACTACGGTTTTGAATGTATATTTTACTAAAAAATACAAGCCTTGTTTTAAATGTGGGAGAGCCACGCTTAGGCATGAATGGGCCGGCTCAACCGGAGTTATACCACTGCTTCACAGAAGACCGGCGTGAAGCAGCGCCTGCGCTGTGTTTCGTCGGGTGAGTTAGGTTACCGGAGGCCCAATGGGGGCGAAGGGGAAAAGGTTGGCAGCGCACTTGTGACTCCACTGGTGTTGCGGGTGTCCATGGGCGGCGGAATTGCTTACCATCAGGTGATCCGTCTGCTCATCTGCCACCTCTCATAGAAACAAAAAATGTGCGCTCTTTAGGGTTTTTAATTAGAAGCATATTAGGTATATGGATTTTAGCAGTCTCTAAAAAAGGCGTATTCATAAAGTATCTAAATAGACCACAGCGAGGGCTGTGGTCTATAATGTGGTATATATGTGGTATATGAGGTTATAGCCCCTTAACGCTATCTAAAAATAGTACCGAATTTAAACTCGTCCCACCCCTATTTAACCAGCTTCACAAAAGGAGGAGGTTTTATGTTCGACTTTAAGTATGTTTCTTTTTTATTTTTTTTCATGTATATTCACCGATTTCTCCGCCAATAATTGTCAGATTTGCAGAATTATTTTTTGATTACGAAAGAGCACACTCCCAAGTTGTTTCCATTGTCACAATGTTTCCAGTTGATCTGATGATGGGATCCCAGAGAAATCGAGGGAACCCTAAAATTTAATAGGCACATGTAATTTTTTGTGCCTTTTTTCAAAACTGCACCAGTATTTTTAACGTTAGAACAGGATGGCAGGAGTGCTAAAACGGTAATAACTTAAAATCGTGTTTTGTAATAAGGTGGCTGTTTTTTTTTATGATATAAGTGGCAGACGAGCCGACGAATCACCTGACGGTAAGCGATTACCGCCGCCCATGGGCACCTGCAACACCAGTGGTGTCACAAGTGCGCTGCTTACCTTTTAACCCTCTCCCCTGGATTGGGCCTCCGTTACCCTTACTCACGAATTTGGCCCTGCTTGGCTATATCCTAGTATCGGCGGCAGTAAGTGATATTAAAGTAAGTACACTTCTGGACACGTCTATTGGCCCACCTTAGAGTTTAGGATTCGATGGCCCCTACTGAAATATGACTGCTAGATAGAACACAACCTATTGATGCAGATTTAAACCTGACTAACATACCATCTTTTTCGATCGTATCGTTTGAATTCAGAATACCACTCAACATGGAGCTACGCCTTATAAGTCGGGTATGCGCCTTGGTAAAGCCAATTGATTTTCGAATAAAAACATGTTTTATCAATAAAGGTATAATTTAATACCGCGTGTTGCCTCCATGGGCATCTACCACAGCTCTCATACGATAAGGCATAAAGTTTATCAATCGCACTATGAAATTTTGAGGGATCATCTCCCATTCTTCCTCTATGGCAGTTTTCAACTCCTGCATCGTCTGGGCAACTGGCTGACGAGCTCTAACACGTATTTTTAGCTCGTCGGCCGTATGGGCTCTTGCATTATCATACATAAAAAGGAAAATTGGGCCCACATAGTCCGTGTATGGCACCACGTGAGATTATAAGCACTCACGAATTTACCTTTCAGCATTTAGAGTCCACGAGCCACCGCCATAAGCAACCCTCATTTCAAAGCAGCACTGTGCGCAACGCTCTCCCTTACGTCGGCAGACCTTCTTCCTTCCATCATTGCCATCTATGCAACACAATTTTAGACTCATCAGAGAAGAGTACAATGCTCCAATGCTGCTGAGTCCTATTTAAATGAGTTTGGTGGGCTTGCGTTAGTTTGGGGCCATTAGCTGACTTATTTGGTATCGTGTTCTTTGAAACTCCTCCGAACAGTTCGAGCGCTCACAGATACTCCGAGGAAGTCGCGAAGTTGGTTTTGTATCTTAATGGAGGTAAGGTGACGATTTCTCAAGTTGGTCGTCATGATGAATCGATCCAGCCTTTCAGTTGTAACCCGAAATCGTGGCTTTCCTTGGCGACGAACAAAGCCGCCAGTCTCTAGGTACCTTTGATAAACATTTCGGACCGCAGATGGACTTCAATTACGTTAAGCACTCACATTTTTTTGGCTGTGTCCGGTCTGGTTAAGTGCCACAGTTTCAGGCGAAGTATCCATAGATTATTGATAGAACCTCACCTTAATGTTAAGTATACACATTCAAGAATTAAATCAAATGTAAACCAATAAAATCAAGTTTTCTTAGTATTCGATTGTTTGATATCAACAAACAGGCTCCAAATTGACTTTTGTTTCTTTAAATTCTGTGTTCGAAATTCAAAAAAAGACTATTAAATCAGATGATGAATGTACCAGGTCCAAACTACATAAAAACTTTTTGCTCGACCAAATTTTTAGCTAGGACCAATCGAAACTGAAAATGCAAGGTGGGCCAAGAGATGTGTCCAGAAGTGTAATTTTACGAGTATTCTACTCTACAGTTTTGATATTTTTCCAGCTAAGTGGGTGTTATTAAAAATTCAATAACAGTTTTCCTGTTGCATTTGCAAATGATGCTGAATATTTTAGTAACAGTATATGTATATTCTATTCAGGCTTTTAAAGATGCATTTTAACCTTTTAGCCCCCGACTAAAACAAAAAAAGGGGTGTTATAAGTTTAACATTTACTACCGCAGTCGCTCCAAATTTCCCAAATCAAAAATCATGATCCAGGCTCCAGAGCAGCTTTGGCGACGCAACTGGGAATTAAACGCTAAGATGAGGAGGAACTATAGTAATCGATAGTGATTTTACTATCAGTACCCTTACTATAAATAAGTTTGAAAACCGGTTCTCGCTATCGAAAACTACCGTACTGTCCCTTTCATTGTGGTGCATGTGAAAGAGAGATAGCGAGGATAGTTTTACAAACTCATGGTAAGGTCTCAGATGAGCCTTTTGCTGGTTACATTACATTACAGTCGGCTGCAAAAAATATGTATATACCTGTCGACAGTTACCCCCTTTACTACCTCCCTTTTACCTCCCCTTACTCCCTTGGCACAACGCTATGCTTTCAGCATAGTGTAGTACTTTTACAGCCGACTATACTAGAATATCACCTAAATATTATATGCATCTTAGACCTTATTGTCACTCTCCATCAGGTGAGATGACCTCATCTCGGTCAAGTGTAAACCCATTTAATATATAAATTTAAAAAATAGTGTTTCCGTTGATGTTCACGATTATATGGGACTGTAAATTAATTCGTAGGTTAATTTTGTAAATAAGAGGCAGTAAGGTTAAATTGCCAATGATACGATGACGCCATCACACTCAATGATCGTAAATATAATTTACGATCCAGTTAATAGGAACGGTGCAGATACGTAAAAATAATTGAGACTATGGCACATCATTTAAAAAGAATCCGAAAGATTTACGACATAGAGTCAAGAACACACACATTAATAATGGTACTATAACTGTTGAAATCTACCAAGATGTAAATTATATCAACTAATTTAAAGAGTGAGAGACATCATGGTTGCCAAAAAAGTATGTCGAATAGGTGTCTATTTGGTTGGCGCGCAAATGTTGTGACGTAACGACGACAGACACATCTGCCTATAATACAGTTGCGTCAACCCTCCCATTGGATCGGCTTACCTTTTTCGACCAAATATCAACGGCAAGAGAAAACGTAAAACATTAACACTGGGAATACCAAAATAAAAGTTGAAAACAGGCCGACTAAGCGAATTAGTCTGGACTTAAAAGAAGGCCGTTGAAATATTACAGGGGACGAATGGGTTATTTACACTAATCCTTGATTAGCGACCGGTGGGGTAATAAATTTCCTTAATTATGTACCCGGCTGTACCCGTGTTTCTGTTTACGTGAGATATTTAAAATTCAGCCCTTGATGTAAAGGTATGATTTATGCGACTATTTTTCTTCACGAAGTATGGTTACATTAGGCATATCTCTATACTTTTGCAGATTATGAAAAATGTTGACATATGGACAACCGCACAGCAATGTATACAAATCTGTCAAATTTCTACAATCGATTTCACTTAAATATCAAACATGTTTGGTTCAATGTCAATTTAGGAAATTTGTCAAATTATGGTAAACATGTGTTGAATGTAGTTGGACAGATGGTTTTCAATTATTTATGTAAATTTCGAAAGAATTTATCAATAGGCTTCAAAGCCATCTCAGCTTATTAAATTAGGAAAACAAAAATTTACCGTAAATCTTTGGCAGGTCATTTAGCAAAATTTTACAGCACGTTAAATGGCTATAATGTCCGCACTTAAGCGGAACAAATGGGACATCGTGAAGGTAAAATGAGTTTAGAAGAGGACAAGAAAAAACCTTTCTTACAAGGAAAAACTTTTAGCCAAAGGAAATCGTTTAGCCGCTCGCCGAGAATGGTGTAGGAAAATACGACGAACGACATGTCACTCAACCGTCCTTGGTTTATCAGTCGAAATTCGTATGAATGTTAGCATTTATTTACCTTTTCACATAATACCAGCGCCATGGCCTACAGGAAGGTACCTAGTACCCATTCCTTAAGGTGACGGGTAGGGCACACTAGCGACGCCAATCAATTTTATTTTTTAGGAATTAAACCGGATCTATTTTAAACAATTTCGGGGTTACCACCTCTCGGTATTTAGCAAAATTTTACAGCACGTGGCCACCTCTAGGCCGTGTGGTGCCCGGCAGAGTAGAATAGGCCACCCTCACTCTTACCGAGGTGTCGTAAAAGGCCACTAAGGTAAAGTTGCTTGCATGATCATCAGCACCCAGAGAAGGAAAACTCTGCATTTATATCAAAACCCTCGCCAACCCGTCTGCCAAGCGTGGTGTGTATGGCAATTACCCCTCATGTGATTGAGGGAGGCCCGTGCCCCAGCAGTGGGGACTTAAATGGGCTGATGATGATGATGATGACCTCTCGGCAAACATTTATACTATTTATTAAATAACCATACACAAATGTTGGACCGTATTATGTTTTTGTACGCGAAAAATTGATTTACGCCAAAAGTAGCCGCTTTGGCGTGAATTAATTTTTCATGGTTATTAATAAATAGTATAAGTGTCTGCCGAGAGGTTGTAACGGTTTAGTAGCTAAAAAATAAAATCGATTGGCGTCGCTAGTGTGTCCTACTCGTCACCTTAAGTCGTGGCTTTAGCAGAGTGAGCTCCTTTTTGTATGCACCGCGACACAGCTGGACACTATAGTATATTGTCCTGCCGAATTATTTAAACTTTTAGGTACTTCTTTTTTTTTCATAGCTTTATGTGTTTTTTTTTTCACATTTCCCAAGTTTGTTTTTTTTATTTATAATGTTGTGTGTCGTGTGTGTTGAACAAATAAATGTTTTTATCTTATTTTTTCCAAATGTGTGTACAAAGGTCATCGACAATTGTTTACTCGTAGTGTATTTTTTACCAGATTGATCTGAAAAGTTTGCATCCTCAACGTAAAGATTGGCACTCATCAATAAATAAGGCTTATTTAAAATTTAAAAAATCTTTATCTTCTGACGATATAATCGCTCAAGTTCACTAAATGGCGCTAGACAACTGCTAAATTAATTAAGAAGTAAGAGAGATGGCAGAGACAATTTATTCCTCTAGATAGTAGAGGACTATGTAGCAGTTTTTTTAGTTTCAAGTTATTGGTTTTAAGTTAAACTAGACAACTACTTACAAAATGGAAAATAATCTATACAACTGGATACAGGCAATTATCAGTTCCTAAACTGCCTACCTGAATAATGAATAAGGATCGCGTAACCACAGTGCCAATAGTAGTGTCCACCACTGGAGTCATACCTAAACAGTTGCATATTAGTTTTAACGATTTACAGTTTCCAAAATTCACTTAACTCTCAAAAGCAGCGATTTTAACACTTGCAGGATAGTCCGAAAATTTTTACAGCTTGAATCGGATTCTGACATCATAACAACATAATACATTTCCTCTACAATTTTGTTTGGCCAAAAGCCCGCAATTTTGTTAGCGTACCCCAAAATAGGAGAATATATTTATATATTTCAAACATAATAATAAAATTTGTCACTGCTTTGGAAAGTTATTCAATTAGAAAGACTTTTTGTTATAATGGTACTAATAACCCCTTACTTTTTTAGTGCATTTTAACATTACTCTACACGAGTGTTGTTTAACTCTTTTGCGAATACCCAACTTAAGGTCATATAAAAAAATTATATAGAAAAAAGGTGACACCGCGACGATGCTAGCGCCACCAAGTGATTTATATTGATTGTGGCGAACAAATTAAAAGTTTTTGTGCAGTGCCTGGGTGTAATACTCTATTAACCTATTATGTCAAGGTACTTATATTGCCGTGTGGTTCCCGGCAGAGTAGAATAGGCCACCCTCACTCTTACCGAGGTGTCGTAAAAGGCGACTAAGGTAAAGCTGCTGGCATGATCATCAGCACCCAGAGAAGGAAAACTCTGCATTTATATCAAAACTCAACCCGTCTGCCAAGCGTGGTGAGTATGGCAATTACCCCTCATGTGATTGAGAGAGGCTCGTGCCCCAGTAGTGGGGACTTAAATGGGCTGACGATGATGATAATGATGACTTATAGTCGTACATACATAGTTGTAACACAGTGCGCTATTTTCTCTTACTCCAAATGCAAAAAACCTTTTTGATATTCAGGTACAAAATGTTGAAATAAAATGATCCCACCAATAAATCTTGTTTCGCGTCAATGTATTCAATTTTCGCATAAATGCATACAAATATTTACCGAAAGCGCAGTTTCACTAAGAGGCTTATAGCATACTAGTTCCCGCCCGCAACTTGCTCTACGTAAGCTTCACATTCGAATTTGGCTAGCGCCTTACTAACGAATATGAGTTGAGGGATCTATGATCGTCTTAAACAAGGAGTAACAAACAAATAAATAAAATTTCATTTCGTGCATTACGTCTTATAGGGGATATGCTCGCTGACGACTATAGTATTGATTTATTTGCAGACAGTTTTGGTCAATTATGTTGCAAAGCTCGTTCATATATCGACAATGAGAGCTGCCTTTAGATATACTCGTACTTCGACTGTGCTTCTCACGTTATATTGTTCTGGTGATCAATTATTAAGTAATTATTAAAAAAAAATGTAACAATATATTTTGTCATTTATTAACACTATGTAATTAATTTTGTTTGACAGATAATATTTTTGACATTGTATTCGTATTGTATTATTGAGGTTTTTTTGATATTTTATTTGACTGTCCATTTTCGTTAGGCGTTTGATTATTTACTATGGTTGGCATCCTGATTTTTCGGGCAAGCTGTTGGCATGTAAGTACCTAGACTCTGTTCTTGAATATTAATTTACCGAAAAACTTTATGTATGTATGAATATAACGCATTGGATTGTATAACGCTTTGGTATTAAACTGTATGTTGTTATGCAATTGTATTTTAATAATAAATAAATAAAAATACGTTTATTGCTTTCTCATACAACAAATAAGTAAATACTTATATTAGAGTTTTAATTAGTGATGCGCCGAGTACTACTTTTACCGAGTTACCGAGTAAGTGACTTATGTGTACCTATTAATTTGTTCCGGACCCCAATTCTCGGGATTTTTGATATGAAAAAACACTGCGGATGTCGCATGTAAACCACACGAAAAAACTTTGTTTTTGTGATTTATAACTATTTTCGATTAATATCAGAGCAAATTAATACTACGTGTATGTATCTCAATACGTTTGCAGCAAAATAAATTAAAATTAAGACTCCATTGTACGAATCAAGTATTTAAATTTTCTGTTGACACATTTAATCAGAAAGCGATCATCGTCACAAGCGGCTGTCCTCACGAGTGATTGATGTAATTTAATTTTAATTAAATACTGCCGCAGTTGCAGGGTTCTCATTCATCGGGAGCTTTGTTAGTAGTAAACGAGATTGTTTTTTCCACTTCTTATTATTAAAAAGCTTTAAAAACATTTCAATAAAATTGCGATGCTTATTTTGTTTTTTTTTTATTGCGAAAAATATACGAACATGCAGCCCATCTGATGGTTAATTGTAACCGCCGCTCATAGACATCAACAATGCCGGAGCACAGTCATGCCGCTGCCTACCGCGAAAAAAGAACACCTTTCAAACCTCGTTTAAAAAAGGACATGTCATAGCGATCAGGGAACACCGCGGCTGGAAGCACATTCCAGAGTTTGTAGATTGATTGCAGAAGGCGAAATCGAACCACAATCTAAGTTTGTTTTTTACATTGTTCTCCTGGTTTCACACTATGATAACTTGTTGGACTAGGTTTTACTGCACTCACGATTTCAAGTTTATTGAGGCATTCAAACACATTTAGTCGTGTATTGTATTTTGCTATTCATTTTATGAGATATGCAAGACCATTTTGTTGGCATGTAACTGTGAATGAGATATCTGGACTCGAATCTTTGGCATACGATGCAGGGTCACATTATCGAATACGCCACGGGATAGTCTAAGAAAGGTGACACATTGAAGAATTGCAAAATCTCACCTCAGCTGGGAATTACACAATTCCCGTTTGCGCCTAAAGCCTTTGTTTTCGACCTCGGGGTACGCTTGGACCGGAACCAGGAATTGGAAAGTCTGGTTATTACAATGAAACTACTGCCGTCTGACCTTCATGACACATTGAAAGGGGAATCAGACCAACTTGACAATCATCGTCAGCCCATTTAAGTCCCCACTACTGGGGCACGAGCCTCCCTCAATCACATGAGGTGTAATTCCCATACTCACCACGCTTGGCAGACGGGTTGGCGAGGGTTTTGATATAAATGCAGAGTATTCCTTCTCTGGGTGCTGATGATCATGCCAGCAGCTTTACCTTAGTCGCCTTTTACGACACCTCGGTAAGAGTGAGGGTGGCCTATTCTACTCTGCCGGGGACCACACGTCTAACTTGACAATAATTATCATTATCTCTCTCATCTTATCGTGTAATTCTCAGCTGTCTCTTCGGAGCCTGGGATACGCGTGGAATGATCCAGGATTTCGCATGTCTGGTATTTATAATGATGCGACTGCCGTCTGACCTTTGCAACCCAGAGGAACCAGATAAATGGTTAAACGTTCAAAATCAGCGTCATGGCTTTGCTGTGCCATAGGCTGAAACGGGGACCATTCTTGCTGCATCATTGTTCACTAATTATTATTCTTATATTTTGTAATTTCATTAATTGCTTCTACCTATCAGACTCTATGACTATTATTAGTGTTTACAGCTTGATTATGTAACTGTATAATTTTTGTGCAGCAGAATAAACGTATTATCTAATCTATCTATCTATCAAAATCATTATTAATGTCAAATATTGTAGGTATCCACAATTTTAAGAAACTCACCGCCGAGCTAACGTTAAAAACATAGATAGAAAGGCCAATCAGGATGACCTCACTCCGCCTGATGGTAAGCGTGAAATCCAAAAATGAGGCTGACAGGCACAGAAGAACTAACAAAGTACCCATTGTGTCTGCCATCCTCACCCTAATGGCCTGCTGAGATGCCGTTTCACGCCCCGCCTAAAAGACCCCGGATTGTATGAAGGAGGAAACTTATGAGCTGGGAGGGCATTCCATGCCTTGATGGCTCGGGGCAGGAACGAGGAGCAAAACCTCTTGGTGCGCGCCGCCATTGTCTGGATGGTATGCGGTATAGATACCCAGATGTGCATGCTTAAGAATAAGTATCTCAAAAATTCGGTGATGACGAACTCTCAGAGACTGGCTTGCAGAGCCTTGACCACCGCAGACGTGTGGCAAGTCTCTCAGTCTTCTACCGGATTAATTTCGGAGAGTGTGCGGAGGTTCTGCATAATTTGATCCCCCCCTAGCCCATTCCACCACCGGACAACAAGGCGCGGCGAGGGGTTTCGTCCATACGTTACCTTGACTCTTATCCGGACGAAGCGAATTGCTTCTACATTCATAATGCGGAAAGCTAAGGATTGGAACTCCTTGGCAAGGAGTCTGAACAATCAGGACATCTTTAAGGCAAGAGTGAACAGGCATCTTCTAGGCAAACGCGTTACATCCTAGACCTCATCGTCACTTTCCATCAGGTGAGATTGTGGTCAAGCGTTAGCTACAGTTCGTAAAAAAAAGAAATAGTAAATATCCGATACATGCAGGCATCTTCACGATGTTTTTTCTTACTTAATGGTAATACATTCACTCCCTTATTATAAATCGAGTTTAAGGATAGTCCCGGGACAAAATTCGTGCCAGCCCCTTTTAACATTGCGTTGTGACAGAGTTTAGTACGGTAATAACTTTCGATCGCGATAATATAAGGTGGCATGTTTTTTTAAATCTTTGAGCGTTTTATGCAAAAAGATTTGAAAAATAACTAGATGTTTAACTTAAGGCGCATGTACTTATCCACTAAAAAAAATAAAAAAAAAATGTTTTTTTTTATTTTATTTTAATTATTTTCTTATGTTTATTTGGTGATTGCAAGAACTCGGTATCCTAAGACTGTTCTCTGGTTTCCAATATACAGGCTTAGCCTAGTTTGGAAACCCCTGTTGCTTTTTTATGCTGAATTCTTGCAAAGCACAAATACTTGCTTTACTTATAATGTTATGTGTCATTTCTTTCTTACTTGTGCATTAAAAAATAAAATTAATTACTAATAGAATAATTAATTACTAAATTACCATCGTACTATTATTAGTTAAGTAGTAATCATGCCTAGGACTCTCAGTAGCGTAGTCCACTGGTCTGCAGCACTGCATACATTGCATGTAAAGTCGGTCAAGTGCGTATTGCGTGCTGCATAATGTTCGCCTGTACATACTGATAGCGTTATCTTCTATAGCATGCAAATGCATTTCTGTTGGAAATAAAGGGTTTTGTTGGACTATATTTAAATTAAACGACTGTTATTGCGACAGTGGCAAACAACACGACAGATATTTAATGATAGTTTTTTTTATCTGTGTTATACTGTACTACTTATTGCTAATGGTGTTAAAATTTTGATTATTTCGGTCTTCCCGTTTCCTTTATTTAAAATTTAGTCGTCATCTTTTTCTGGCTCTTCTCATCCCCCATATGGCTGGAATTGTGTAACGATTTTATTCTACCTCTCCGGGTGCATCCTTGACCAGCCCAGTTCCACTTTAGTTTGGCAGATTTTCACCCACATCTACGATCCCCGTTTTTGAGTGGATTTCGGCATTCCTTATCCGATCCGTAATGTAATGCCTAATTACGACAATTTAGACCACCAATGAGGATTGGCAAGCGCTGGATTCCATTGGAAGAGTTTAGGAGAGGCATTTTTTTGTTCTTTAAAACCTAAATAAATTAATGTGCCAGACAATTTACATCAATCACTCAATTATGGGATTTCCTGAACTATAAGCAGTAGATAAAGGATTTTGGGATATCTCCTAGAATACGCAGCAGATCCGAAACTAGTGGCTTAATTTAAAGCCGTCCCGTAACGAACGAGAATATTATACCTGTCGCATCCAAACAAAGGAGACACACAGCGCGTGTGAAAGAGTGGGACGCTCCGATTCGGTCGCAACGTCTGCTTTAAATTATACCCTCTATTTGGAGAACCTAATTTTCGAAACTTGACTGGGAAGCGAACTCATTGCATCGAGGCATCGAGGTCGTATGAACCTGAGGGCTAAAACGAAACCGTCTCGTAACGATCGAAAAAGAGACAGCGCGTGCGCAAGGGATAAGAATTTGATTGTGATTTCTGTTTCCGGTTGCAAATTTACCTTTCAATTTGAATTCCTTTCAATTTACATTACGGTCATAAAATTATACATACATTGATACAACGTTCCTCTCATTGCGGAGCAAAATGGTAGTCGTGGCGATTAGGCTGTATATCAATCTTAATGGAACGCTGGCCATGGAATGCTGATAAAAATTTCTGGTATCAGCAGAACAGTGTATTTTCTAGTGTTCATTGACACATGTTCAGACATAAGACATTAATGAAGACAATTCATATAAACAAAACAATAATATATCAAAATCAGTAAAAAATATAAAAAATATAAGAGGGGCTGGTCCAGCTGTCGATCCTCAACAGTAATTTGTACATTAATCATGAATAAATATAATTTATATCATAAAACCAACTTGTGATTATATAATCACAAAAAAATACTTAATTATATTACCTATTGGTGAAGTAGTGGAAACAAGTAGTAAAACAGATCTGGGGGCACGGGAAGTCAAGCGTGAACTGCCGTACCATTCTTTACTACAACCATTTTGCCGCATTTTTAGGCTCCTATTTGAGAACCTTCGGAAGAGACCAGAATGCAGAAATTGCCGTCATTCGTTAAGCTATAATGACCTAGTTTTAATCCTAAATTTCAAGTCTGTATGTCATTTAGTTGCGAAGTTAGGCGAAAGCAAAGTTTCGCATTTTTGACTGACACTCACTCATGATCATCATAATAGAACTAGTACTTCCCATAACCTGAGAGAGCTGGAATTTGGCACAGAGTTAGGGTTTAATGGCCACATAGAAGAAAAACTATAAAAACTAGTATAATCGAAGATCGGGAATACCTGGTTTAAACCAACTGCATAAATGACTTGGTAATCCCATACAAATAAGTGAGATTATCAAGTTATAGTTATACTTCTCCTATAGGTACATAAAAATATACTCATACCATTTATACGCGACTGGTGGCATAATGATTTATTTTAAAAGATTTTCTTTATATATGATTGTTTCTACAAAAAAACTGAAATCCCACCAAAAACATTCTGTAAAAAACTAGCCTAGTCTCGACATAGCTGATTGTTTATCTTTAAAAAGTAATGAAATCTAGACAAAATCGTGCCAAGTCTAAGGTTTCTTACTGCGATTTCTTTATTGTTAATAGTTAATGCTGTGTGACTTGGCCGTTAAAGGGTAAACAAGGGTTATAAACGAGGTGCGCCATGACACCATTGCACATATTTCAACCACTAACCACTGATTTAACATATACGTATAAAATAGACGTACAGACAGACTTTTCAATCAATAATTAGAAGTTCGTCTCTACTGCAAATATTTTTTATACTGGTTGTTTCAGGCTAGCAGACTCAGACTCCATGAGTATTATTGAATTACGCTCTTCTGGAGATAGATTGATGCAGTGATGTCGTAGAGCATCTGGTTTTGGACCCTTCAACGGCCAAGTCACACAACATTAACTATACACAATAAAGAAATCGCAGTAAGAAAGCTAGACTTGGCACGACTTTGTCTAGATTTCCTTACTTTTTAGAGATAAACAATGGACAACATTTCAAATTTTTAACATGTCCATATTGTTTTTTTATATGAAAGTAGACATAAAATGAACAGACCCATATTTTTTCTTTTTTCAAAATTTGTCCATTTTCATGCCTAAAATAATTATTGAAATTCTTTTTATTCTAAATAGACGTAAGCGCCCAATGACGTCATCGGACGGCTGAATCAGCGATATTCCTTTGCTTATCATTTTTTAATAAAAAAAGGTACTACTGTCAAAGGTAAATAATACTAGTGTCAACATTGTCAACGTCATTCATACATTCAACGTTGACAAGTTGTCTTTTTTTTTGACAGTTACATGTCATGAGTTTGGCATTAGGTAAATTTAAAACTATAATGTGCTAAGCAAAGAAATATTTTACATTCTGCCGTCCGATGACGTCATCTTACGTTTTTTAGTTTTTAATTTTTTTCTCAGTAAATAAGCAATATAAAAAATGAATAAATATATATTCGAGCAGCGGAAAAGTAAACAAAGAATTGGTATTTTTTGTTTCAGAGCTTAGCAATTTTGAAATGTTGTCCATTAGCTATATCGAGACTTGGCTAGTTTTTTACAGAATGTTTTTGGTGAGATTTTATTTACGCATTATTACTCACACCTACTCAAAGTACTCAATGGAGTTGGGCTCTAGTACAACAAACATGTCACCGTAATAAACGTTATCTATAATTAATACGCGATTTGTGTCAAGGAAATGAAGTCATTGAACAAAACTCGTAACACTACAGAAACTGTTTTACGGTACAATATGATACGATAATGTTTGTGATACAATGTAGCTAATAACAGTACAATATTGTGGGTGTTACCTATCATTAAACCACATCTTACATTCAATATTTGTATTATGCACAACAGACTTTGTAACGGGCTGGCCCATTTTAAGTAGGAAATCCAAAAAAAAAGCTTAGATGCCTCTCAACAAGGTTCATCTGAAACACCCCCATGTATATTGCTTCATTTTTGGTAGTTTTCGAGAAAAAATATATTTGATGTAACATAGTATAAAAACTTACGGCCAGACAAGATTGTTTTTTGCTATGCCGTTAATGAAGAAGCATAAAAAGAGCATCAAATTAAATTGTTGGACCACTGAAAATGGGCTAACCTACTACCACTAAATAGATAGTGTAAGTAGGTATAACTGGGAATAATAGCCGGGGATAGTGCAAATCCGCGTAACTAGCAATGGGTAATTCCACGTATCTGAAAATAATCGCATCGGACGCCTTTGAAAGCATTATCCAGTAATTTATGAGAGACTTAAAAATGTGATCGCAGGTTGGGTTGCAGTGCGGTCTTCCTCATGGCGCTTAGCTACGTTTCTCTACATGGTACGCTTGGACCAAATCCGAGATTTGAAGTGGCCGCGAAAATCGCGGCCGCCGGTGGGTGCCCGGCTGGCGAGGTGAAGGCCGGAAAACTCATCGCCGGCCGAAGTGGCCTGGGCTCAGTCAGAGTCCAGGTCCCCACCGTGGCGGCGATGGCAGGACCGCTCGGTCCTGCGGACCGCTATATAAGTCTGATATTTTTTTTTAAAAATATGGCCGTGTGGTCCCGGCAGAGTAGAATAGGCCACCCTCACTCTTACCGAGGTGTCGTAAAAGGCGACTAAGGTAAAGCTGCTGGCATGATCATCAGCACCCAGAGAAGGAAAACTCTGCATTTATATCAAAACCCTCGCCAACCCGTCTGCCAAGCGTGGTGAGTATGGCAATTACCCCTCATGTGATTGAGGGAGGCCCGTGCCCCAGCAGTGGGGACTTCAATGGGCTGATGATGATGATGATGATTTTTCTAGGAATGATAGGTAAACGATGCGGGTCGCATGATTCCAAGTGACCACCGCCGCCCATGGACATATCCTACACCAGAAGGAGTGCAAACGTGTTGCCGGCCTTTAAGTATAGAAGGTGGAGGTTCGTTCCGTAAAGTTTTCATTATCGTACCTACCGATTCGGAAATACCGGTGCGAGAAGTTGATTTCTGAGAAAAGAGGTGCGTGGCAACCTCATTACATTGGTGGTGGAATATTACATTGAAACGATAGCCGTCTGTCTTTTTATAGAGTTGCAACTGCTTCGGCTAGATAGATTTCAGAATGGTATCAGTAAGTAATAATTACTTCATCCTGTCATACAATAAGCTTTTGTATCTTAATCTTAACAGATGTTTTGAGTAGTCTCTCAGGTAGGGACATCACCTACGTTCATGGCTGTATAAGCCGATTCCTGAGTGTATATTCCGTCCACATTTGCGGCGAACGAAACGAGCGTCGACGGGTGATGAGTTCCCTGTCATAGGGAAAACTATAATTGTTCGAATTGTCCAGCTTGTCACTTTTATGTTTGATAATGAATTTATTTATCAGGACAGAAAAGAGAAAGTCATCCTATACGGAAAATAAACCACATGTCAGACTCTACACACACTTTCTAGAGCGCCAATAAACCGCAACAATAGAATTTTAACAAAATGGCTGCCGAGTGTATTATAAACAAAAGATGGTTTAAAACTACAGACTTTAAAACGTTAAGTCTTTGAAACGAATGCGTTACAATGGTAAGCGTTGTAAAGAGGCGTTTTCGTATTATGAGGGACGTTTTGTTACTTGCCCCTCTTGCATACTGACTTTCGTGGTGAGTTGAGATTTTACATTTTAAATTATTTCACTACTCTACGTTTGATTCCACTTAAGAAGTTTAGTTTGTACTAGGTAAAATTATAACCTTACAATAAAGAAAAAACTACCTTAGACTCCACGTGGATGCAAGTTCTACTAATTATGGAAAAATTATTTTTTCAATCGGACACTAAAAAATCAATCGTAATTATTCCGACCATACCTACTGACCTGTTCCACGGCGCGAAACTAACTATTTTAAAGCATCGTGAACACTAAATTTGTTAAATTCACGCCAAAAGCGGACCGCTTTTGGCGTGAATCAATCTTTCGCGTACGCGTTGGACCCGACATTTGTGCATGGTTATTTAATAAATAGTATAAGTGTTTGCCGAGAGATCGTAACCCCAAAATTGTTTAAAATAGATCCGGTTTAGTAGCTAAAAATTAAAATCGATTGGCGTCGCTAGTGTGCCCTACATGTCACCTTAATCATCATCATCATCATCAGCCCATTTAAGTCCCCACTGCTGGGGCACGGGCCTCCCTCAATCACATGAGGGATAATTGCCATACTCACCACGCTTTGCAGACGGGTTGGCGATACCTTAATACTTATACTAAACTTTTGGGTCCGCTTTTGTACTCGAAATTTGAATTACCGCCAAAAACGACCACTTATGGCGTTAATCCTTTAGAGTGCAAAAACATAAAAAAACAGTGCACAATTATTCATTAAATAGTATAAATGTTTGCTTAGCGACTCCCGCTCTGAAATTGTTTAAAATAGATTAGGTTTAGTATTCTTATCAATACTTCTCAATATTTGATAAAGTAATACTTTTTCAAAGTATTACTTTATCAAATATTGAGTTACGTTTAAGCTTTAATAAAAATTCTAAATAATAAACCTGTGGATGAGGAACGAGGCATTCCCATCACAAGTATATTTGATTACTTACCAGGAAGCCCCGTAAACTAGTTGTTACCGATTTTTCTAAAAAAGCATATTTTAATAGTTGATATTTTTATAGCAATCTTTTGCAATTTATTCTTAAGTAAATTACACACTTAAAAATTTCATCTCGCGTTCATGCGGGACTCAAACCCACACCTTCCACAATCCGGGTGCATGTTCTACCAATAAGACCACTGAACGCGTTATTAAGCCGACGAAATTTGTAAGTGCTTGATTCGACTTGAGCTGTCGATAGTCTCATCAATATTGTAGGTCTATTTACAATATCCATTGGAAATATTATTACAAATATTTGACCACCAGTTAAGATGAGACTGCTAAATCAATAGTTGATATTTTTTATAGCAATCTTTTGCAATTTATTCTTAAGTAAATAACACACTTAAAAATTTCATCTCGCGTTCAGGCGGGACTCGAAACCACTCCTTCCACAATCCGGGCGAATGTTCTACCAATTAGACCACTGAACGCGTTACAATATCCATTGGAAATATTATTACAAATATTTGACCACCAGTTAAGATGAGACTGCTAAATCAATAGTTGATATTTTTTATAGCAATCTTTTGCAATTTATTCTTAAGTAAATAACACACTTAAAAATTTCATCTCGCGTTCAGGCGGGACTCGAAACCACTCCTTCCACAATCCGGGCGAATGTTCTACCAATTAGACCACTGAACGCGTTATTAAGCCGACGAAATTTTTATTAAAGCATATTTTATTTTTAAATCAACTGGTGTAGCTAGTTAGGGCTACCCGTTGCCTTAACTGATAGGTTATCAGTAATAACCGATGAATATTTGTTATTACACGTCAGGATTTCTTCCAGCAATCCTTGGTCATTTTTTTTTCACTTGTCGTGCGTCATAGAGATTGTTGAGATTAAGATTAGTGACGTACCCCTTCGATTGTGATGTCACTGCGTAGGATAAATGTGATAACAATCGTCACAATTTGGGTTTTTGCCTGTGACTCATTGCATCCGAGGAAGTACTTATGTAGTTTGCTTTTGTATGTGTAGCACAGTGGAACTAGATCACGTGTAACTACTTAAAGTCCACGGTGTTACTTTATCAAGATTTGGGATAAGGGTAGTTTTTTTGGTATGTGATAGATGGCAGCCGAGCAGACGGATCACCTGATGGTAAGCGATGGCTGCCGCCCATGGACTTCAACAACACCAGAGGGTCACAAGTGTGCTGCCAACCTTTAAATACCTTATGGGGATAGTGAGGATCCGGGGAGATTGGGCCGTGGGTAAGCTCTTTCACGCAAATGAACACTGGTTTCACGCCGGTTTATCTGTGAGGCCGTAGGTATCACTCCGGTCGAACTTGCTCATTCATGCTGAAGCGTAGCTCTCTCACGGTCGGTAGCGTAGTGCGATAGACATCATTATTGTTATCATATCCTTCATCATATCCTCGTTTTTACATGAAGAGTCCAGCCTAATTATTTTATCATTACGCTCGTCATCATCATCATCATTTCAGCCAATAGACGTCCACTGCTGCACATAGGCCTCCCCCAATGCTCTCTAATGAAAATAAGCATAAGTGGTTTTACTTCAAACCATCAATTTTATCATATTTTAAAAGTACGTTTAAAGATACATATAAACATTGTTTCGACCGAAAATTAATTGGGGGGCGTTGTACTACTTAGAGAACTTCTTAAAGAAATAGCATTACCTAATTAGTAAAGATAAATGATTATCTTCAAAATAAGATAAGATGCGGAAATAGTTGATCTTTTGTATGTTTACGGAAATACTTGTAAAGTATAGGTATAATGATAAGTTATTAAGATCTGTAAGCTAAAAAATTGTCGGCATCGCAAGGAAGCAATACCTAATACACGCCAAAAGCGGCCACTTTTGGCGTGAATCAATTTTGCGCGTACAAAAACGGACCCAACATTTGTGCATAGTTATTTAATAAATAGTTTGATAAAGTGTTTGCCGAGAGGTTGTGACCCCGAAATTGTTTAAAATAGATCCGGTTTAGTAGCTAAAAATTAAAATTGATTGGCGTCGCTAGTGTGCCCTACCCGTCACCTTAATGTCAAAATGGAACTGTCCTATTTGCCTTCACACACTGAATAACACAACGTGTAACAGTACCTTAATAATGCCAATACTTCTAAATAATCTAAATAGCTTGCTGTTCTGGATTATGTATAAATATAATATAATATAAATATTTGACAACATCACATACATTGATCTGACTCCGTGATAGGTAGCACACGCACCTGTGTTACAGATATCAGAATCAACATTGGGATTACAAATATATACATATAATAATTTTCTTTTGTAAATACATACATTACATAGAAAACATCCAGACCAATACTAACTGACATGTTCATGCACACAAATGTTTGTACTGTGCGGGGATCGAACCCGCAACCCTTGCACCAGAGGCAGCGTTCACTACCACTGTCCCAAACGGGTCGTCTAAATAATAATAATTTGAAAGATTATGGTTCTGTGCCCTGTCACGGCCATGACTAAATGCTGAGTGGGCGTCGCTTTTGGCACAGAATTCTCGTTATTTCTATGAGTGTGTTATTTTGTATTTGTATTTATGTGTTTATTTTATGTGTCGAAATGGACGATTCATTCATTCAGTCATAAAAAATCAGATGTATTTCATTTTTATTTGACAGCAGATGTTTTCTTCGGGTTTTTAAAATTTCTGACAATGCGATCGTTTTACACACACGTGTGAGCATACTTTTCGTTTTATTAGGTAGGTTGTTAAATTATGTATTGTGATGGTCAATAAAATATTTTTTTCTATCTAGGTACCTATTCATAGGTACCAAATAACTTGTTTAATGCTACCAACAGGCAGACAGATTCTGGAGCGATGGTAGCTCAGAACGCGCATTTCAAACGGGGGATTGTGATTCGAATCCAAGCATGCAGCTCTGGATTTTTCAAATCCATGTGCATATCTATCATTAGCTCGTCGGTGAGGGAAAACATCGTGAGGAAACCTGCACGGCTCGGATAGTTTCTTAAAATTGTAGATACTGTAAGGTTCGATTTTAAGTTCATTACGCAAGTACTTTCTACGTCTCTTTATTTCGCTTTAACTACCTACGGTTTATATAATATATGGTTACGCAAACGTTCGGGGGTTCACTATTTCATTACTTTACTATTTTCACTGTTCATGCTCAATTCCTGGTTAAAACCTGGTCGGCCTCGGCGGCGGCCTTCTAATATAACCTCCCAAAGCCGTTTTGACACACCCGTCAGGAGTCCACATTCAAAAATATAAACTTTCTTCTAAATTACTGACATTAAACCGACAACCAGCAACGAAGGAGCTCTCCATCGTTACAATACCTACAATATTTAAGATAATTATTCTAAACAAAAACCTTCTAAAGGCCGGCAACACATTAGCGATCTCTCTGATTTCGCGGATGTTCATGAGCGGTGTTGATTACTTCCCATCAAATAAATACAAATATACAATGTATAATTTAGTCTTATCACTGGGGGCGATCTCTACCAGACAACCTGCAAAGGACATTTTTAGATAGAAGAGGAGAGGCTGGTGCAACTAAATAAAATAAATAAATAAATAAAGTATAAACTCTTGCGTAAAAAAAGTGTACCCGTGATCCAGTTGGTCTGGTTCTCCTGTCTAAGGCTTGCGAAGGTCAGACGGTACATAGTTACTTCATTTTCTATTTTTTGATTACATGAGGAGGAGAAGCCAGGCAGATTCTATAAATATCGATCCACTAAATTCGATTATACGCAGTAAAAAAAATCATGATGTTATTGGCGGCTCATTTCTCTTAATTATGTGTCATAATGAGCTAAGGGAAACCACATAATGACATCGTTCCCTAATAACCGGTAATTTGAAAATGGGAGACGTTTAGTCGCCAGCGCATCTCTCACGTCACTTGCAAAGGCAAATTACTTTATAGTATAAATGCGCAAATCAGTTCATTGAACTGAAAAGAGTCATGCAGCTCTTTGGAATCAAAGATCGGTATCACTCATCTATTTCAGTAGTTAAAAGTCATGACGCCGAATGTCTTACATTCGGTGTGTTTTTGTGCTTGGTTAGAGGAACTAACGGAGGTCCCATGCCATGGCATACAAAGGTGTTACCATACCATATGGGGAAGGGCGTACAAAATGACATACTTGTAAAATTATTCATAAAATCTTTATTTCTTAACCATTTCATATAATTAGAGTAGATTCATACACTTTGGTTAATTAACTAGTAAATTTAAAGAGATCATTTTAATTAAAACAAAAACAACAAAATTATAAGACTTTAAAAAAAAACTTGGGATAAATCCGTTTTGCGTAAAATGACTTCATTGTTCGTTCATGGGGCGGACAAGAAATGCACTCAAAATTAGGGTATGTAACATTTAGGGTTCAAAGCTTAAGTTATTAGTCATTTTGGAAAGATCTCCACACGATGATCATATTTCGTTCTAGTGCATGTCTTTTTAATTACACTTATGGCACTTTAGAAATAAAAAAACCAAACCAATTCTTTTTTACGGCTAGTATTACTTTTTTATGATGATTATATTCCCACTCTGTCGGCCTGTTTTCCTAGTATAATTATGGTGCGTGATGTATGATTATCTAGAAGAAAAATAAGAGATGGGTTCAATAAAATGGTATGCCGTTTTACCCGACCAACAAGTATGCCATTCTGTCCCCTTCTTAACCCTAAACGTTATCGAACTCAAAATATCTTTCTAAACAAAATATTAACACACTATCGGTGTTTTTAGGGAAACTAACAATTGAATAAATCCAATAAAAAAAACATACATCATAATATTTTGATTTTACGAACATTGTCCCTTCTGAGAAGAAGTAGCGACTGCAAAAATCAAACAAACGAGTGTCTAGGATAAACGGCCGCGCGGACTGCACTGGCTTCGTCACAGGTTGCGATATGTTAATAGAACCTCCTTTCCACCTAATTAGAATATTTAAAATTCTTATAGTTTTGGAGAAATTCAACTGTGTCATTTGATCCGCCTATGTCATTTTGTACCCTTTCCCCTACCATCTTTTATTTTTGCAACCTTATTAACAAAGCGTAGATCTAATTCTTAAAAGACGTAACTGTAATTTTTACAATTCACACTCAAACGGTTTTGACATTTGCGTCATTTCAGAACTAGATGATAATAATAACAATAATAATAATAATTCTCACATCTCATACATTGACCCGATTCCGTACTAAGTAGCTTAAGCACTTGTGTTACAGATATCAGACAACAGATCAGATATCAGATTATGTAGTTTAGTTTCTTATCTTATCTGTTAGGGGCCTTTTTCATGGGGCACGTCGGCCCTAAGGGATCTTCTGTACATCCCCTATCCTTTGCGCTCTTACTCACGAAAGATTCGTTTCATCAGCGTCACGATGTCTTTCTGATTGAAGTGCCTGTAGTCTTCTGGTTTAGGATAAGCGTTACCTAAAAGACACATTCTGCCTCTGGTTAGTGAGTCGCATTTACATAAAAGATGTACTATGGTTGCCATCTCCTCTTTGCATGCACATTGCACGTTCCAAACTGTTGCCATTTCTCCTATACTTTGACTTTCTTCGTAGTTTTGTCCGTAAACGTCTGCTCCAGTACCTTTCTCCATCTTGAATCCGTCTGTGTACCAGATCAGGCTGTCCTTTTCAGGTTTTGGTGGGTTCTTTTTCCACTCTTCCCTAGTTGGTATGATTATCTTGAATCCTTTTGAAACCTATATCTGGGGCATATCTTATTATATCCCATTTGGGTTATCCTGTTGAGATAAGATGCCTCGTTCCATTTAGTGTGTCTGGTTAGAGGTTTGGTCTCATCCCATATTCCAGCTATTTTCAGCCTTTGAGCAGCTTTCCTTGCCTCCGTTTCTATCATTATATGCAGTGGAGGAAGGTCTAGGAGGAGCTCTATTGCTGTAGTTGGAGTTGTTTTAAATGCTCTCGTGATTGCAAGACATGCCGTTCTCTGCTTCTTGTAAAGTGTATTCCGGCAGGTCTTTAGCCTTGTTCTGTACCACCATACAATGCTACCATTAGTCAGTATTGGTCTCAACATCATCGTGTATATCCATCTTAATATCTTCGGCTTTAGTCCCCATGTTTACTATAGGTTGTCCGATACATACAGAAGACCCTTAGAGCTTTCTTAATGGCGTTGTTCATGTGGCTGCTCTAATTTAGTTCTTTATCTAGGATCACACCTAGATTAGAATAGTTATTTACGAGATTTCTACCATGTACCTTATTTTTGAGTTTCCGATATTTCGGCACTGTTGCAAGCGCCATGGTCCCGTGACCATGGCCCTTGCAACAGTGCCGTTATTCCGTAGTAACCACCTAGACATTTAACTTCTTTCGAACTATTAAGTTGTGTTCCATATAGAGTTGGTGTTATGAGACCCTCCATTTTTTTCCTTCTTGTAAACGGAACTAGCGTTGTTTTCTCTGGATTCACGGATAGGCGATTTTTGTTACACCATTCTTCGAGAATCCTCATTGCGTTTTGCGATAGTTCTGATATCGTACTGGGCAATTTCCCATTTATCATGATGACCAGGTCATCTGCGTATCCAACTGCGAACATCGGACCTTCATTGAGTTTTTTGATTAGTGTCCACAACCAAGCTCCAGAGTAAAGGGGATAGGACTAAGCATGCAGTCTATCCACCTGCAAATAGTCTCCGTGATGCCATGTATTTTTGCTGCATTCCTTATAAGGAATCTATAGACTCTATAGACTCAAAGGTTGTGCGGTCAAAGGCCCCTTCTATATCAACAAAAATACTCAGACACATTTCCTTTGATTCCAGTGCGGCCTCTGCCCTACTCACTACGTGGTGTAATGCTGTTTCTGTTGACTTTCCCGGCTAATATGCACATTGCAGCTCATGCAGCGGGAACTCCCTTAAGGGGCCATCCCTTATATGTTTGTCGATCATCTTCTGCAATGCCTTTATGAGAAAGGATTGAAGACTGATCGGCCTGAACGTCTTTGGTTATTCGTAATCCGGTTTACCTGGTATTGGTATGTATATTAATTTTACATCTCTCCACCTTTTGCGTATATATAGCTATATAGCCTACATAGGTGTGGGTTTAGAATAGCAATCCCATGTTGTAGCACGATAGGATATTGTAGTTTCGTTTACTAGAATCAGTTGTTCAATGGAAGCATTCAGTGAGCTGCTGATGGTAAATGACTACTGATTCAATTCGCTACTTCGCTTTGATCGAAAAAAAAAACGAATCAAATTGTACTCTACTGTTCTATTTCATTATTGTTGTTTTGTATTTATTTCCTCATTTCACTAGTCCTTGCTGTTTTTGCTTCCGAACGAAGGACCCTTTTAGGGTGTTCGTAAATGTACCTGTAAGTACCGTGACGAGACTAATTTAGGGAGATAACTTGAGTTTATTAAAGCTTTTAAAAAGGGCAGTTTCATATTTATTTAATCTTATCGTTGCTTACTTCCGCCTTCAAACTCTTCAGAAATTTTGATTCATCTATCACAACGATTTTTGTTTTCTAATCTTTACGAGCACACGTAATGATAAAATAATTAGGCTGGACTTTTCATGTAAAAACTAGGTAAGTAGTTTTGTTAAGATGGTAAAATTTTACTAACAGTATGTTAGGTATATAAAACGCTTTTATTTTGATAATTATATCAAAGTCTTTCAAGTAGGTGGTACAACTACAACAGGGATTGTCAACAAACATTCAGACAGTATTATATAACAATGACTCACAACACAAACTTTTTCTACAACTTACGAGTGATGACGTCAGTTGGAGGTACACTCCTTAACGATACGAGAATACGCCGCGATATCACACAAATTTTGGTTGTCATATAAAATGAACGCAAGCCAACTCCCGCGCTCATTGTCACGGTCGCGTACACACCGGCCCCGCCAGTCTTCCCCACAACGTCGCTAAGCGCAGACGCCATCGCGCACGCACGAAAACGTGACTCAAATATTCAAACAAGTTATCCAGTGTCAACAGTGCGACCAAAAAATCATACGTTATTTTCATTCAGTGAACCCAGCCACCTGAAATAGAATCCAAGGTGCGTAACACCAGCCACAAATAGACTGGTTGATATTTAAAATCGAATCACGGATATTTATTTCGATTGTCAACGAGTGGGAAAAATTTTACCGCAAATATTATGAAGTCGGCTAAAAATGCTTTCTACCGGATAAAACTTTCTACAGGATGCGTGGTCAGCCAATGCAACATCTCAAGCTGCATATCTCAAAACTATGTTATTTTACGACGTCACTGATTTAAATTCTAACGACTCACTAACGTTTTTGTAATGACCGTTTAAATAAGTTTCCAATTTTTAGCAATAAAACGCTATCGAAATAATGAAGTACCTATTTAAAAATCAATTTTACATAAATATCTAATCTATTTACTTCCTGCTTTAAGACACAAAGGTGCCTCAATGTTTTTTTTTATCAATATCACAGATGGTTTAACATCAGTCATTTCCTCATATAGATTTATAAATGTAAAGGTAGATTTAAAAACAAACAACCTGTTGCTATTATATCGGACCAGTTTCATTGCATTTTCAAGGAACAAGTATCTTTGGTTTTGTATAATTTGTATAATAAAATCTTGTCGTCAGGGAATTATTAGGTACATAATAAGTAAATTTACAGTGTATATATAGCAGCTCAACGATCAATTGCGTCATTCGCATAGAATGTCAACTGAACCTGTTTAAACCATTAAAATTCTATTGCACTCTGATATTGGCAATGTCAACAAAATATCAGAATAAATAATCAATATTGTGATACGGAAACAAAGTACCTACTTACTCTATTAATCGACAAGGTAAAAGGTTTGTTATTAGTTTTCTAATCATCTCGAAATTTCTGTTACAGATGAAATCATTAACAATACTAGTGGGGTTAGCCCTTTGCTTAGTAGCAGTTCAAGCTCGACATTATACAGACAGAATCGAAAACGAGAAACGCGCAGATGAGGACTCAGACTAACGTTGAGCCTGGGAAGAACTACCGCGACCGTAGCCAAATGAGACACCGGAGGAAACGGTGGCAAATGAACTATGGATATGATTATCCCCCTCAGCCACCCAATCCCTACTTCCTGGAGCGAAGGGACTACGACCGTAATCAGGAACTCATCCCGCAAATCTGGAGGCTACTGGATGAAATATCGGCTTATGTGAAACGCCCTCCACCTCCACCGGTACCTCAACCTATTTACGTGCCTTATCCTTTCCCTTACCCTATGCCCCAGAACTGTAACTGTAATGTACAAACACCTAACATTACAAATCGGTTCCCTGAGTTAGAGGATGTGAGACAAAATTGGGGTATTGTTACGAGCCAAGAAACCGACACGAACGATGATGGAAGCGATGGGTCAAGGCCGATCTCTTTTGAACCAATTAAGCCGAATAAGCCCATGCAGAGGCCGCAACCAGAAGTCGAACATGGAACCAATGAAGCAGCCACTAGTGTAAGTAATATGTATAATTAAACAAACCTAAATAGGCACTAGTTATAATTTAACAAGAGATGCCTATTAAAGACATCCATTTTATCATTCATCATCATCATCATCATTTCATTAAAAATCAATTACAGTGATGTTTGTCTACATTATAGAACAAGCAAATGTTTTTAGGATAAAAAAAATAAAGATATGAATTTCTTTGGTATAATTACATATTGGTTGGTCATCGTAAAACTCGCATATATTTATATTTTTTTGTAGTAGTAGTTCATATTCTACATTATAATTCAAATCTTTAATTACCACAAGTAGATTTGACCCCTCCGGCCACATTGGCAAATCAATATGTATAATAATAATATGATAGTTGCCAATGTGGCTGGAGGGGATTTGATGATGAAGCATTCGATTAACTCGCCAAACTGGTTTAATAATGGAGTTTAATTTCTATTGTTATAGAATTTTAAAGAAGAGCGAGTGCCTGCTGCATCATGCCAGCAAATCAGCCGGAATGTGCAACGCTGCAATCCTCTCATGCTGTAGTGAAACGATGCAACAGCAGAGAGCGTGCTTCACCAGACTCGGATGCGGCATGACCTTCTCCAGAGGCTCCGCCTTGCACCAAGGAATCAATAGCTGCTGCAATCGACTCTTTTAGAGTGGCGTACTCCCCTTCGTTACAATGAACTTTGACAGATAATTTCCAAGCCTAATCAGTATTCGTAGTCTTTGCTACTTAATGGGATTTTTTTCCAAGTATGACTCTTAACTAAAAATCTCGATGTTTATATGAATGAGCCTTACATTTAGTAGCTTGTTGTCGTTGTTAATTGTTTGAAAGCGTGTTAACCAAAAATAATTTGTTATTAACCTTAGTCTAATTTTATAATTTTTTGACGAACTTCATCTGTATTGGATATATATTGCTAAAAATTGTCTGTAAAACTTTGTGTAACAAGTTGGAGTATGATACCCCAAAAGAGTTTGTATTTTGTAACACGATTGCAGTATCTTATGGTTCTCGAGCGAGACGTGACTGAGGAATACGATAGCTTGTGGCTATAATGCGGTCATTCACCTAAAATAATTTTAGGGAAAGATCTCAATTGGTTGTGGTCCTAATTTGGACCTAAATGTTTTTATCAATAGAGTTGTTTGTTGTTTAAATTCTTATGTAACGGCTGAACCTCTCTTTGTCTTCGTTTTTGATTTGAACTACATCTCGCTGATCAGCCTTGCTTTTTAATTTATTTTCGAGATGATAATTGTCAATTGTCTATTGACAGTCGTATTAATACTAATTAGTACTTCAAATACCTTACTTTTTAATATTTGCCTTACTTGACGCCATATCACGAAAGTTCCTTGTCGTATAAAATATATTTTTGTGTTTTTCTTATATAATATCTGCGGCGCAATTCGCCAACTATAATGATGATTCCCAGAATCTAAAAACGGCAGGTTGAATGGCATTGACCTCGTAATGCCTATTTTTTTGTGATGCCATAAAAGGCACTATGTATGTACGTAGCTATATCGTGTGTACTAGTATGTGACCATGGCCAGCCCACAAATAAAAGCATTTAAATTATTACGTAGGAGACATAATCTATGAGCCACTTCACATATCGTCATTGTATTCATTTGTTTTTGGTACATAATGTACGTACTTAAAATATGATTTCTAAGGCTAATGTGTCTAAGAACAAATGAATGAAATCCTAATAAAATTAAATTAGAAAATATGAGTCCCTAGTCTGTATTTGTATTAATGTAGATATATTGTCTATTATTTAGGTTAAATAAATGACTCGAATGGTTTTCAGTTTTATTTTACTCAAAAAATTCATCGTCAGCCAATTTAAGTCCCCACCGCATGGGCACGGGCCTCCCTCAATCACATGAGGGGTAAATGCCATACTCACCACGCTTGGCTTTCGGGTCGGCGAGGGTTTTGATATAAATTCAGAGTTTTCCTTCTCTGGGTGCTGATGATCATGCCAGCAGCTTTACCTTTGTCGCCTTTTACGACACGTGGGTAATAGTGAGGGTGGCCTATTCTATTCTGCCGGGACCACACGGGGTCAACTCGGCGTCACTCAAAAAAATACGAGATGAAAAAATTATGTAACTAGGTCCAATTGTTGGATTTCAGTACTTAAGATATAGGACACTACACTCAGACTCTACACTTAGTATCTTAGTATGAATTACTGTACGAAGCAAGCATATTTACACTTTCCCTGCCTAAAATCCAAGTAGGAACCCAAACTAATTGGAATCCACAGACCCTAACCTGTGAACAAACAATGGGGTGTGGGGAAATCGGAAATTGAAATCTTTTGCAATCGCGGCAACATTTTTTGGGTTAATATGTTGCTAGCGTTTTCAAATTTGAATAGCACCACTGTACTATCGCGGATCCTTTCTAAATATGGAACAGATTTTGTAGATTTTTCCTGTTTTTAGTACTGTGAGTCAATAGTGAATTGTCCTGTTTAGGAGCTAAGGTTTCCCTTGTATTGGTTTTCTACTGTAAACGTCAGGAACGATAACGGCTGTGTTGTAGTACCGTGACATAATAAGATGTATGAGAGTAAATACCTACTCTCAAAGTGCAATTCTGAGGCCCAGTATACTAAGTTTTCCTTAGCTCTCGTGATACTGTGGCTGAGGTTTGAGGGAGTACGATTCGCATTTTCACTTGTTTTGCCTTAAACTAGTTAGGAGGGTCCTTAGGGTGTTACCAGATCAATTGATTGATCGTGGTTCCAGGGGTCGTATTCTCGAGCACTCGACATTGAAGTTGAGTTGGAGATTTGTATGGAGTCCATACTATGGACGAATGTATGTAATCTCTTAATTCGACTTGAATGTGTCTCTCTCGGCATCGACCAATATCGATCGATCCTCAATCGAATGATAGATTTGGTAGAAATTATCGATAGACGTCGAATTATCCTTTCTTCAATTTTAAACTGAATATTTTATTAGTGTTGTATGTCACCTAATTTATTGGTTCGTTTTGTCATTTGTAGATAAAAAATAAAATTAACAGATGAGTCCGTCCGGCCGTCAATAATATTAAAAGCAATATGCTTGAAAAATAAGGCGTTATTAGTGGATGATGTATTAAAGATGCCTTATTTTCTTTGCCTTCAACTCATAAATTCTCTACCTCTAGAATGCAAGCTTAACATTCAATATACAACCAGCAGTCAAGGCTATTAAAGGAGTCAGTACCTATTTTTTTTCATTCCTCAAGTAGAAGTAGGGTTTATACAATAAAGATCTGTTAGTCCTTCTTGCTTACTCAGCCGTATGTTGCTTAAGTTGAAGGGAGAAAGCATGCGTCTAAGTATGCCATGGGGCCCATAAAAGTTGCAAGTGCAACCGGTTGATTGGGAAGTGAGTGCATTGTACCGTTATATTAATTTACAGTTGGCGACATTGCGGTCGTAAAGAGTGAGTTTTCCAGAACGTCAGATGCAGCTTTCTTTTTTATTGAAAAGTAACTAACTAGTGAGTGCAGCTTTTAACTTTATCGGTGGATTTTACAACATAAAAACTTTCTTTCATACGAAAATTGGACCTTTTCAAGATCAACATTTCATTGTACTTAGTGTATATAAATGTTACACTATACACAATAATAAATGTTAGAATAGTTATTTACGAGATTTCTACCATACTACACATACTGGCAGACAAAACGGTCTACCATCCTTCGCAGTCTTTTAATACGCGCAACTGCGGTACCACTGTTCACTAACTCACTATTTTCTCGCAAATAACTATTCTAATGTTAGTGACCATGAAAGTTTAAAACAATAAATAACAAAAGTTACACTAAACTACTTAACATTTATTGTATCGGTAAACGGTAGTTAATACTTATCCCTAGCATATGTTATTAGGAGTTATTTTTGTCTGATTTTCTATCCGGCTTTTCTTACAAAGACAGACAAAGTTCGAATGAAATATTTGAATACCTGATTGAGACTGTACCGACACCTGCAATGCGTATAATTACATGTTTCATACAAAATTATTTAATTGATGTACAACAGTACTGATCAATCATCTCCCACGGACAACACCATTAAAAACTCCGTGATACGGTAGTTAAAATTCTCACACTTCAGTAGTAAATTAACTAAGCTCTAAAGTATGTAATGAACTGTAAAATACTTACGGAAAAACCCGCCATACGCTATAAATAGATGCTTGTATGAGAGTATGGATTGTTTCAATGAGGCTGAATGAGACCGTGAATTATACACAAGTGTTTCGTATTCTCTTTCCCGTAGCCTTTCATGTAACGTGCGTGCATATTATGTATGCAACATGGTTAATGTACGGCACAGAGAATAAAAAGGTTCGTCATCTTAAGGTAAATTTTCGCTTGCACGGCAAGAATTACTTATACCAACATAGACACCGTTTTAAAAAAAAATGTTAACCTTTTTTAAACTTTCTTTACATCAAAAGATTCAGATTTGCTTATGGCAACATTGATTATGTTGTTACAGGCAAATCTGAACTTTCTGATATAACAGTTAAGCATAATTTTCTGTGCAACAGGTATTACTCTGACAAACTTACGAAAGGTAATACGTGCTGAATCAATTTTAAAACTGACGAACCTTTTCGTTCTTTGACGATGAGGACGGATTCGACCAACTTGACAGTTATAAGAGGATAACTATCCTTAGGATAATTTACTTCGTTAATTTATTTTCGTAATAAACTCAATTGTGATCTTCCAAAGCCGATATAGATATACCTTGTTGTTGAACGAGTGAGTGAACGAATGAAATTTAAAGCGGCAAAAAACAATATGTATTGTTTTGTGTAAAATGATATGCCACCGGGATATTTTGTTAAGTAGGGTTAAACAGGTAACGTCAAAAGTCAATAACAGCTGTGACAGTGATATCGCCATTTTGATTAGATACCTAGGACATTACTAATTCTGTAGTAGTCTGTACCCTCCGAACTAGTGATTTACCATCGTGTTCAAATGATAATATGGTGTACTATACTATACTATTATAGCGATTTTTTTTGATCTCAATCTTTTTTTTTCAATATTTCTAAGTTCTTATTCCAATTTAATTAATTCTAAATTGTATTTCATTTTCAATGTATTTTTGACCGCAAGATTTACCTATTGACTAAGTCCGCTTTAATTTTATACTATATTGCAATAATTTTGACATAACACACTATTGGTATTTGTATTTATGAGTACTCATGACCTGTTGGCGCTTTGGCATGACTGCTAAGCCTGCAAGAAAATTGTATATAAATAAATAAAAGATAAATAAATTATATAGAGAGCAATGAATAGGGGTAATGGTCGGAGTCTCCTTGCTTGATCGTATCAGGAATGATGAGATCCCCAGGAGAACTAAGGTCAAAGACATAGCGTAAAGAATTGCATGTCTCAAGTGGCAACGGGCAGATCACATTGCGAAGAGATCAGACAACTATAATACCTATAGAACCAACGAATAGTTCTTAGGAGAAAGGCTCTGTCGGCAAAATCCCCGTCGACGAAAAGTTCTGTCGGTGAATAGTTCATAGGTGAAAGGTTCTGTCAGCAATAGGTATGCCCAGTGACGAAACGTTATGTCGAAGAAAAGCCAAACGGCGAAATGACTGTCGGAGAAACGTTTCAGATTCCTTGAATCCACTTGTGTTACAGATATCAGACAACAGAGGAACACAAATATATACTTAAATACATATACTACACCCAGACACTGAACAAACACAAGTGTTCATCGCACGAATGTTTGTCCAGGGTGGGGATCGAACCCACGACCTTTGGCGTAAGAGGCAGGGTCACTACCAATTGCGCCATCCGGTCAGTCAGACGATCTAGTGAAGGTTCTGGTGTAGGGAATCCCTTTGGATCCGGGTCGCATAGGACCGGTCTGTACGGAGATCGTTGGGGGAGGTCTATGCCCAGCAGTGGACGCATATGGCTGAAATGATGATGATAATGACACTACATTATCCTAAATGCGTCTTCACTCTAAGGCATGTAAAGTTGCGTATTACGCGCGGTTGTGGCGCTACTGTTGCGCAACGTATAACGCAACACGGACCGTAGGTACGCGGCTTTATAACTTCGAAAAATTATGTATATATATTAGAAACCGGCGTGAAGCAGCATTGTGCTGAGTTTCGCTGCGAGAGTTAGGGTACCGGAGGCTCAATCCGGGGAAGGGGGGTTTAAAGGTTGGCAGCGCACATGTAACCCCACTGCACTGATGTCATCGGTGTCAATGGGCGGCGGCAATTGCTTATCATCAGGTGATCCGTCCGCTCGTCTGCCACTTATCACATAAAAAAATATTTTTTTTTGACAATTAATTGTCAAAACTGCAAATTTGACTTCACTGAAATAATGAGCAGACCTGTCCATTTTGAGTCTTGTTCACTCATCACGAATCACACTTTGCTCCTTCTATGATTCACACTGTAAGCCTTTTAGGGTCCTAAAACTTTACAACACATTTAACACAATTTAACACACATAACGATTTGCACGAATACCTTTCATGTAGCAAGGTAGACTACAGTTACTCGCCTTGATGTCATCAGTCTGAGTAGGAAATGCGTCACACAACAACACTTTTGCATACTATGACATGGCGGCAAACTATTTTACCTAATCACGGAGTTCCTAGTAATTACTCGTAAACATCTCCATCTTACTAATAGTATTAGTATATCCGCACCCTAAAGATAAATATTGTCGGTACCTTCTCGGGTGGTCATAAAAGAAACAAACTCCGCCTTAGACAGCTGTTACCGATTCGCTCCGTTCGGTGTGGAATCCTTGGGACCCGAGGCCCGCAAGCTCTTCCGCGAGTTGTCTGCCCGGCTACTCGATATTTTAGGTGACAGTAACTGCTGGCAGCTACCTCTGCCAACGCATAGGGCTGCCCATTCGAAGAGGATAACGCCGCCAAGCATTCTGGACACGATGAGTAGCGGGGCAGACTACACTCTTGTAAATATTTTTCATCTCATCCTTCATCTCTGTTTAATAATATTCCACTTTCATTTTTTTCGGATACTGAAAATAGTTACTTTTTTTATTTTATTTTAAGATCTGTAATATGTACACATGACATATTATAAAGCTAAAAAATACTGTCGGTTTTTCATTCACAAATAAAACATGTGTGTATCAATAGCAAAACTTGTTTTAAAACACTTAGTTATACGAATCTGGTGAAAGTCGCGGGAATCCATTGGACGCGGGCGGCACAGGACCGATCTGTGTGGAGAACATTGGGGGAGGCCTCTGTCCGTCGACTGGCTGAAAAGATGATGATGATAAGCTTTGAGGTAATAATGAACTCAAATTCACCAGCGATGAATAATTGGTCAAATATGTAAGAGTGAAATACGTATTGAACTTTTATAGCAATTAATATTATTATTACCTATGGATGTGGCGGCATCTTTTTGTATAGTTATGTGGGATTATGAGAAAGTAAAACGGATTGGAAGACGAGTAGAATGGAACGGAGTAAGAGTGACCAGAGAACGAATGGACGGAGGGAATGATTGAGTTATCTGTGGGTGTGAGACGACGAAAGACGCGATTTGGCTTGCTCTGCGGTTATACATTCGTGCGATGAACACTTGTGTTTGTTCAGTGTCTGGGTGTAATGTATGTATTTAAGTATATATTTGTGTTCCTCTGTTGTCTGATATATGTAACACAAGTGCTTAAGCTACTTAGTACGGAATCAGGTCAACCTATGAGATGTTGTGAGAATTATTATTATTATTATAATAAAATAAAGAAGATTTGAAGTCCCTGAAATCCCGTTTCAATCTCAAGTCCAACAGTTATTAGTTACAACAAATAAATATTGCCATGGACCGAAAAGCTTCATTCATTCATTCATTCATACTAAGTTATTCAATGACGCGTAATCCAAGCTTTACAATTGATTTAAAATTTGTAATTTTATTGTTTTTTTTTATTTGTCAGTAAGGATAGATATAATATGTTTTATTGCATTCAAATTACAAAAAATATTGTTAATGGTCACCGTACGTTAAGATTTACAGTTATTATGTATCAAGCACATTAAGTAATAATACTATAACTTCTTATGAAAGAACTGCAATACATTTGCATTTATAAATATGTAATTAAACGCCCATTACAAAAGTAAGCTATTAGGTTAATGTAAAAAATAAGTTTTGTGCAGTCACATGTAGTTAAATTTGTATTGTATTTTATATTATTGTTAGGTAAAAGTTATTTTTTGGTGTTAATACACAAGTTCTCCTTTTCTTTAGGGTTCCTTTTAGGGTTCCGTAGCCAAATGGCAAAAAACGGAACCCTTATAGATTCGTCATGTCTGTCCGTCTGTCCGTCGATCCTCCGTCTGTCCGTCTGTCCATCTGTCCGCTTGTCCGCCTGTCCGCCTGTCCGTCCGTCCGTCCGTCCGTATGTTCGCCACTCTTCTCCGAAACTATAAGAACTATACTATTGAAAATTGGTAAATAGATGTATTTTGTTAACCGCATTACGATTTTTACACAAAAAATGGAAAAAATAAAAAAATTGGGGGGTCTCCATACTTCAAACTGAAATTCAATTTATTTTTTCATCAAACCTTTACGTAAGGGGTATCTATGGAAAGGTCTTTAAAAATGATGTTGAGATTTTTAACATCATTTTTTTAAAACACAATACTTTGCGCAAGAGACGCTCCCAAAGTGGTAAATTGTGTGTCCCCCCCTCTAACTTCTATAATAAATGTATTCATCATCATCATCATCATGAAAACTAACAACGAGAATTGGTTTGGACTAGATTTAGTAAGTAGTTTTTTTTAATACGTTATAAACCGTAAACCGCAATTTACCTTCCATATATCTTACTTGCTGCTACGGAACCCTTCATGGGCGAGTCCAACTCGCACTTGGCCGGTTTTAGCATTTAGTTTGCCTATCGGTATAAAATTAGTGCTTTATATTTTAAATAAATAAATAGCTACTTAACTGAAAAAACACCAATGTACCAAGAACGGACTCTAGTTAACCACACATTGTTTATTATATTCTAAATTTTCTTTGAGGTTTCTTTATACAAACAGAAGTATATTGATGCGGATGCTTTTACAGACAACTACCGAAATAGAATATTCCACAAAATTACAAATATAATTAAACGATACGCAGGGGCGAGATTTACAAGGCCTGACATAAAACAGACGCACTACACATCCGCCAGCCTACGCATGAAGAAGACTTGAAAAATAACCAAATAGTTTGGGCAATTTGAAATAAAATTTATGAGGTACCTACTTGGTTGAATAACCTTCAAACGCCATGACCGTCCGTATTTCGTACTTATTATTTAAATGGAGACAAATAGTAGGGTTATAAAACTATTGTCTAGTTTTTTAGGATTCCGTAGCCAAATGGCAAAAAACAGAATCCTTATAGATTCGTCATGTTCTGTTTGTCTGTCCGTCCGTCCGTCCATATGTCACAGCCACTTTTTTCCGAAACTATACGAACTATACTATTGAAACTTGGTAAATAGAAGTATTTTGTTCACCGTATTGCGATTTTTACATAAAAATAGGAAAAAAACATTTTTGGGGGTCCCCATACTAAGAACTGAAACTCTAAATTTTTTCATCAAACCCATACGTGTGGTAAAATACGTTAAAAACCTTTACCTTCCATATATCGATACCGATTCGCCCTTGGCCGGCTTTTTCTGATTTGTCTTACTTTCTTGACTATAAGGCATCATTATTGTTGTATGTATTATTTTGAAAACATTCTAACCAAAAATAAGAATTGGAGGAGATATGTACCTACACCTGGGTACAAATAAGTATTTGACATACTTTAAAATATACGGAAAATTGATTTCTTGTTGAACCCGTTAACCAATTAAATGACAATAATGTTTTCTAAAATACCGTTAGCACATAAAATTGTACCCGTTACTTTCGTCACAACAATACCTACTAAGAAATGAAGGTTCAACTAAGAATAGGACTTCACCTACATAGGTTTAAGGTATCTTATTTTATTTTATTCACCAACCAACCAATTTTATATACGTATGGTTTGTTTTTTTCGACTGAGATGAATTGAAGTTAATCAATTTTGATTTCCTTTAAACGTATATCATATCATACACAAATAACTAAGTAACTTGTAGTTGGTATTAAGAGAAAATATTTTGAAAAAGTCATCAATGTCCGTACTATAGATAATAATGTAGTACCGGTGTTGCCACACATTCCACTTTTCGAGGTATGTGAAGTATGTAGTAACCTTTTTTCTCAGCAGCCAACCAATATAATAATGTCCTCCAAACCGATATTTCGGTCATGGCGGCCAATCTCAGCGATCAGCCATCGACACAGGACATATTATAGTGCACAAGTATTTGCGCAGACACTATTCCCGTACCCTCTTATTTCGATGGAACACTAGTGTAACACGACCGAAGAGGGATTAGGTGCAGGACCAACGGCTTAACGTGCTTTCCGAGGCACGGGGGTACAAGACCGCCAACTTCCGGACTCCGGGCTAAAACTGAGAATTTCTGAACAGAAAAACTCAGGTGCAAATCTTGGCCCGACCCGGGGATCGAACCCGGGACTCCAAGCGCAACCGTCGCTTTAAAGTGCGACCCACTCACCATTGCGCTACCGAGGCAGTCCAACCAATATTACCACTGATGCTGGAGCAATGCCTTTGTAACCGACTGGTTCTCAATTCATTATGTTCCTTAACAATACTGGGAATACTGATTCAATTGATCTTAACTCATCAGTCAGACCCATCAAGTGTTTCTAATGAACATAATTGAACTAATAATAGTTCTGTTACATAAGTACCAGATTTTGCTCCAAATTTACGTTCACGAATAATTAAGGACACGCTAGATACGAATATTAACTATAAATAAATATGACGTATTTTACATTTGACCTCATTACGATATTATTGGTTCAATAGTCCAAGTCCAAGAAACATTTTTAGGTAAGTATTTAGTACATCATCATCAGCAACCCACACTGGTCCACTGCTGGACATAGGTCTCCCCTAATGCACGCCACTGCTCCCGATTTTCGGCCACTCTCATCCAGCCCACACCAGCCAACCTTCGAATGTCATCATCCCATCTTGTCGCAGGGCGTCCTACACTACGCTTACCGAGTCGCGGTCTCCACTCAAGGACTTTACGGCTATTTAGTACATAATTTCATAAAATTTTAATATTTTATGGTAGTTTGATTTTCTTTTGACTGCACGCAGCAGGTATACAGTTAAGGTGACGGGTAGGGCACACTAGCTACGCCAATCGATTTTAATTTTTAGCTACTAAACCGGATCTATTTTAAACTATTTCGGGGTTACAACCTCTCGGCAAACATTTATACTATTTATTAAATAACCACGCACACATGTTGGGTCCGTTTTGTACGCGAAAAATTTATTCACGCTAAAAGTGGCCGCTTTTGGCGGTAATTCACATTTCGGGACCAGAACAAGACCCATAAGTTAAGTATGAGTATTTAATAAATAGTAGAAGTGTTTGCCGAGTGGTTGTAACCCCGAAATTGTTTGAAATAGATCCGGTTTAGTAACTTAACATAAGAATGAAATATTTTTTTGTGACTGACTGTACCTAAATACAATGTAAATGGTCAAAATACATATTTTTAAAGGTTCTTATACCTCTACTTAGACACCGTTAATACAGGGTGTATCTGTGGACATTTATATCCCTTTAACCAAGTGTTCTACCAACCATTCTGAACAACATTTTGTTCTACGACTTTTCAAAATTAGTCGAACATTTTTTCGACTCCCCATACAAAATGACCAAGTCACGTGGCCGACTTTGTATGAGAAGTTGAATTTTTTTATGCGAATTTCCAAAAGTCATAGAACAAATGTTGTTGAGAATGGTTGATAGAACACGTGGTTAAAGGGATGTAAATGTTCACAAATACACCCTTTATATTGTTCACAGTTTTTCATAGATACCTAATCTGCTTTTGTAATATAAAATTTGATTTAAAAACAACTGAACAACATAAAATATTAAACATTTCTTTGAACACTTTCTTGCACCAACATACTTTACGTCTTAATTTGAGCCCAAAAGTTAATTACTTCAAAACGACCTTTAAGATGTAGACTAATGATGAAGACGGTTTAAAACGTCAAAACTGTAGATAAGAAAAACCCAACATGTACTTACAGCATCTGCTTAAGGTGCTACATTGGTGACACTAGCGCCGCCAGTAGATTTAAATTGATTGTGGCAATTATGAGACATTATTTAAAAAAGTAAAATCTTAAAGACTTGGAGGAAAGATAAATATTTTTTTTGAGACGCTAAACAATATTTTTACACGCGACAAGTAACAATAAACTAGATAATTGCTAAAAGTGGCCACTTTTAGGATTTATCCAGATAATTGTTACTTGTAGGAAGAAACAATTTCATAAGTTTCACTCATAAAACCGTTAATACATTTCTCCAAGTCTTTAAGATTGTACTTTTTTAAATAATGTCTCATAATCGCCACAATCAATTTAAATCTGCTGGCGGCGCTAGTTTCGCCGATGTAGCACCCTAACGTCACGCCCAATTCATTATCTGACACAGCCACTTACCTGAAAAGAGAAACATAGTGTTTAGAAGCACAAAGTTGTAAGGTACAAGTCACAGATCAAAGAAATTAGATAGACGTACAGAAAAGGATCAGGCTACAGTATTCGGATGACTGGACGGCGCATTCGGTAGTAACCCTGCCTCATACGCCAAAGGTTGTGAGTTCGATCCCCACCCTGGACAAACATTCGTGAGATGAGCAAGTGTCTGGGAGTAATAATAAATATCTTAACAAATATATTTTAACTTTCAGACTTAGACAATCGTGTACCCCGCAAAGTTAACAACGTGTATAAAAAAACTGGTTAAAATACAGCATGTACAAAAACACAAAATCTTTTTTATTTTTTTATTTACAAAGGCGCTTGAGCAGTTCGCACTTCATCTGCATGATAAGAAGTACCCATCTTATCCAACTGTAGTATCTGGCGACAAATGGTTGGCAGTTAGCCAGAATGAACATAGATACATTATGATCCTTGCAGACCACCCAATCACCTATATTACATTAGTAAGCTATTTTAAACATTACTGGTATTCTTAGAACAATTCGATCATTCGTCCGATTAATTCATCAGTCAACTTAATAACCTGAGCTAAGAAATCCTCAAATAGTGTTTTAATTTCCTTCGTTAACTTTGAGAGCTAAAAACCAATCAGCAATCAAAGTTGACATTTAACCAATAATAATCGAAGTTTAAGACGTAGGTAGTAAAGTGAGCCAAAGTAGAAAATTAATGGCCGTGTTTTATTAGATCATAACTTTCGATTGAGACCCTTACCACATTATTCTAAATTGCGATCTAAAGTTATTACCGTACTAAAGCTCATGACGTCCCGTTCCAACACGCAAAGTTAAAAGGGGCTGGCACGAGTTTTGTTCCGGGACTATCCTTAGTTTGCGATTTGTAATAAGGGGATTATGGTCTGAAAGCATTGCTGCTTTTCGTATAGCTATTGCCTTACTTGTAATACGTAAAATCCGCAATGGGTCCCTGGCATCTGTCATCACATTATAATGCAGGTTGCTTAATTAAATCATATGGAACATAAATAAAATAAAATAAATAAATATTTCACAACATCACATACATTGATCTGACTCCGAGATAGGTAGCTCAAGCACCTGTGTTACGGATATCAGAATCAACAGTGGGATTACAAATATATACATATAATACTTTTCTTTTGTAAATACATACTTATAATACATAGCAAACACCCAGACCAATACAAACAAACATGTTCATGCACACAAATGTTTGTACTGTGCGGGGATCGAACCCGCAACCCTTGTATCAGAGGCAGCGTTCACTACCACTGTTCCAATCGGGTCGTCAATAAATTTTCAGATAGATCCTTGATTAATTGATTTTGTTGCGAATGAATAATCGATTTCCTCCTCACTCGGATCATTCTGCTCTTTCGGATCATTCGGTTCACTCCGATCATTCAGCTCATTCGGCTCAGTCGGATCATTCGGCTCATCCGTATCAGTGACCGAGATTACAACAACTGCTGACTGCCAACACAGCGCACTTGTGACTCTACTGGTGTCGGTGTCTATGGGCGGCGGCGGTCACTTGCCATTAGGCGATCCGTTTGCTCGTCTGACGCTTATCACATAAAAAAATAACATTATTCAATTTATTATGTACATGCACCTCAGTGGTCCCGGCATGAGGAGGCTATACTTAATAAAAGTGCAAGGCTAAATCTACAAGTTGCATTCACATCCAAGATAGATCCTAATAATGATGTTGTGCATTTTGAAATATCTATTCGGATTAAATAACAAATGCCAATCATTGGCTTACAAGAGCTAAGTATTTTTAGTCGTAGTAAGACTGTATAATATGCCGTGTTACACAACTTCCAGATATTTATATATTGATTTCGCTCGCAAAAGTACCTACTTTCTGTAGATTTCTGCTTCCCTGGTACTTTTAAAATCCTCTAATCTAACTTATCGAATAAATTCAAATCAGTTAGAATCTAGCTGTTACCACCAACATTTTACGTATTTTTTTACTTTCCAAATAGTCATATTACTGGCAAATTATTCCTCTGACTGTACAGTCAAAGAACGAAAAGGTTCGTCAGTTTTCAAATTGATTAGTTTGATATGCTATGAGTACTTGTTACCTTTCGTAAATTTGTCAGATAATACCTGTTGCTCAGAAAAATGCTTAAGGTGACGGGTAGGGCATACTAACGACGCCAATCGAGTTTAATTTTTAGCTACTAAACCGGATCTATTTTAAACAATTTGAGGGTTACAACCTCTCGGCAAACACTTATACTATTTATTAAAAAACCATGCACAAATGTTGGGTCCAACGCGTACGTACGCCAAAAGTGGTCAATTTTTCGCGTACAAAAAAGGACTCAACATTTGTGCATGGGTATTTAATAAATATTATAATTGTTTACCGAGAGGTTGTAACCCCGTTGTAATTGTTTAAAATAAATCCGGTTTATTAACTAAAAATTAGATCGATTGACGTCGCTAGTGTGCCCTACACGTCACCTTAAAGTGATGAACCTTTTCATTATCTGTACCGTACCATGTTTAATTTAATAAATAGATGTTATGTTATTGAATAATTACAGGTCCAGTCGCCGGAAGAAAATGAAAATTGAATCATCCTACAAGTAGCTCCAGTGGGGCCAGTTGCTTGCGGGTCTACTCACCGGAAACCAGTTTACAAGAAGTCAATTTCTGAAACAATTTGATTGAACGAGGGGGATATTATTCCATTCAAGTTCAATTTATTTTATTGTTAAGAATACGGAGATAACGTTTACTTTTGCGTGTTCATTTATTATGTACTTAATATAAATTAGTTACCCATGGGCTTGTGGAATTCTAAATTAATTTACTTTAATTAAACTAAAAAAAAATTGGTTTTCGGTACAGGCCATGTACGTACAGTGGCGGACAGGTCAAGCTATAGAAAACTGTCAAAAAAGAAATAAACTGGTCGCGGGTCGATATCTAACTTCGGTACCTACTTTCCTTTTTCTTTTCAATAATATTGATTCACAGTTCTACAAATAAAAGTACTAATAACTTCTTTTCCATTATTATACATACTATTCGATTCACGTTTGTTTGAAGTAAATATCGATTATTCACTTTAATCGAAGTTTTTTTAGTAGGTCACCTCTCTATGAAGCTAAAATTTATAAACGTCGCATTTGACGATTCTAAAACTTATTGGTTTGGCTCGACTATAGGTAATTTGATTAAGATAAGAATCGTTAGTACCTAAACGTTCCATAATACATCGTATTCTACAAACTGACCGCGACATTGACAACCATCAGTTACTGTAGGTCACAGTGAGTCACTGGCTAAGGTCAATGTATGGTATGGTTGGTCATGACCAGTCAGCCAGCCAGTCTATTGTAATGGTAAACGGGGGTGGAGCTGTATTTGTTCATTGGCTTCACGGCACTATAGTGAACGCAAGGACTCCCGGCAGACGGTAGTGCTTCATTCATTAATTATGAACGAAATATGATATCGATTTCTCGAGTATAACACTTACATAGTTTTTTAGATTTTCGCGTTGCATTATAACTATAATGTATCAATACGGGGATTGCCAGAGTCCGCTCGTGACCACGACTGCTGTAACGTAGCCGAAACGTCGAGCCAAATATGTGAGTACACAATGTTGTTTCACATAATATATATCGTGTTAATCCCCGTATTGATACATTATAGTTATAACAGTTACTTCCCTTAAACCTACTGATTATTAAGAACAACTTAACTGCCACTTTATCATTAGTTATAATGAATGAAATACTCTACCCTCTACCGAGATTTCTTATGTTGACTTTCATAATTTTCGTCAATAGACGTCCACTGCTGGACATAGGCCTCCCCCATTATTCTCCACACAGATCAGTCCTGTGCCGCCCGCATTCAAAATTCAATTCACCAGATCGTCGGTCCACCTTGTGGGAGCCTGTCACGGCTGCGACTTCCTGTACGTGGCCTCCACTCGAGGACCTTTCCGTCCCAACGGCTTTCTGTTCTCCTCGCTATGTGCCCTGCCCATTGCTACTTGAGACATGCAATCCTTTGGGCTATGTCTGTGACCTTAGTTCTCCTGCGGATACTCAAGGACAAGGAGACTCCGCGCATAACCCTCTTCCTCTCTGGGTGACTTGTGGTGGGGTTGACTATAGAAGACTAAAGCTGAGCTAAAAAGCATAGTACTTAAACAACACTGGGTTTGCAAGCAGAAATGGGAGTGGGCTAGCCATATCAGCTAGAGAACCGACAACTTTTGGAGTAAACAAGTTCTCGAGTGAAAAGTGAGAGCTGGCTCAACAGAAGTGATGCCGCGGCCTCACAGAAAACCAGCTTTGAAGTAGCAAGCAGCTGTGCTGTGATACGCTGTGTAAGTGAGAGTACCGGAAGCCCAATCTCAGGAGAGAAGGTTTAAAGCAGCGCAATTGTGACTCCGCTGGTGTTGTCTGAGCGTGATGTGTTTATGACCGGCGGAAATCACATACCATCAGGTGATCCGTCTGCACGTTTGTCCCCAATCAAATAAGAAAAGCTAGTAGCTAAGGATCGATCAAAGTGGCAAATATGGAGAGGCCAGAAGTGGAAAGCAACAGGCTGCGTATGATGATAATGACCAAGGGAGTGTTGATTATATTTTTGAAAGTTGGTGATAATTTGTTAAACTTATTATTATTATTTATTTACACATTTTCATGTTCTCTTTAATCGTAAATACCTACTCCTATTAAAATTTATCTGATGTAAGTGCAAAGAACAAATGAACATGAGATCATTGTTGTTAAGTAGGAACATATCAATGTACTAAGTGCAAATACATATTATTCATATGAACTAAGTACAATATATTTTATTGAGTCATGCTGATACACAAATGAATCAATAACATTGTAAACCTAAACCATACCATACATAGGTACCTACTGTATGTAAGGAAATTAATAGTATTTAAACAAATTATGTTGCTTTATTTATCTTGTGATGATACAGATATCTATATATAGTCTACCTACTCACTATAGCCAATGACTACGTAAGGAAATCATTAGATAATTCACGTGGGCAACCCACGTAAATTATTTAGGATTTCCTCTTTTACCATAGGAGTGTAAATTTTTCCCGGTTAAATAAGTAAATAAAAAATTAAAATTGTTTATTTCGAGCAAACGAGTGGCTCATATGAATGGCTTAGTATTACAAAGATCTTAGAAGCTACGTTAGTATAGTAATAATAATAAAATAATAAGTTTTTTTTTTTATATATATTAAATGGGTTTGCACTTGACCTCATTTCACCTGATGGAAAGTGACAATAAGGTCTAAGATGTAGCGTGCTTACCCAGAAGAAGCCTATTCAAATTAGTAGCTCTCTGGGAATACAGAAGCCGGCAAGTTATTCCATTCCTTAGCAGTTCGTACCAAGAAAGAGGAAGTGAAACGCTTAGTACGAGCTGGTGGAACTTGCACAGTGTAAGGGTGGATTCCTGTCGTCTTCCGTAATGTCCGGTGGTAGAAAGGAGAAGGTGGTATCATGTCGTGAAGCTCATTCGAACACTCTCCAAAATGCATCCTATTTAGTTGAGGTTGGGGACACAATAACTATGAGAGTGACCAAAAGAAATTATTTGATCACTCTCCCTATCAAACACCGCCAGATAGGTGCAGTGTATCTGTCAGTAACTGGTCTTCAGAATGCTTTTTTGACTGCCACGCAACCTGCCAATTATAGATACCGTTTTTTTGCGCATCATTGCATGGAAACCATCAGTATGGCGCACAGCAAACATCTCCGATGCACTGCAATAGCGTCGCAATTCCAACAACATTCTGAAGACGTTATTGTATTGGACGCGTAGCACGTCTAGCGACCTTTTGGCGTACGAAACCCATAGGTTTCCCTTGTAGAAGCTCTGACAGAAAGCTTTAAAGAGCGTAATGTTAAAGCTTAGATTAAATCGGTTTAATCTAAGGGTTAAAAAGTATTTTTGCATAATTATTTTGTACTTAGTATATAAAAATATAGAGTAATCAATCAATTACAAAATTTTGAAGAACACATAAAAAAATATATGTATAGAAAATTCTTGTTGCTGTGACAGACATAACATGATAACATGATGATTTGAAACTAAAGTTGATAGAAAGCAAAATCGGATTCCAAATTAAAATGAAATCAGTTAAACGTTCACCAATAAATACATTTTAAATTCAATACAATTAATTCCGAAATCATGAAAGTAAAAAGAGAAAATGCGCAACTGCCAACGTTATTGTCAAAATGCACCGCAGAATGCATGTGCGAATAACCACAAAACGGAATAATAGTTTACACACTATAGACAATGTTATCAGTAAAGCTATATGCGCATATTTATCGATTTTTGAAAAATCAGCTGCCCCATTCATTATTGACGCGCGGATATTCTATTTAGTATGGAACAACAGATTTTTTTTCGCCCAGATGATGCCCCTATTTTGGCAGTGAAGTCTTTACACGGTATATATTCACACCCTTAAGTCATCGTCAGCCCATTTATGTCCCCACTGCTGGGGCACGGGCCTCCCTCAATCACATGAGGGGTAATTGCCATACTCACCACGCTTGGCAGACGGGTTGGCAAGGGTTTTGATATAAATTCAGAGTTTTCCTTCTCTGGGTGCTGATGATCATGCCAGCAGCTTTACGTTAGTCGCCTTTTACGACACCTCGGTAAGAGTGAGGGTGGCCTATTCTACTCTGCCGGGACCACACGGCCACACGGCCACGGACACCCTTAAGTATAATTGCTATATTTATTAAAACGTTGTATAAAAAGGAAATTTAAATCGATTTTCGATCAGCGTGGCAGCAGTTATCTTACTGGTATTGTAGTTACTGTATGACTCATCAATTATGTGAAGCGTTTTTGGTCTTGGACATTAATGAACAAAAGAAACAACTCATTTCCTTTTTTTTCCATTCATGTAAATATTTGAGTTTTTTATACCTTTTGGTAAAATATTTATCAAAATTTGCACAAGTAAATTACAAAAACTTTTGGAAAAAAATCGATACTTTTGTACATTATCTTTCATAAATAACGCACCCCATCTTTTAAGTACATGAGCCGTTGCTACTGATTTTAATTTTATTCACTTGAGTATTATAAAGAGATAAAAAAGTGAAGCCGGTAAATATCAATAAGCTATTTTGACTAAAATTCATCAAACCGAATAAAGTTTGCTAACATGTAATTAACGGCTTGGAACACATAACAGCTTCACTTCACTTTTATGATGCCTTAATTAATGAGAAAAAACAAGGTTCTCAATGCAATGTAACCTTTTTTCAATTGGAATAATGTTAAAAGCCTGAGGTTAGTTTCATTCAACTACAGTTTCTTCTTACTTAATTAGATAAAATACATCTGAGGTCGTTAACCTGCCAAAAGAATCAACAGACGCATTTTTTAAAATTTAGTAGGTATTTTGTGATGAGTAGTGTATGTATGGTCACTCCCTGCCTCCAGCTGTATACGGACTCACCTACGCTCCAACTCAAACTCTTTATTGCTATCATTCATGTTACAATACAGGTGGTATTCCAGTACATCATGTTACCCTCTAGGGCATAGCTGACACAAATTTATACATTTATAAGTACATTTGCTAACGTGCAATAGACAGCTAAGGTCTCATTAAGAGTTAAGCTCATTAACCCCAGAGTTACAAACCCTGCAATATCTACGCTTTTATCTGCAAGAGCCTTAATATGTTTTTCTTTGTACTATGTAAGCAGTAAAAGATGCCGCAAACATTCTGACCAAGCACAAATATCTATTTCATCAACAAACATTTGTGTTGGAGATGGAATTTAACCCATACAACAAAATTATAACTTTGTGATTAGTTAGGTATTGATGTAAACCTTCTTTGTGTTGCAGATATAATGTAAAACAATCTTATTACAATATTAATAAATGTTCATTCGTTCTAAATTTAGTATGAATTTATTAATTGATCCCAGACCTCACGTTTTCATTTAAAAACTGGGCCGCCTCGATACGTTCCAGTGAAAACAAAAGCGAAACTAATGACCTTAAAATGTTAGTAGTATACCTACCAATTTAAATAGAAACACAGCTCTATTCACACAGCTTCCCACGTTAGCTAGTCACATTTCCAAATGTCACTATTAAGAAATCATTGTATAACCAAATAACCTTAGAGGCTTATTCCGTGTTAAATAAGAGTTCGTGCCCTCCTCATTTTCTTAGACAGCACCGCTAACATCTTTTACAAAGTTCAAGAAAACTAAGCAGCTACTTAGAAATATGTTTCTCACTTAGATGTGTGTAACAAATAGAAAAAAAAATAGATGATTCATACTCCACTGTTTTTGAATTCCGTTCATCGATAGAAACCTACGTTATTCCAAGTCTGAAAAGGAGGGAAATATAAATAAATATTTATCATTTAAATACCTATGACAATTTGATGTACCTACGTCTGTAGTCCGAGGTATTCCTGTATTAGTAATCTTACTAATACAGGAATACCTCGGAAATAATATTAGGTAATTAAAAATAAAAAGACCGCCATTTTTTTCTCCATGTTTCATAAACCTCAAAATACTTTTAGATCGAAAGTATATATTTCCACTTTGTCCGATAACTGCTAACAACGCGAGGTATATAAATGGCGCCAATTCTTTTTCATTTATATAATGGAGTGGAGGCGGAAGGAACAGAGGTGCAACAATGTAACAATGTTTTAGGTTAGCCGCTGAAAACCAAAGTCGGCGCCGCTATCCCTTCGGGACATGCATGGTTTCAGAACGGTTTTCTTTTTTAGATGATATTTGCATAGTACAATTATTTTCCTCCATGTACCATTTGTTAAAATATTGAATATTTCTATTTACAAAGCGAAATATTACATTTATACCATAGTTATTAAGCGTACAATCACATTGATTAAACATCGATTTATTATATTTTAAATTAAGTTTCGGTTCAATTATAAATGCATAATCATGAGTCATGACTTCAAAATACAAAAGACTGAAATGTTTTCACTCTCCAATCAAATAAGTCCACACATTAACTGACTTTATAAGTTGGCAAACAAATTAAATTGTTAGTGTGATCAATCTCTTATATGAGTAATCATTTCGTAATAATCTGTTGTAGTATTAAAATATTCCTCACCTATGAGTGATCGTTCTTTGTGAAGTTTTTAATCAATTCCCTCAATAAGTTGTTTTATTTCCCTATCAGGCAAAAGATAGTGGCATATATCTTCTTCCGCAAACAGTATACAATCGTTTGATACATGTTTTGGCAGGTCATTTATTTACATTAAAATAAAAAGGGGCCCAATATACTACCCTGAGGCCCACCGAAATCGTGATGTGCATTATGGTGACGTGTGTTTAAAGACCGACTTTGACTTTGGGCAGTAGCTTTTTATCTGCACACACTGCTGTCTGTTATACATATAAATAAGATTTTATCTATGACCGGACCGCGTATACCATACTTAAATAATTTAATAATCAAATGTTCATGAGACCCAAAATCAAAAGCTTTGCTCCTATCTAGAAACAAGACAGTTTAATATACTATAGTGCAATCTAAACGTGGCTAGTGACTTCTCTAGCCACGTTTAAAAATTAAGCTGGAGTAATTTAATCACGTTTTATAAATTTTAAAATGTAGGTGCTTAGACATTTTTAGCAAAATCTTAAATATTCAACATCAAAAAATCCTAACGTGATGGATTTTTTTATGATATTTCTCCTAATTAACATATTAAATACGTTACTTAGATTTCAAAGAGCAAAACCATTACAGACCTGTGATTAGAGCTAGACGAAATAAAAACTTAGAAAAGAACTAAAAAAAAACTAAAAAAAAGTATTAAAACAAGGGAATATGAAATTTTTGAATGAGATGTGACAAAATTTAGGAACTAGTAAGTAAGCAATAATTAGTACGCAAAACGATGAATATGCAAAAGCAAAACTAGTTTCAGAGAAAGTACAAGTAAAGAAAATGGCAAATACCAGTGTTCCGGATTCTTTTGAATTAAGAGTCAACAGTAGAAAGTGCTCTTACTCAAAAGGTTCATAATAACGTTCATTATGATCCTTTTGAGATGTTGAGCGAAGTTAGATGGTAAGTAGGTAACTCATATTATAGCTTAGAGGAACGGTAAACACTCTTCAGTCGCAATAGAATAAGCGAGCAACCTTTTCTTTAACCTATAAAATATAAAAAGGCCGTAGGCGTAATAAATAACATCCTTTAGCTGATGATGTATCAATTCAATTATTAGTTATAGTAACAAATAATTGAAGAGATTAAGTAAAGATAAAGTACCTACGAGATTAAGTAACGACTGAACCTCGTTCGGAAGTTTCCATAAAATTACATCTTTATGTTAGACCTGGTTCACAGTTTGAACTGTATTAATGATTTTTATTTTATTATTATATAAGTAATATTGTTTTGTTTAACGTAAAAAAGTAAAATAGTTTCAGTTTAAAAATTGCATGTATATTTATCTTTTTAGTTATACAGGCTGTAAAAGTACTCTTAACGAAGGCGAAACCTACGTATTCAGCACATCATCAGGACCATTTTTTCCTTCTAGACCATACCTGGGAACTCAATACTTTCAAAGTTATTGAAGGTCAAAGTCAAAATAAAAATCTCAAGATTTTGATGTAAATACATTTTAAACATTATGACGAAATTTTTGTCCAAAGAAAGTTGTTCAACATTTTAAGTAATTCCTAGAAATGCAAAATGGCTTCAAAACGTACAGCCCGCAATGTAATGTTTGAGAGCATTATATATAACAATGTAGAACCAAACAAGCTTCACGCTATAATGTTTTACACTCTTGAATACTTAGTAGGTACAAGCTAGCATGTAGGTATGACATTTACCTACTCTTTTTCTATTTAAATGTATGCTACTAACAATGTAGGCGTGTCGATATGACGCGTAGTCTGCTACTTTATTGGTGCTTTTAAGGTTCTGTACTCAAATGGTAAAAAGGGTCAACTACCGGTGCTCTTATGTGCGCCGACTTCGGTAAACCCTTTTCTCGAGTGTACGTATAAGTGTTAAAAATATTATTTTATAATTATTAGTTCGTGGTTTTTGAAGGCGGTTTTTTTTCGCAGAAAAATTTATTTCAAGCTTTTTAGTGGTCATTTTTTGGCAGCCCCTCCCCCCCTTCCTTCTTCCGCCCCCGCCAAATAAATAATAAACTAATTGTGAGTACAGTATTAATAATAATAATAATAATAATTCTCACAACATCTCATACATTGACCTGATTCCGTACTAAGTAGCGTAAGCACTTGTGTTACAGATATCAGACAACAGAGGAACACAAATATATACTTAAATACATATATTTCACCCAAACACTGAACAAACACAAGTGTTCATCGCACGAATGTTTGTCCAGGGTGGGGATCGAACCCACGACCTTTGGCGTAAGAGGCAGCGTCACTACCAATTGCGCCATCCGGTCAGTATTGAAAGAGTTTTATTCTTTAACTCTTTATCGTTGAGGAGATAACCTTCCATCATTAGCAGAGCCACAAAATTAATACAATCAGGCGTAAATACTGGTGCAGTTTTGAAAAAAGCTACAAAAACATTACTTGTGCCTTTAAAATTTGCGGGTACCCCTCAATAATCATCTAAATCGGTTTATAAATGGCAAAGTAATCGGCGAAAACATAAAAAAAAATATATACATGTCGAATTGAGAACCTCCTCCATTTTTTGAGGTCGGTTAAAAACATAATTAAACCAATATTTAAGGTTGGTTCTCATCATAAAATTAGAAGAGCGGCATCCGAAGTCATGATTCTCATAGAAAAAAAATTGGCAGTTTTTTGCTGGAAATTAAAACTTCAACAAGTTCTATGCACATAATTATCTGGTTCATTATTTAAAAATATGGAGGGTCCTGTATAAAATTCCCATAAAAAAAAGTCTTATATTGTATCATGATGATGTACTGAACCCCTTGTGCACAAGTCAGACTCGCACGTGGCTGGTTTCTTATACCTACATCTATTATGTATCAATGTGTCACAAGCGAAGCGCAAAATTAGCCTTTACATCAAGCGTCCAGTCTGAACTAATCACATTTGAATCTAAACGGACTTTTAATCCAATCTCCTCCAAGCTTTAAATCCGTGTATTGCTTGCTTTGTTTCTTATCTAATTAAAAAGACTTGGCTCGTTTAAATAATACGGTTATTGAAATTTTTTTTTGTAATCAAAAGACCTCTCAATGATAGAAACATAGTTGAAAGAATTACTTGATTCTCATTTAAACTACCTGAGATATCAAAACTTGAAAATCACATTATTTTGGGCAAACCCAAAACGCTCCATACAAATGGCTACTAAGATGTGACGTCCCAAACAAGTATTTTGTATGTATTTCATTTAAATTTTGTATGGTAGCTATATCAAATTTTTCGTTAATATCAATGGTTCTATTATAATAGTTGGTGCAAATTGTATGGGTTATTCAATGGTATAATTATTTTTTAATAATTTCATACTTTTAAAATGGACTTGCCCATGAATCTTTGAATGACCATAAAACCGGCTATACGTTATATTTTTAATTGAGATTTTTTGCTATTGGCACATATTTACCTATACTTTGATAAAATATTTATATTTTGTAAAACCTTGAGCTTAATGAAATAGGTAGGTACCCTATTGTACCGATGTAAACATTGGTACTTAATTATATACGTGCTGAAGTCTTTGACTGATAAATTGTTACTATGGTTCTTCATCTTAGCATGTAATTCCTAGTTGCGACTAAAGCTATCGCTTCGGAGCCCGGGGTACGCTTGGACCATGATCTCGGAAAGTCTGGTAAATAGGTACCAATAATAATAAGTAAGGTCAGACGGCAGTTGCTTCATTGTATCTACAATGAAGCGACTGCCGTCTGACCTTCGTAACCTAAGGACAGGGGAACCAGACCAACTGGATATTGGTTACATGTTTAGAATAATTATTTCAAATATTGTACGTATCCACAATTTATGAGATTGCAAAAACTTGCAGGTTTCTTCACAGTGTTTTCCCTCACCACCGAGCTAATGGGAGAAATATGAACATAGATTTGAAAAATCCAGAGTTGCATACTCGGATTTGAACCACGATCCCCCGTATTGAAGGCGCGTTCTTATGCACTGAGCTTCCATCGCTCCAAATTGTTATTTAATAAGAAATAATTTTTAAATGTTGAAAACTTTTTTCAAGATTAGAAAACTAATTATTGCGTTGAACTCTTTTATAAATTTTGAATGAATTGTGAACAAAAAACATCATTAGCACAATAAAATAACATGCACCAAAACAGTGAGTAAGCGAGCATCGTGTCTTTAACCTCTTATCAACCAAAATTTTCTTGCTCACCTTAAAAGTAAAGACGTCCATAATCTTAAGTCTTGAAACCTCTGCAATGTCATCATTTAGACGTTTATCAAAACATCTAACTGTACCATTCTCCAATGCGGGCGTGGAGGTGGTGCGAGGAGCCCAGGGTTCATCGGATTCAGTCACTACTACAGACTACAGTTGCGTGCGCGCAGTCAGCAACACACTCCGCGCGGACGACACGATGCTCCCGCGCACATATTAGTTTTTCTAATTTTTTTTACTCAAAAGTGAAGCAAAAACCCGATGTGCCTGTGAGAGTGTTACGAGTATTATTTATTTAACCGGAATTACTTTTTTAAGGTCAGTAACCTTTAATATAATTTTGATTGTGGCATAAAAATTAGAGCATGTTACTTTTTTTAGGTAGACCGTTTATTTGGGTTTGATGGAAGGAAAAAAGTACATTTTGGTATTTAATTAAAATGTCAAATGGTTGTTATTTGTGATTATTTCTAACAAGTTATGACCTGCAAATTTGCTTGCGTAAGATTGTGTTTGTGTGATGTTTTGGCTGTGCTAAAAACTTTTTCTTTCTGTATGCAAGACGTGAGATTTAAGGAAAAAATACTGTGTAGACTTTTGACTATTTAGTTCAAACTAGCAATCACAAATTTACCAAATTATAAGTATTAGATAGGCAAGTCGACATGTGGAACAAATTTTCTGGTTGTTATTTTTAATTACTTTCATTTACGTACACCTATTAATAGCAAAACTATCAACATTTTCACTTGATTTTTATTTGATAAAATTTTTCCCCTTTATATTAATGTATTATAAATAACCCGGGAAGAAGATAAGATATATTATCTTCTCCAATATATACATTTAAGAATCCTTATTATGTTAGCGTCCAATCGTGTATTTTTAGGCTCGCCTACTGTATTGGCCATATTGAAGGAGCAAATGAGTGTATGGAGATAGGACCAAGGACAAGGGCAGGGAAACAAAATATCTATATCTCTTATTAGAAATTGATTTTAGATTCAGAACGTGTTTGAGCAGAAGTCACAAAGTTTTAAAGCTCCCTAATATAGGTAGATATTAACAATATTAGCTCATAAATTATTCAATACTATCAGCATAGAATTTTAATAAGTTAAATATTGGTAGCTATGAATGCTATGAATTATGCTATGTATAATATGCTAGCTATGAATTCACATAACAAGAAGGTCTTCTCGGAGTTTATTCTACTTTCCATTTGAAGTTGGTCAGAATTAGTCCTAAGAGAAAGGATTCTCTAAAAGTGAGAATGTTTGCATAACTTTCGCATGAGTCAAGATAAAAATATTTCTCACTTAGTACTATAGTATGTTTGCATGTAATTGATATACAACATCATAGTCCTTCCAAGGCAAGCCAGTGATGTTGATCAGTTTATAATAAATATTAATATAGGTACAAAAATCTTGGCAAACTAGATGATAAAGGCAGAAACTTAATTGTATGTAAATGACACAAATATTTTTATAAATTGGAACATACATAAACCACATTTTGAATTTTATATGTAGGTATGAGAACATAAGAATGAGGTTGAGGATGTGTTTAGATTTGCCTCCTGATGAGATTACCATTGAGTATCTTTAACATCAAGATCATAAAAAAACTTGATTTCAATTCTTAATATCATATTTAACTCGGTGGAGTACCATTCAATATCGTTTCGATACAGTGTTAACTACATAACGAGAAAAACAACTTACCACGTGGCTATTTAATTTCTACCTACTACACTTAAAACAATTTGATTCCAAAAAAATTATATCCGCGATACAACAGGATCAGAAAAAATGGTTAACTACAATCTTATGTCCTAAAAAATAAATAGTAAGCTAATTGTAACAACAATGAAAATGTATATTATGAAAACCCATCTTCGTTTTTACCTTTAGACATAAATTTGAGTTTTTTTCCCAAATATGGACATAAAAATATTTCACTTGAAATATATATATATCTATATATAAGATAACGCTTCTTATTTCATCAATAACATTGAATGGACCAATACCCATCAACTATACATTTATCAATTCTTTTCTAAGTATCTACTTCTACATGTAAAAACCACAAAAAAAAACTGCGAAACCCAAATGGTTCTGAAAGTACTAAAACTAGAAGAAATTGCATTAGACACTGGCACTGAAGCTAAGTAAAAGTATTTAGTTAGCAGGGTGACGAACTAACTTAGATAAGGAAGGAAAAGATAATAGGTATTATGTATAACGTTAAAGTTGTAAACTAATTACCATGAATAAAATTAGTACACACCTGTAAATAATAATAAAACATATAAACATGCCTACAAAGAAAAACAGGCTATAAGAGATGAGAATGGGAACATGGGGTATGCAACATAAAAGAACTCCTATCAAAATACTAATTCAAATAGGGAATTTCGGCGAAGAAAACTATTGTGATAAAACACATTACCTATGTTGAAGAAAAAATCGAAAGCGAATAAAAATAATATTCATATTCATAAGTAGGTAGGTAGTATCCAGCAGGAACCTAAATTGAATACATAATTTTCATTCCCGAAACGTGAAGTGGGCTAGTCTCCTCTTCATCTTTAGAGCGTAATTCCCAAAGCTGTCGCTCTGGAGACCGGGGTACGCTTGAACCACGATTCTTGATTTGGAGAGTCTGGTAATTACCTTCGTGACCCTTTGACAGGGAAATCAAACCAACTGAATCATGGTTGCACGTTTCAGAATCTATCTAAAAATGTGCAGGTTTCCTCACGATGTTTTCCCTCATCGCGAGCGAATAGTAGAAATACGCATATAGATTTGAAAAATCCAGAGGTACTCGAATTTGAATCCCGGTCCCCCGTATGGTAGGCACGTTCTGAATAACTGAGCTACCATTGCTCTCACTCGGGAAGTGGGTTAGTCTATTAGAACTTTAGTCCTTTTCATATAGCACAATCTGGGTGACAGCAGGACAGAGCTATACGTGAGTGATACGTTAGAAAGAGACTTATGTGAAAAATGTAAGGATTTTGACATCTGTCACCCAGATTATGCTATATGAAAAGGACTATAATCACCCCTTGGTGTAATGTTTTCATTAACTTAACTTTTCATTAACTTGGTGTAATTTTTAAGTACAGGCTTTTGCCTGTACACCCCGCAATTTGTTGCTTAATATGTAACTTCCTTGCCATTAAATATTATTTTAGTTCAATTTGTATTTCAGTATGTTCCAGTCACAGCACCTAATTTGCTCCATTTGATGAATGAGGTGTCGGTCATCTGATATATTATTAGGCCAGAATAACATTAGCCCGCATTATGGATCATCAAAGTTAATATGACGGATGTTACATCCAAAAAATGCTATAAACCGAGAGTTTCCAATGTCATTTGAATACGTGATTTTTGTAGGTATAGAATTACCTATATAGATAGATAGATATACTTTATTGCACAAAATACACAACTTAAGTACTAGGCATTACAGAAATTTTGTGTACAATTTCGGCGGTCTTATCGCTGAAGCGATTTCTACCAGACAACCTTCGGGTAAAAAATATATTAATATCGGAATCATTTTATATGTTATGAATATGCTTTTTATGAATTATGAATATGCCGTGTGGTCCCCGGCAGAGTAGAATAGGCCACCCTCACTCTTACCGAGGTGTCGTAAAAGGCCACTAAGGTAAAGCTGCTGGCATGATCAACAGCACCCAGAGAAGGAAAACTCTGCATTTACCTATATCAAAACCCTCGCCAACCCGTCTGCCAAGCGTGGTGAGTAAGGCAATTACCCCTCATCTTATTGAGGGAGGCCCGTGCCCCAGCAGTGGGGACTTAAATGGGCTGACGATGATGACGACGACGATGAATGCTTTTTTTTGCTACCTAGATATTTCTTTTTTATAATATGCCTATAATTATATGCCTATTTACACAAAAACAAAATTAGGTAAACTTAATTATCTAATCATATGGTACAAGGACAAAACAAGAAAGTCACCTAAACGTTGTTTAGTTAACATTTTTGTATTTAAAAGATAACAACTTTCTTGGATGTAGCCTACAGGTTGCAGACGAGCAGACGTATCACCTGATGGTATGCGATTGCCGCCACCCAAGGACACCGGCGACACCAGTGGAGTCACAATTCTGCTTCATTTCCTCTATACCTGCTTTTTTTTTAGACTGAGAGATTGACCTCCTGAGAAAACTTGGGTCGTGAGTGACAACAGCTCTCTCATCTGGTTAAGAACTAGTAGTTTCACCTTCATTTGTTTAAAAACCATACTACTTGCGTGCGAAGTGGTCTTAAAATGTTTCATTTTGATGCCAAGGATTAAGAATTTCAAAACCGATTAAAACAGATCGATTTATGTGACCCCTGGGTTTTAATTTATTATTTAATTCAATAAAAAATGTGTTATAATGTTACTATCACAGACCGCATTATTTAGCACAAGTTTTTTTAAATTGTTTTGCAGTAGCAATGACCAATACTTATAGTCCGATCACGGTTATTTGGCACGTGGCAAAAGCCGGAACACATGCTGTTTTGACATTTTCGTATAGAAATAAAAACTAAAACCCGACTACTAAAAACAGGATTTAAAAAGTACAAAACAAGAAAATTGTCTCTGCTGAAATGATTATGCCGAATCGCCGTGGTCGTATGCCACCTACTGTAGCAAAACAGATACATTATAATAATAAAATAAAATCAATGTGGCATACGACCACTGCGATACGGCATAACCATTTCAGCAGAGACAATTTTCTTGTTTTTTACTTTTTAGATCGTGTTTTTTTATTAGTCGGTTTTTAAACTTTATTTTTATTTAACATATTTTTAGTTATGTAAATATAATTACATATTTGAAATGTGCTAAAAAAGTTCTTTCATTTGATACCTCACACGGTACCGTCAAGCAAAATTTTTTTTAGTTCCTTACTCTAAGTCCCCTAGAGGGCGCTGTAATCAATTTAACGTGACGTCATGTTGCCCATAACCAGAAGACAACCAAGACGCTTCTAACGACACCTCATTGGTTCAAATATGATAACTAGTTTAGGAGTTACGTGGAAACAGATGAACATACATACATACTGTCAAAATCATAACCCGCCTTTTGCTTTGCCGTAGTCAGGTAAAAACGTATTAAAACGCACCCCTTTCTATGTCCCTGAAGTGCATTCTGATCGTGGTCGCTCTGTAAGTGTTTTGTGACGCTAAAACTGCATACGTATAAAAAAAATCTCAGTGGAACATCTTAGTGTGTCAGTTAACACGGAAATTTCCATTTAAAATTAGCATCTGATATTATCTTAATCTTTTATTTTATTATTTAAATAATGGTTGATATAAATCTCCATTATTTGTTTGTGTTTATAGATAAGTACATACTAAGGAAGGCAAATCGGCCGTAATGAATAACTCCTATCGGATGGTAATAATGATAGTTATGATGTAGATTAAAGTTTCACGATGGCTTAACCCAGAAATTACCCATGCAACCCTTGACGTGTGCGAAATATAATATCATGTACCATTAGAGTAGTCTAAAGTGTAGACTTTGACATTATTATACAGCCAAATAGTAATATTATGCAATAGTATTTTTAGCTTGTGCCGTGTGGTCCCGGCAGAGTAGAATAGGCCACCCTCACTCTTACCGAGGTGTCGTAAAAGGCGACTAAGGTAAAGCTGGCATGATCATCAGCACCCAGAGAAGGAAAACTCTACATTTATATCTAAACCCTCGCCAACCCGTCTGCCAAGCGTGGTGAGTATGGCAACTACCCCTCATGTGATTGAGGGAGGCCCGTGCCCCAGCAGTGGGGACTTAAATGGGCTGATGATGATGATGATTTTTAGCTTTGATAATCCTTTAACAATTATAAATTACTATTTCTAAATAATATGTTATGTTGTTATGTAAGTCACGAAAAAATTGTTTATGTAAACTAAATGTTGTCCTTACTAAAGTGTGGCAAATTTCAAAATGCGTCATTTCGAAGCAGAGCATATGGTGTCGTATTCTCCTCTTAGTTTGTGATAACTACTGGTGATGCTAGTGGACTGTATAATAACTGGAGAATGATAAAAGCACAATTTAAATAGTAAATTCTGTATTATTTGGAAATAAATATATACAAAGCGATGTTAAAGTGACACAATCAGTTGACAGTTTTTTGAAAGGAAACCAGCACGTCAAAATGTAGAGAAAAATAACTTATAAAAATAAGGTTGCATCTCAGCCAGTCGCCAACAGTTTGTCTTTGTTTTCGTATTTAAAATCACCGCCGAGTTTGAGTGTACATAGTTGATTTTTCCCTATCGTATTGTGCATGTGCTTATACATGATTTCACAACTTTATTGAAAGAAATACACTAATGTGACATATAGAATTTTATAAAAATACTCGTACATAAGTAAACAATTAAGGTTGGCATTGGAAAAACATGCCAGTGCTCATTAGATGTCGCAAAACATACAAAGCTAACTTTAAATACACATACCAAATTTATTAATCCATCCTTAACCTCTTCATCTTGAACCAGTCAAAGTTGACACTAAAAGCTTAGGTAAAATTATTAATTTTAAACACTTAATTGCTTCATCATGCTACATTAGTTTTCTTCTACTGATATTGCAAGATCGTGCATCTTAAGCACGCTGTTTAAAACTAAAGGTACATTAACATGGTTTCCTTAATACAATCCAAGGTTGCTTAGGTCATTTGGTGCTATGGTGGGTAGCAGGGTAACAATAAATATGTCAGTAAGATATGTTGCTCCACTAACAACTCTACTTGTATCGTGTTATGTAAATTTAGAGTAAATGGTGTACTTTGTAGTCGACTGCTGAGAATTCGTTTGTTTTTCTTTTTGCGTATGAATACGTAACTATAAGTAACTATTAGTAACTAATATGTTATCCCTGAAATGAACTGAAAGTCAAAGTCACTCTAATGGCTCAACAATCATTGCCTTACAAGATGACTATATTATGTTGGGCCTAAACAACATAAGGTTTTGGTGTCTTAGAATTTATATTTTGTCTATGTGGTACTTTCGTTGTTTCCAGAGTAATAGTTGGTATAAGTGAAAATGTTTGGCGCTAGGGTTATGATGATGCATGGCCCATTTCATTGATTTAATTACTAACACGATAGGTCAGTGACCTTAATTAGTCTTGGCTTCCAATATAAGACTTCTCCATTGGTCCTAATCATTTTTATGCCAATCACTGGCTTGCAACTCTCGAAGATCTGCCTATACGACATCATGTAACTACGCTCTAGGACAACCGACCAAAATGGCCAATTGGCCACATCGAATTATCATTGATTTAAATATCATAGTCATCTTATAGAAGTAAAGAGTTTCATCAGATTATTACTCTAGTCAAGAATTTATAAAAAACGAGTTCCCTGTTGTTTTATGTATTGTGGCAATAATGCATTTTTGCCACAACTATTGTTCGAATGGTGTTAACAAAGGAGTTTTTTTCATTTAAAGTAATCGTTTTTTAATGTTTCAATGAGGATACGAAAACTGAGACAAAACACTTTATTTAAACACAATTATCTGTTACTCATAAGCGCATATTCCTAATTAGGTAGGTATGTATATTTCTTAATTACAGAGTTGACTGCCTCAGTGGCGTAGTGGTTAGTGGGTCGTCTCGGGCTCGATCCCAAAAAAAATTCTGGCTAAAAATTTGTACCTAAGTCTTCAGTAAGAAATTCTTTGTATCAGCCCGGAGTCTGGAAGTTAGAGGTCTTGTAGCCGTTGGTCCTGCGCCTAATCCCTCTCCGGTCGTGTCTCGCTGGTGTCTCATCGAAATATGAGGGTAAGGGAATAGAGCGTGCACTTGTGTTTGCACTTGAGCACTATAATATATCCAGCGTACGTGGCTGATCGTTGATATCGGCCGGTGTTGCCCTAATCGGTTGGAGGATATTATTATAATACAGAGTATGTTATGCCTATTATACTGTTCTGTGCCCTAACGCCCTGTTGGTCTAGTGGTTTATGTACCGGGCCGCGATTTCGGGGTCCTGGGTTCGATTCCCGGGTCGAGCGAAAAGTATGTTACGAATTTTTCGAACATAGCTCGGGTATGTGATCACCAATTTTGGCAAGCGTGGTGATCAAGCCTAATCCAACCATAGTAGCGATAATTAGATACTATGATAAAGGCCTTTGCCCTGCAGTGGGACAGTTTATAGGCTGATACTTTACTTTACTTTACATAAAGTTCTGAGATAATCGTACCTATGCACTGGCTGAACATTTTGGTAGCAATATCCAGGGTCTATTCAAAGAGAATATTTTACGAGTATTTGGGTCCACTTTCGGAGAATGACAGTGATTGATCAATTGGATTCGTGCCATATGATAAATGTATTGCGGAATGCAGCCGAACAGCTGTCAAACACGACATGAAGGGTATTGGACCTGCGAATACTGCATTCAACTAAACATATCACTTACTAACTTTGGTTGCTTTGGCCCACGAATTTGTCTATGTAGATTTTTTTATGTGACAGGTGGCAGACGAGCAGTCAGATTACCTGATGGTAAGAGATTGCCGCCGCCCGTGGACACCTGCAACACCGGAGAAGTCACAAGTGCGTTGCCAGCGTTTAAAAAGAAATATACTCTTTTCTTGAGGGTTTGCAGGTTGTATCAGTCCGAAAATTACCGCAGATAGTACATCGCTTAAATTAAAACTGTACTTACAGCAATATGATATCATCAAAATAGCGAAGGTGGCAAGATGATTACATACCACCTTATTAGTACCTGAGGCGTAACTACCATGACGAAGACTGTTTAATTCCATGAAATATTTTGGTTTCAAAACCGATATGAGCGTAAAAGAAAGAGTTCGAATTGTGAAGTAAAGTTTAATCACCAAAAATCGATTAGACAGTCACACATAAGATTTTTTTCATGTAATAGGTGGCAGACGAGCAGACGGATCTCCTGATCGTAAGCGATTGCCGCCGCCCATGGACACCCGTGATACCAGTGGAGTCACAAGTGCGCTGCTAACCTATAAACCCCTCTTTCCCCCGAATAGGGCCTACGGTACCCTCACTCACGCAGCGAAACACAGCACAGTGCTGCTTCACGCAACATCAGGTAGGAATATAATACTTTCAGTATTCCGGCATTAGAGCTCCTTTTTGCATTTATAAAACTTGTTTGGTATAAATCAGCTAAACCTAAACATGTTTATTATATAAAAAGCCTTTTTTAGTCAAATTAAAATAAAAATAGTCGTTTGCTTTATTCATTTTCCTTCTCCATAAATTTTAATTTCATCACCTTTAGCCGATTCTGTCGATCGGCTTATTTAAGGTGACAGGTAGGGCACACGAGCGACGCCATTTGATTTGAATTGTTAGCATCTAAACCGGATATATTTTTAATAATTTCGAAGTTCGAGCATCTCGAAAAGAACATACGATTTACACAGATACTTATAATAAACTTTTTGGTCTGCTTCCTACTCGAAATATGAATTACCGCCAAAAACGGCTACTTATGGCGTTAAATAATCAAAATTTCGAGAGCAAAAACAGATCAAAATGTTTATATAATTATAAGTATTAAATAAATAGTATATATTCTGTCCAAGATGGTCGATTTTCGAAATTGTCAAAAAGATATCCGGTTTGAGTCAACTATGATTTAAATCGATTGGCGTCGCAAGTTAGGGCCACCCGTCGCCCTAAAATAAGTAAGTACATTGAAACGATTGAAAAAACGCTCCAACCCGAAGGCCCAATCCGGGGGAAAGGGGAGTTTAAAGATTGGGAGCGCATTTGTGACTCCAATGGTGTCACGGGTGTCCATGGGCGGCGCCAATCGCTTACGATTAGGAAATCCGTCCGCTCGTTTGCCACCAATTAAAAAAAAATCTGATGTGGTACTGTATATAGATTTTTGGTGATTTAACTTTACTTCACCATTTGAACTCTTTTTTTACGCTCATATCGGTTTTGAAAACAAATTATTTGTAATTAAAGTCTTACCATCAGGTGATCTGTCTTCTCGTCTGCTACTATGATATAAAAAAATACGTTGTGAGATAACTCCGCTAGCCTGGATCATAGTGAAATGTTATTAAAACAAACCGCTTTGCCTTATTTCTTTATTATGCAAAATGTTGTACGGTCAAAATTTCGAACGAGGGTTACGAATATTCTGCGTAATTTTCGAAACACTAATTGCGCATGAGTTTGTGTGTTCCATCGTGTACATTGTATATTGCACAAGAATATGAACATTGCCTATGCGATATGTGATTAAATATATAAATGGTATTAATGTCAGTGATGGGACATATTACGTGTTGCTCACAGTGTTGACACCATGACTTCGCCTATACAATTAAGGGGTCTTAAAGCACACGACACGACCTTTAGGAAAGGTAAAGTTATGTAACAAATACCTATGTACAGACAATAAAGATAAAAAGATAAAAAAATCTTTATTCAATTTAGGTCCACACAGAACACTTATGAATGTCAAAATAGGACATATTATCTACCGCTGGTTCGGAATGTCGATTTCTACTGAGAAGACACCAGCAAGAGATTCAGTAGTTTCTCTTTTCAAATATTGATGATGTTACAGAGTTTCAATTGAAAAGAGAAAAAAAAATACAATTATGAAAGTTAATAGACTACTATGAATAACAACTCAATAGATTAATCAATTATCATGACCAAGAATCCTTATCATTTAAATAGTCTTGTACACTATAGTAACCTTTCTTCATTAGGCGGGTTTTAATATGAGACTTAAACTTATCCAGTGATAGGTTAATGACATTTTGTGGTAGCTTATTAAATATCTTAATACTTAAGCAAACAAACGAATTACCGATTTTATGAAGTCTGAGGCACCTGCAAGCACTTCAGTTACATTGGCAGGGGGGCGTTGTAAAACGTTTTTTCATTGCGAAAATGTCAAAACAGCATTAGTTCTAACTTTTGCCACGTGCCAAAGAACCGTGATCGGACTATACCTTTACAACAGAAAAAATGTCACTGTCATTTTAAATATATTTTGTCAATCCTATGAAAGAGTTTATTTATGTAAATTGCCTGTATGTCCAACAAAAAAAGACAGCAACATTTTGGTTGTCTCAAATTTCCGTGCATAAATTTGCATAATAACTTCTATTTACTTTACTTGCATGTCAAAAGGTTGCTAAGCCCGTCTATTTGAATACTAATCACTGTTATACAGCCTGAAACTGGGGGAAGAAATTAAATGATGATTCATTAGAACTAAGTCAAGTAGCTTAGGTAACTATCACAGAAATCTAATATTCCAAAATCTTTTTTTCTTTAAAAAAAGAAACTTACTTACATAAAGTATTGAATCGTCGGTAATATCTTTTCCACCGCTACAGGGTCACCTAGTCAATTATTATAGGATAGATAATGAATCAAGGAGGGGGAGGAGATACCTGGAAAGGTGCTCTCTCCCCCTCTACTTGAAGGGAGCCCGCTGGTAGGTACGTGGTACAGGAGTACTAGCAACATCACTGCACAGGCTCCCTCTGACGTCCGGTAGGGTCAGCCCAGTTCGCTTGGCTTTCCCTACTCTCTCTCTCTCTGCCCGTTGCCCGTCCAGGAGAGGGGAATGTCCTCGGTTGTATCACTTCCCTAAGATTAGCGATGAGGGAGAACCGTAGAGGGTTTAGTGGGTATGTAACTAGCGGTGTTCAGTTGTACCACGTTTATAAGTTACATCGGCAAAATTCGTCTACGCAGAAGAGCAAGTTAAATCCGATTGATTACGATTGCGAAAGCAGTTGAAATACAGACTTTATTGCGTTACATTAAGAGATGAATGCTATCTCTCTCGCACCGAACATGGCGCTGACGCATCAACCAATAAGAAATTTGTGATTTTTGGCGCGCGTAAATGGCGCGTTGTGATTGGTTAAAATTTGGCCGCAGATTTCTAAAATAAGACTTCTGCGCAGGTATATTGGTGTAACTTATAAAAGTGGTAAAACTGTTCCGGAGTCTGGAAGTTGGCGGTCTTGTATCCCGTGCCTCGGGAAGCACGTTAAGCCTTTGTACCTTCGCCCTATCCCTCTCCAGTCGTGTCACACACTGATGTCCTATCGGATAATGAGGTTAAAGGAATAGAGGGTGCGCTTGTGTTTGCGCACACACTTGAGCACTATATATCCTGCTTACATGACCGGCCGTTGAGATTGGCTGCCGTAACCGTAATCGGTTGGCGGATATTATTTAACTACCGGTGATCTAACGAACCTCTGCTTTTAATATTATCCCCAAGTCTGGGCCACATAGTTACAGTATCATCATCATCATCATTTCAGCCAATAGACGTCCACTGCTGGACAAAGGCATCCCCCAATGTTCTCCAAACAGATCGGTCCTGTGCCGCCCGCATCCAATGGATTCCCGCAACCTTCACCAGATTGTCGGTCCACCTTGTGGGGGGCCTGCCACAGTACGGTATATTATAGTACAGTATATAGTTACAGTATATTTGAGATAAAATCTGTGTTAAAAATAACATCAGTCTCGTTTACAACCATGTCAGCGTCATATTATTCAGACGATAAAGTCGATTTTCGCTTCAAGCAATAAAATTCTAAATTCATGACTGCAATTAAGATCTCAGATTTATTATTCTGGTATTAACTCCCACATCCAAAAAATCTGATAGCACACATACCTTTGTAGGTCGTTCGCATTGTTTCGCCGAATTAGGCGACGTTAGTCATTGACTCTACTAAAAGGGTATGTCATTCTACATTGTGATACGTAATCGCAATCCTAATCATCAATCATTACTTTTTTAACCGCTCTATGGGTTGGTTAATATGGACTTCAGATAATGTCGAATCAACAATAAATAAGAGATAACGTCACATGAATGGTTATGTACGTACAGCCACACCAAAGTATACAAAACTTTTTTTAATCGATTCTCACTTTATTGTCAAACTCGGTCGGTTCAATATCAATTGAGAAATTTTGAAAGATTGTAGTAACCTTATGTGTAGCTCTCTGTGCAAAGGCAATCGTTCATATATCCGTAGAAATATAGAAGAAGAAGAAGTCCACTGGCTCAGCGACCCGAAGCGAGTCTTGGCCTCCGAAACAAGAGAACGCCACTTTGCTCGATCCTGCACTACTTGTCGCCAGTCACCGGCCTGAAGTTCTCGCAGATCATTCTCGACGACGTCCTTCCAGCGATACCTAGGCCGGCCTACCGGGCGTCGGCCCATTGGTCGGCTTTGGTATGCTTTCTTCACGAGGCGTAGAAATATTATAATCTTTTTCATCATGCATTGGTTTGATTTTAAAGTTCTATTTAATAAAGTTGGCAATGGACAACATTTCAAAATTGCTAAGCTCTGAAACAAAAAATACCAATTCTTTATTTACTTTTCCGCTGCTCGAATATATATTTATTCATTTTTTATATTGCTTATTTACTGAGAAAAAAATTAAAAACTAAAAAACGTAAGATGACGTCATCGGACGGCAGAATGTAAAATATTTTTTTGCTTAGCACATTATAGTTTTAAATTTACGAAATGCCAAACCCATGACAAGTAACTGTAAAAAAAAAAGACAACTTGTCAACGTTGAATGTATGAAGGACGTTGTCAATGTTGACACTAGTATTATTTACCTTTGACCGTAGTACCTTTTTTTTAATCAAAACAATGATAAGCAAAGGAATATCGCTATATTCAGCCGTCTGATGACGTCATTTGGCGCATACGTCTATTTAGAATAAAAAGAATTTCAATAATTATTTTATGCATGAAAATGGACAAATTTTGAAAAAAGAAAAAATATGGGTCTGTTCATTTTATGTCTATTTTCATATAAAAAAACAATATGGACATGTTAAAAATATGAAATGTTGTCCATTATTGCTATTTTTCGTTAATTTCAATAGCATGCTTTTTCATAGAATAACATGCTACGTGCTGTTGACATGCATATTAGTTTCCATGCTCATATAGATTAATTAAAGTGTTAAAATGAATATAATATTCGCGCGCTGTCGTGATTTTGAACGGTTTTGTGCTATTGATAATTTTAGCAAGCACGAAAATTAGCAACTTCAAATAATTTAATTATTGCTATTCATCAAAAAGCATGCTATTTGAAATTGCTAATTATTATTACTAAATTTATTAGTACTTTGTACTAACCACATGACATGGTAATTTTTCGACAGGGTTGTTTATTATCATCATCAATCACATTTACAAAATCAGCTGTTAGAGTTTATATGGAAATACTAAATATAAATTCTGAGATTTTAATATTGCCACTCTGATTAAAAGATTGTCCCCATACAACTTACATGTTAGCCCTGCAATCAGTATCTGGGATCAGTCATCAATGTTTTAAAAAAATCTACGCAAAATAAAACCGCCGTCATAAAGCACTAACTCGCTGACCGACTTTATATAGTTAGGGATATTTGCTACAGATTATGGAGAGTATTTCGATCTTAGATCAAGAGAAAAGGGCATCTGGTACAAAACCATACAACCTGATCCCCTGGTGGTGCCTTGGTTTGATAACTGTTCCCTAAGTAGATTAAATATTGTATCGGCTTTCAGACTCCGTTCTGGTCACATTCCGACGAAAAAGTTTAAATACTTGATGGGTTTAATATCATCTCCCTTGTCTGAAGAATGCGGAGTTATAGATGATGTTGTTCACGTTTTAGCAGAGTGTGCCCGGAACGGACGACTTAGGGCGCAATTGTTTGGATGTAATGGCAACGGAGTAGGCAGATACAACAGTGCCCTGGCTACTCCAATGTCAGTAGAGGCTAATGCGTGCTATAGATTGTTACTAGCATTTAATTCTTAAGTTTTCCTTTTATTTGATTTGAATTACAAAATGGTTGATCTTAGCGGAGCGACATTGTCAGATTGACAAAGCTCCTTAAATAAAGAAAAAAAAAAGCACTTACTAAAAAGTGGAAAATAATACTTTCAACACTTCATATACTTCAGATAACATTTTATAAAGCTGTTTGTTACCTTTTTTGAATTTACTATTGTTATAAATTGTTAGGTATCTGAAGTGCATGAAGTGTTAATAGTATAATTTTCTACTTTTTAACCCCCGACGCAAAAACGACGGGGTGTTATAAGTTTGACGTGTCGTTGTGTGTGTGTCTGTGTCTGTGTGTCTGTCTATGGCGTCGTAGCTCCCGAACAAATGAACCGTTTTTGATTTTTTTTTATTTGAAAGATGCATAAGGAGGGAGTGTTCTTAGCTATGTTGGATAAAAATCGATCCAAGATGGCCGCCGTCACAAAGATTTGGATTTTATGTTTTAACACAACTCCCACAATATGGGTATCATATAAAAGGGCTTGAGTAGCAGAATATATTATGTAATTGTGAAAAATTTCAAATCCAAGATGGCCGCCGTCAAAAAATGACGAATAACCTATTTGTTGTTCCAACTGCCTCAATATAAGTATCAAAAGCTTTAGTTGTGTCGGGGGTTTTTTAAATTTTAATTAATTTTTTTTAGTTTAGTGGCTTTTGAAGGCGGTTTATTTCGTAGATTTTTTTCATGCTTTTTAGTGTCTCATTTTTCGACAGCAGAATTCTGCAAATCGGTAAATAATTGGCGGACAAATTGGTAAACATACATAAAAAAACATACACGCACTCGAACATAGGACCTCCTCCTCCTTTTGAAGCCGTTTATAAATAGAATAACGTGTAGGTATTTTGACTGTAATATAATTTAACTTTGACTAAATATTTTATTTTATTAATATTTACTAACTATAACATTGTGGATCAACAGCAGTTCCAGCTCCTTTTGTTTAATTGCAATATTACTACTTGATAGTTGCAGGTATACCTAGTATATTATTGACGATCAAAGATAAAGATAATTTTTAATACATTATGTCGGAATCTGATCCCAGCCATACTACATTTTACAACAAAGCAAAGTATGGATTCATCTTATAGAACCGCATGCGTCACCGTTAACCCTCTCGCAATAGGCTTGCTATAGGACAAAAAAGTTTAATCAACTGATGATTGTTCCTTTCATTTAATTAAAAAATTGCCAACTAACAAGCAATACCAATTAATGCTATTGTAGTATCAGGGAAAAATTACGCAAAGATTTTTTTTTGCGAATTACAAAGCGATTGTCCGAGAAATATTGCATGCCTTATGTTTACTTAACAACTTACCGCGAATCATTGAACTTTAAGATTAGTGTCAAGAACAGGATTCTCTTAGGTTTAAATGTTTATTAATCTCTTAGGTTTTAATGTATATTATACTTAATCATTTACTATTAATTATTTATACTTAAACTCTTTAAAACAAAAAAGAACCTAAATATTTTCAATTTAATATTGAGTAATAAATAAAAATAAAAATACGTTTATTGCTTTCTCATAAAACAAAACAGGTACATAGGTATCTCCGTAACACTAGAACTTATGTACCTTACATACTTCGTTTTTAAAATATTAACAATAATCTAAGGACAGCAAAAGGCAGTGGCTCAGCTAATGCTGACATAGGTCAGCGCTGATTTTCAGCCGCTCCTACCCCTCTAAGGTCGAGTGCGAGGGTACGGATGCGAGGGCTTAGAACATAAATAATAAAAACAATAAAATTCTCTTAAACCTAGATTACACTATACCAAAATACATAAAATAACTCTTAAGTAGCACTCTGTTATTAAACTTGTGTTGCGTGGGGGTGAGTGTGTGCGTGCGTGGTGTGTGTAGTATATGTGTATGTAGTGTATGAGTGGTGTGTGTGTGAATTAAGAAATATTACATTTTAGCTAATAAATTGAAAACCGTACCTACCTAGGTAGGTAGCATTACCATTGTAAACACAAAAATACCTATTTTGAAACCAAAATAGGTATTTTGTACCACAATGGTAATGATCAAGCTTACAGGCTTAATTTGAACGTTTCACTTCGGAATCATTTATTTTCATTAATTTAGTTAATCACTTTCATTTACTTTCTGACCCTTTCAAATGCTTTAACACCTATTGTATTTATGGGTTTGGCCAAAAATACCTTCATAATGGGCTGCATACTATAGCAATATTAGGATGTTTTGTCCGTGGAAAAGCAAGGCTTCGGCTATGAAAGTGCCGGCTCAACTGGAGTGATACCACGGGCTCACAGAAAACCGGCGTGAACAGCGATTGAGAATACTGGATGCCCGATCCGGGAAAAGAAGATTTGTGACTCCACTGGTGTTTCAGGGTTATGGGCGGCAGCAATCACTTTGCACCAGGTGATCCGTGTGCTCGTCCACCTGTCACATAAAAAATAACTTTAAGATATTTTCATCCCATAGAACCTTCTGACCTTAACCAGAGTCACGCCTGCCACCTTTAATTATATCGTGTACGCGAAGTCTCAGTCTGTATCTCGCAATGCACCTCTAACCGAATATGTCTTTTACTTCTGTGCTTATTACTCTTTGCTTTCTATTAGTTTAATTTATCTTGCATTTTCTTCTTTCATTTATTTTATTGCTGGGCGATTTCCTCTGTCTCTTATACGAGGGAGATGTGCTATCGCGGATTATGAATAAATTGACGGGTTTCTAACGAGTTTCTAAAGTTGTAAGGTAAAGTAGCAGTCATTGGACATGATTAGATATTAAACAGTAAGTATAACTTTATTATTGAGACTTATACGTAATACCTATTTATTACATTAGGTTGATCTACCCTATGGTTTTGATTGATAACCTAAACTGACGATGTAAATTAAAATGATTCAATAGTTTGTGATATGAGGGTTTTTTTTCTTTATTTTAAAAACATTTTGTCATTTCGTTCTATCGCCATGTTTAGCGGTTTGATTAAAAAATAAAACGGCAATCAAGTGATTACGACTCTCCCATGCCTCAGTCACTATATGAAAAGCTATGTAAAAACCCATCTCAAATTTTCTCAAAGTCAAGGTTTAAACGTTATTTAAAAACAAATAGGAAATGTGGTAAGAACAAGTTTATCAATCAATCATGGAGTTAATTGATGAAGGGTCTGTAGGCAGTTAATTGTTTAACGTACTTAGATATGTAGGAAGTTCGCAAAAAACTTGTATTTATGTTAACGAAGCGGCAAAAAGTTATTTATATTGACGACTTCGTGAGCCCAGCGAAACGTAACCTCTTGAGGAGTCATGGCCGGCAATATACTTTCGATCGAAACTTATGAAAAGTAGTAGTTAATGGGGCGTTGTAGCGTATTATAATATTTCTTTCGGGTGCCCACACGACCGATATCGGTGACAGATTTTTGTGGGAGGAAAACAAACACAAAGTTGCTCAGAAATAGTATGAAAAATCGGCCGGCTTTTTGTTGGACTGATAATTAGTCCGACAAAAACTCGGTCGGGAACCAGGCCAATCGGGTGGTAATTTAATTGGTCTTTCCTTCCATAATTTAACACCTTCTTAAGTTATTGATGTACTTACCTAGAATAAAAATTATAGGTATCTTAGAATGCGCATGCGGCGATGCACGTTATGATTCGCGAGACGCATTCATGATGCCTGAGTTTTTTTTAAATAGCGATGCAATATTTTATGTTGCAGTTCATTTGATTTGCCAAAAGTTTAAAAGAGTCAAAATGAGGTAACGATAATTTAGTAAAGATAAATTGTATATATCCCTATTTTTAAAGATTGTTTGGTTTGAATTTTTTTACGTGAAAAAATTAAAACATTTTCAATTGAGTAAATTAAAATTTAATTTTACCTTTTTCAACGCTATAAATTTTCCTTAACATTTATTTGGTAGATCCTTACATTTTCCGCTAGGTATCTATAAATAATCTCCATTTACATTCAAGGTGATTAATTTACCTCCAAATAATAATGAAAAAATGAGGGATAAATATTACTCCTGTCAATTACAAAGATCTAAAGAAAAGCGGTGTCTCAAAATAATTTATGCCGCCAATGCCGCTTACATAATAAAGTATGATAACTCCATAGGATAGGATGGTGTGGGCTGGATGAGAGTGGCCGCAAATCGGTTGCAGTAGCGTGCGTTAAGGGAGACCTATGTTCAGCAGAGGACGAGTGTGGGTGGCTGATGATGAACTCCATAGGTATGGCATAGCAAAGAAACTTCGTTAGCTCTTCAAAAACCACTGTCAAAACTTTCTTGACACATTAATGTTACATAGTTATGTTTTAAAAACATAGGACAACTTCGTCTGTCCTCAAATGTATAATTTCATTTGATAATTTTACTTTGACGATTTATCTAAACGATATTGATTATAAGCATTGTATATCGTACTGTCACCGTAATATAAGAATGAAAATTGTAATTACCATATTATTTGAAAAGAGCAACTACTGAGTTTCTTGCTGATTCTTTTCGGTAGAAATTGACATTCCGAATCAGCGGTAGATTACATAATGTTTGACATTCATAACTGTATAGACTTAAATTGAATAAGGACATTTTGATTCATTTATTTATTTATTTAATATCCATCCGGCAATAATAATGTATGGAACAGTTGTTTTTTTTTTTCGCTTATTGTGATGATCTAACAGCTAAATGGTCTTTATTCACGGAAAAAATGATTTGTATATGTACTATAGAACACAAAATACAAAATTTAAGTCTACCTAACATTTCTCTGATAGAAATGCTACAAGCGATAAGTCTGACATACTTTGTTGTGTTTAAGGTTTCTGTTTCGCACATGTTTTATGCAGTAAATTGTTCTTTCATAGATTAATAATATAATCATAATAAATAAATTCATACATCCGTTCCGTTTGTCCAACATATAGTAATTAAAAGATTTTGAGTAGGATATTTAGTATTTTCACATCTTTCTCAATCTTAATCCTGTTATGGGTTATAACAAATTTAAGTATTACTATGACATTGATATTGTTCTACATTAGCAAACATAGTGATACCCGCTTTTCACATACATATAGAGAGCGGGAAAATACGAGTAATGCTATCGGTTCCAACTCAATTGCTTTAAAAGTAAAACCTTGCGGAATCTACTTCGTTCCATTTCACCAGTTTGATATCTAAAGTATCTACTTACAAAATATTTACTTTTATAAAGTGGTTTATTTGTACGTATTTTTTAACAAATGAACTCAAAAAGTAACTACGCCCATTTGGTCTAGTAGTTTAAGTATCGGGCTGTGATCTCGGGGTCCTGGGTTCGATTCTCGGGTCGAGCAAAAAGTATGTTTCGAATTTTTCGAACATAGCTCGGGTTGTGATCACCAATCCGCATTTGGCACCTAATCTCATCATAGTAGCGATGACTTGATTTTTGTGATGGAGGCCTTTGCCTTGCAGGGGGACAGTATATGGGCTGTTGGTTTGAGGCCCAAAACTCTTGGTTTGAGACCTGGGATACGCTTGGTTCATAATCCAGGATTAGGTGCCTAATTACAATGATGTGACCGCCATCTGACCTTCGCAACCCTTATACAGGTGAACTAACCAAATAGATCATGGTTACACGTTCAGAAACTATAACAAACGAATATATTTCCTCATGATGTTAGGAAATTGTAGAAATACGTAGGGTTTTTTAAACTTAGCCTATATTGTCCTACTGCCGGGCAAAAACCTCCCCCGAGTACCATTGACATTTAAGCCAATCAGGTGCAATATGGTTGTGATCATCACTCCATCTCTTTTTACATACGTATGTAGATTTAAAAAATCCAGAGGTGAATGCATGCTTAGATTCAAACATACGACCTCCCGTTAGTAAGGCCCTTCTTATTTTTATAGAAAGTAAACATCGCTGCTTAATAAAATGGGCGCACGAAATAAACAAAAACTACTGGGTCCGTTTAGGAAATGTTTAATGATTCAAGTGGACTATTTTGTAACCGATCAAAGTTTAACATCACATTAATAACACCAAGGGTCAGGTCATCAATATGTATAGGGTGAACAGTTGATTTTTTTTCGAATAGGCAGACATTTAAATTAATAAATAAATATTTCACAACATCACATACATTGATCTGACTCCGAGATAGGTAGCTCGAGCACCTGTGTTAAGGATATCAGAATCAACAGTGGGATTACAAATACACGAATAATACTTTTCTTTTGTAAATACATACTTATAATACATAGAAAACACCCTAAACCAATACAAATAGACTATGTTTGTACTGTGCAGGGATCGAACTCGCAACCCTTTGAGCAAAGGCAGTGTTCACTACCACTGTTCCAATCGGGTCGTCATTTGACCATAATCTGATGGTACTGAGTAATTTACTGATTTCACCATTGATCCCATAGGCAAAGTTAGATTGCGATAACCTTTTTCATGTATGTAGCTACTGTGACCACCTTTAAAGGCTTGAAACATCTCTCAACATCAATCATTGACTTACTATTTATTATCTAATGGATGACAGTGTCTTCATTATATTATGTCTTCATGCAATCTTTACACTCCATACAATACCAAACGTTAAAAGGTATTGAATTCCAAACCAAATTTATGAACATTCACGTAAAGTTACATCAAAGGGAATATAATAGTTTATTGTAGATGGTTTGTAAATGACTGCATAACCTTTTCCAGATAATATTCTTTTGAAATTACAAATTAAGAAACAAAATTACCTATAGCGCTCCATCATCATTATTGCCAGCTTAAGAAACTTCTACAGTTTATGCACAAGGCGCTCATCATGCGAACGGTGAACATATCCTTCCTGGTTGTGATTTACCCTTGTTGACCTTTGGACCGTCCTTATGTCTGGGGCATAAGTGCTATTTTTCCACTGCTGGGGGTACTTGATCTGACGCTGACTGTACTCATCTGGCATTTGTAATGCGCTTCACTACGAAGAGGCAGTTGTAATGCACTTCACCTGCTGCACTCCTTGACTGAGCTCCTTATTGTAGACTTGATTTTGTCAGTCCAACATGTGGGTGACCTGCCGCGCGGTCTAGTGCCTTCTACCTTCCCAAGGCGTTCTATGGACTGATCGCCACGAGAAATATGTCCAAAGAACGTCAGGATGCGAGATTGTAGGTACTATGGAACTGCCTCGGTGGCGCAATGGTTAGTGGGTCGCACTTTAAAGCGACTGGTTGCGCCTGGGGTCCCCGGTTCGATCCCCAGGTCGGGCCGAAAATTTGTACCTGAGTTTTTCTGATTAAGAAATTCTCAGTGTCAGCCCGGAGTCTAGAAGTTAGGCGGTCTTGTACCCCCGTGCCTCGGAAAGCACGTTAAACCGTTGGTCCTGCGCCTAATCCCTCTTCGATCGTGTGTCTTATCGCAATAAGAGGGTACGGGAACAGAGAGTGCACCTGTGTCTGCGCAAATACTTGTGCACTATATATGTGACGCAGGACATATGACTTGATCGCTGAGATTGGCCGCCATGACCGAAATATCGGTTTAGAGAACATTATTACTATGAAAACAGGGTGAACACGCGTCAGTTTAAACACGCTACGCCACTGGAGCATGCAACAAAATGCATTTACACACGCTTTAGAAATTCCTATTTGTAACTAATGCAGGTTTCTTCATGATGTTTTCGTTCGCTGAAAACCTCCACACGTCTGCTGGTTATAAGTCCGCTTAGGCGTGCTCTAGAAACAACCAATAATCATATTTATGTCAAGCACTATAGTGTAATATCATCATCATCATCAGCAACCCACACTCGTCCACTGCTGGACATAGGTCTCCCCTAATGCACGCCACTGCTCCCGATTTTCGGCCACTCTCATCCAGCCCACACCAGCCAGCCTTCGAATGTCATCATCCCATCTTGTCGCAGGGCGTCCTACACTACGCTTACCGAGTCGCGGTCTCCACTCAAGGCCTTTACGGCTCCAACGGCTGTCAGTTCTGCGGCTAATATGACCAGCCCTACTGCCACATTCAGTTTGCTAATTCGGTGGGCTATGTCGGTGACTCTGGTGTAATATCAAACGAGAATAAAAGGAAAAAATTGGTAGCAGATTACAAATTTGTCACCTTTATGTTATTAAATATTAAATTCATGTAGATTAGAATATCTGTATCACAGTTGGTCATGATTCCCTTGTCTAAGGGTTACGAAGGTTAAGCTTAATTCAATGTAATTACAAGATTTGCCCAATCCTGAATCATGATCTAATCTTAACCCGTACAGGAACGGAATTAAGAACTACATAGAAGGAAGATAATTTAAGTACAACCTTCAAACTTCGGAAGTTTCACGGAAGATGAGTTTTTAATCTTATCGGCTGCAAGATCTTAGACCTCGCAATCTTCGCTCTTATTCTGAGCTAACGGCTGTATCTGTTCTGATGGGTTCCGCTGTAATGAGTGCAGGAGGCCGATTGTCTTCCATACAATAGCTGTGGCACTGAGGAAAAACTTCGCGACGGTGTGATCAGTGTTGCTATCAAAGAACTCTCAGTGCTAGATCTAGCACTATTTTCGTAACGGTGTCCAAATACAGCGCGCAAGGAGTAGGACAGCCACGGGCGGCATTTATGGCATGCGCTGCAATGCCTAATTCAAATGACGTGATATAGATATCGAATTCGAAATTTATATGGACGAGTATATGGAAATCTCTCATTCGATAATGTATATTCTGAGTGCACGAGAATTGGGCTCTAGTACTTCTGCGCGGCAGCCATCCTATCATAGCGCGATCATCGATATTTAGCACTAGCACTCTTTTTAATATTGTTTTGGTATTGTAGATTATGAGTTCAAAGCTAGACGGTCTCACCTATAAAAATAAGTGTAAAAAATTAAAATAAAATAAATAAAAGAACAAACGCAACTTTAAAAATTTGAATGGAAAATTAAATTCTAATTCTAGAAGATTGCAATAGATTGATTGCATAGATAGGCATGAATGGGGCGGCTCGACCGGACTAATACCACGTCCTCCCAGAAAACCGGCGAGAAGCAGTGCATGCGCCATGTTTCACTGCGTGAGTGAGGGTAATGGAGGCCCAATCCAGGGGAAGGGGGCATAAAAGGTAAGCAGCGCACTTGTGACACCACTGGTGTTGCAGGTGTCCATGGGCGGCGGTAATCGCTTACCATCAGGTGATCCGTCGGCTCGTCTGCCACCTCTATCATAAAAAAAATTTTTTTTTGATCAAAGAGGGCTTTTTGAATACAATTTCTGTCATTTTTGTAGCACCATTGTCTTAATAATCTAGCACTTTTTCACATAACACCGAGCATCAAATTCTTGATATCGAGTTGGAAACACTAGCGTGATACGAATGACACGTTCGCTGTGAAAGGCTACAACCTTTATTTACCTCTTGTTGTTATTTTTTCTCGCTAGTGGAATTTAGGTGACTGCAAGATTGACGTGCTTGCCATCAGCTAACCCGTCTGCTCGTCTGCTAGCTATCACGTACAAAAAATAGGCCGGTATTACCGTAAGGCAGATAAGCGGTCGGATATCTTGATGATAAGCTATTACCGTCTCCCATAGCCACCCATGGATAATGGGTAACCATAACACCAGAGAAACTATAATATAATAATTATTGTGCTTCTGTTATTATTGACTTGAAACAATAAATTATAGTCCATTCAGTATGTGAAGGTGAATAGGTTCTATTTTGACATTAAAAGTGAGTCGCTCCTTTTAAACTAAACCGATATTTTTATGAATAGAGAATATTTTCTTTAGAAATCTAATCCACTGTTTACGTGTTTGATTTTTAAACTTAATCAACATTTTATCTACGTATTTGAACTATCTGGATATGGAATACAAAATGAAAATATTCTTAGTGTTACACACGGGCATAAGTCATTAATAATGAAATAATAATGCATCTTTTTCATCTGAAATATAACAACCCACCTTCGTCACCAAGAGAAATTAGCAGTTCTTGGTGCCTAATGCAATCCATGCGGACATATTTTGCACGAGACAATAATCGTGATTCGATGGTAAGATGACTGCCTTACAGATTACTGATTCATTGCGATTGTTTGTGTCAATCCTTATGAGCAAAAATTCCGATTAGCGCATTATGCAATTCATAAAATATTTTTTTCAAATTTCATCGGTAATAATTATTTTAAGCTCTTATTCAGATTAATTGAGAAACATTAATACTTATTATTTTGGAAGAATAAGAACACAAAAAAGTTAATGCTTTTTACAGCTTAACACCTAATTGTTTTTGTAGAAAAGTTGAATGCATATGAAACGTTTTAACTGTCCTATTCACCTTCAGTTATCTACAATCTAAACTATTTATAAAGAGGTAAATCTATAGACATCGACCACGCTTATATGTAATCCGAAAACACGAAACGCTTGTAATCAACACCTAGTGCCATCTATTGTTATAATGTGGAACTAATTTCCCGAAACGAACTGAGGGTGAGCCACTAGTTAACAATAAAATGAACTTTAATGTGGCTTAAAGGTTGCGTTAAACGTCTGTGTTTCTTTTGTGCAAACAAAATGAACTAACAGTATAAAGCGGAGATTTGGTCATTTTGTAATTAAAACAGGGATCAAAAATTCGAGGTCTTAGCGGGCTTTACATTCAATCGGCTTTGAATTTCCTCTGCTCTAAAACAGTATAAAGATAGATTTACCCGGACTAAAAGCCAAGTGTAGGATTTTCTAGAATTTAATGAATACTCGCACATGAAGCGGTCGCATAGAACATAGTGGGCAGTTCGCTCGGTAGTCCGGAAGACTTTACTTAGCGCCCGGGGTAAATGGGGGGAGAAAATGGCACATAAGTAGCGGTCAGGCGGAGGCTTGTTCTCATTCAATAGATATTTACACTTTGAGCGTTTGATTTATATGGGATAAAGTATTATTGAAACAACTCTGTCGATTGGTGAAGGAAAATAATGTCTGATTGTGCAGGAGCTGGAATTGATTTGTAACACAATCGATGGATGATTCTGAACGTGTAACCGTGATACAGTTGGTCTGGTTTCCCTTTCTAAGGTTTGCTAAGGTCAGACGACAGTCGCTTCATTGTTTACCAAACTTCCCGAATCCTGGATCATGATCCAAGCGTACCCTGGTCTCCGAAGCGACAGGACGCAACTGGGAATTACACGCAAAAATAAGGGTGAGACTCACCCTTATCTTAATATATCACGATCCCTCTACTCGTATGCTACCTATCGCGTAAAAAAATCTAATGAATTTCCGCTTGCTGTGACCACAAACGGGGGGGTTTGGCTCGGGCAAATTGCCCGTGGTCCGTGTTTTCCACGACTAAAATGTTGCCTCTTCATTCAGGAACAACGTTGGTTCCTACTGGGGACAAAATATTTTGTTTCAAATATCCGAATTCAACTCTATTCAAACATCAATCGGTCTTCTTTAATATATTAAAGTACATCTTACTAACCTATAGATAAGAAAACAATCTTGTTAAATGTATATGCTGATGTTGTTTTTTCAATAAACTTATTTTATTTTTTCATGTAATACAGACTGCTTCATCTGTTCTGTAATTAAAGTCATCCCTTTTCCCTTAAAGAACAACACGCCGGACAAGGCTAATATGGAAATAATAAAAATAATAAGGCAAGGATTCCTTTCTGAACGGAACTGATGGCTTGACCTTGTAATTGCTTCGCGGGCTGTCCCTTTGCTTACCATCAGGCTAAGGCGAGCCAATATACTGTGTCTCTATAAAAAATACATTATTCCACATTGTGTGTGACCTAAAATATCCGAATTTCAAGGTTACTTACATTATACTACTTTGTGTTCAATGAACTTTGCAAATTAGCACTCAAGCCTAATAAAAGGCGGATCATTCTGATGACGATTTGCTACCTACATAACGTCATGAGATCACTTTTAATCTGTGCTCGTGAGTGATGTCATTCTTATGTACGAGCTATTGATAAATGCCCTTTAATTAACTTTTGAATTACCATGATACTGTGTTTATCCAATTTATTACTCGGATTATTGACCTTGCTATCGTTCGTTGGAATAACATCTTGTCAACACTTGGACAGACAAGCAAATAGTACCAGTAACTTATACATACTGAGAGGCTACTAGTTGTGTTACTACAATCTGTCATATTCCTTATGATTCTTACCTTGATGTCAAACATCTTCATCTTTGCGTTTTTTCCCTGATTGCGTCTTAATCTCTCGCTTTGGAGCCCGGGGTACGCTCGGAACTATGATTTAGGATTAAGGTAGTTCGATAATTGCAAAATAGCGACTGTCGTCTGACTTTTGAAACCACTGTACAGAGGCAATAATGACAAGCATATTTGACAATAACCTCTTTTGAGACTGCATGGGTTTAGAGTGTAATCTTTCCAAAAGCGCTATCATGTGAGACACTCATCGTAAAAATAACACAATATTTTCTCCTTATTTCAGATGAAGATTACTGCGCTGATTATCTTCGGTATCCTGGCCTTCCAGCACGTCATTGCAGCACCAAATGACGTGAAACTAGAAGACATCGCTGAGGTCTCTCCAACAGATGCGCAAGCCGAAGAGAAAGTAGACAATGAACCTGTCACTTTACTAGATACTCCAGATGAAGCTACTGCTCCGCAAAGCCAACGTCAGAAACGTTGGTACAACTACTTCGGATTTCCTCCTGTCAACCCTAACATTTTCAACCGAGATGACTCCTTCAACACTGGAGTTTTTGGACAGCAAGACCCATTGGTCCATATTCACAGACGACTGCAAGAAATCAACAACTCCTTGAGACAACCACAGCCGCAATTCCAACCAGCCTTCCCTCAGTTTCCTGGTGCACCTCAGTTTCCTCAAGGAACTCCACAGTTTCCACCCGGCTTCCCACACTTCCCAGCGATCGTGCCAGTGTTTTATATACCTCAAACAGGATGCGCTTGCACACCTGCTGGCCAACCGCAGCCACCTAACAACAGGCCTACACAACCGCCTAATAATAACAATATAAACACTACAAATCCTGATGTAGCAAACCGGTGGCCGGAGATGGAGGACGAACGCCAAAACTGGGGAATTGTCACAAATGATAGTGACAGCGGAACTAATCAACAAGACGATGGGGATGGCAGTAGACCCATTTCATTCGAACCGATTCGTCCTAACAGACCTATGAGCAGACCAGCTCCACCAGTGGAGCATGGCAGCGTTGAGGGTGACGCTAACTCCGCAAATAGTGACACCGCAACTACAACAACACCTCGGCCGGCGCAGGCGCCTGCTAATTCTGGTCTCCAGCCTCCGAGCGAGTGTGACAGCGCAATCCTCCGGTGTTGCCATCTCCCTCAGGTGACCTACGATTGTTTCGCCTTACAAGGTTGTCCTGACCCTTCGTCCTATGGCTACCCTTGCGATAACGGAGTAATTTCCAGAGTAATCGACAGGTTCCTGAGATATTACGCCCAGAAGAATGGCTGAGTTATATAAATAAAGTACGAAGGTACACTAAAAACGTTCCATGTGCGTTTATCTGTGATCTTTATATGTAAAATCTAAATTATTTATATTTCTGTAGTTAGTATTTTCATGTATTATGAATAACATATTGAAATATGTATATTTACTATCACCTACTTTCAATGATAATTATAAATATTTTTAAATTTGGTCAGATTTACATCATACGCCTCATACAATGTATGTTCACAGATCTAGAGAGATGTGTCATAGTAATTAGTGCTCCATTATTTAAAAAAAAAACATAGTAGTTACCTATTGCAATTAAGGTTTTAAGCGCAGTTACCTTTTTCGCTTGAATTTGCAAACGATCTTTGAACATGTTTGCTTTTTGACAAAAATCTGTTCCTAGGTGGTTTGGACCTGATGCGTTCTCCCAAACCGAGCCATCTCTTAAATACATCACCTTTATTTGTTTGATCTGTGAGTATTTTATTATATATTGTAATATTGTTGTTTGTATAGTGCATTCATACTCGTATATTTATTGTGTTTTGTAAAAAGTTTTTCCACTTATGTTGATAAAGTAGTATGAAAACTAGAGTTTTCATTTGTAGATTAAACCGCTTTTTAAGAATAATGTTTATACATCAAATGTTTCGTTATTTGTATGTACGTCTTGTTGCCTACCACCTATTTGGTAGGTGTAAGGTTAAACTTAATATTATGTTTACATTACATTACAAATATTGTTCCTACAATTTACCTACACAGTTCCTTACAGAGTTTCGGTAACAGCCATGCCTTCGAACCAAGAATTATTATAATTATTTTGATTACATTAAAGTACAAAGTGTTCATTGTAATAGACTTATTATATTTTAAACGAATAACAATCAATAATTACTCTTATTCGAAATCGATTCGATTTATAATATTATTTTTTTCTGGAATGTGTTTTAATAACATAATTTAATTGTGTAATATAATAATAAAAATATACGTTAAGTTGATTACTTTTACTCATTTTCCTAAGCGATAAAAAATGCTCTAAGTCTGTGGCCCTAGTTCTCCTGCGGAATTCATCATTTCTGATGCGAGGCTCCGAGCATAGCCTTCTCCATTGCTCTTCTTTATAAATCGTCTCTAAGTGCGAACATGCATGAATCTTTACAAGTAACGTAAAAAATAACTTGTAACAATAACAGCCCCAGATAAAACAAATGAAGAATACTTCATTAATGGGTCTTGTTTATAACCTTTTCCTAACAGTACCTATGTAGGTAAGTACCTAGAGAGCAATGGAGAGGGTTATGCTCGGAGTCTACACTTGCGTGATCGTATCAGAAATGATGAGATCCGTAGAGAACTATAGTTGGGCCAAAATAAAAGGTTACATTTGACACTTCACCAAAATTCGACAACGAAACCTTGTGACAACGGTCATTGAATTTATCAATATTTTTATGTTAAAAAGCACAAATTTCTTAACTTTTAAAAATTATGTTTGCATTTGTTTTTTTCAATAAAGACAAAAAAAGATAATTTTTCGATTTACTTTCTCTGTTAAACTATTTATACACTTATTAAAAATTTACTTTTCTAGAGAATTGAACGTTAGTATAATGTTGTAATATGTGCCAATTCATTTTCCTTTTAAGCTCTAGTGATGTACCCCAAATAATCGAACGAATATAATGTTAATCGTGTAGAAATATTCATCCATAAATGAAAAGCCACATTTTGATTAAAATAAAACGTATTATTCTTTTTTTTGAAAATATAAATACATTATAACCGACCCCAGATAACCTGGGAAAAGGGCAGGAGGATGATAATAACTTTGTAAATAGGAAAAAAATGTATGGCACACAAGCTCTTTGATTTCGAAGAAAATGAAATAAATTGGCCGTGGGTCGATATCTAGGATCGGTACCTGCTTTCAATAATTTTGATTCACATTTCTTCAAATAAAAGTACTAATAACTTCTTTTCTATTATTATTGTATTCGATTCACGTTTGTTTGAAGTACATATCGATTATTAACTTTAATCGAAGTTTTTTAGTATGGCACCTCTCTATGAAGCTAAAATTTAGAAACGTCAATGTTGGTTATTAGTTTTGCTCGACTATAGTATACAGAACATACTTTATTTTTGATCAATAAACATTCACACGGTACACCATGTACTCATAAGATGAGGAGGACGTCGTAGCGAGTAATTGTAAGTACATCTATATTAACACCTCTCACTCGAATTTTGAATGAAAAGTACGTCTGGGCACAGATTAGGAGCACATACATTATCGCGCTGCTATGGTGCAAAGAAACCCTGATATAGTTTTATATGTTTATTCCAAAGAAATCTGCAATAAATTGTTACAGTAACAAAAGGCGCTCGCACGAGTTATACCGTGGACGCGACTTCCTCCGCTAGTGACTGCTATTCGATAAGCGCCCTCCGGAGGCCGGGATTAGTTGTACCCTCTATCCTAAACGAGTTACACTTTAAGAGTCAACTAGCATTGCAGCTCTGTTGGCAATCACATTCACAACCGTCACTATTCAAAAAATGAAAAACTTCTTCCTTTTAAATAATCAGCCATAGTTGAAATACTGGCCAGCAACAAAGAAGTTCGACGACGTTACATTATCTACATCTGAATTACCCATGAATCTAGGGGCCTTGAGGGCCCATAACTTGAGTTCCAATACCTCAAGCTCTAATTGCAGTGTTAGAGGTGATAATGGCATGAAACAATTGACGACAGAGCAGTGTTGAAGAAAGGATTCATTTGTAACTTAAAATACGACTAATGTAAATAAATAGGTAACTAAATTGATAAGTCACAGAAAACCGGCGTGAAACAGCACTGTGCTGTGTTTCGCTGCGTGAGTGAGGGTACTGGAGGCCCAATACGGGGGTAAGGGGGGATTTAAAGGTTGGCAGCGCACTTGTGACTCCATAGGTGTCGCGGGTGTCCATGGGCGGCGGCAATTGCTTACCATCAGGTGATCCGTCTGTTCGTCTGCCTACCTATTACATAAAAAAAGTCAACAAAAATTCTATACCTATACTATATAATAAGGTAACTGAAGTAGTTTATGTAGGTAGTATGTTAGTACGTGTGTGTTAGTTAGCTCTTCAATTATATCTAAACGGATCCCTATACCGATTTTGAGGTAGAGTAGATATCAATACATTTGTATGAGATGACAAAAATCGAGTTCTCAAACCACACAAAATGATAGTAAGCTAGTGTTAGACGTTTGATTTTGAAAAAATATAATATGCTAAAAAGAATAAAGGAACGACGATTATACGTGATATTAGTGACTGACAAATTAGATTAATAAAATGTGGCTTAGGCTTCAGAAAAAAAAAAAGTAACCTAAGCAAATTTGCTTTGGTTGGATTGACCCTTTTCTGATCCAAAATAATACTCCATATCTCAACAGCAGCGGTAAAACCCATGATTAAAATAACAAGAATCATCCTTGACTGCGTAACAGAACCGAAATGGTAAAACGGCATAATTTTCCAGTTTCCGTAACGCCTGACATGTCGAGAATATCTCCATCGGTGCAGATCGTTGTTGTGTCACCTGTATGCCAGTCGTGTACATGGTATGACACAGAGAAAGTGTTTTGAAAGTGAAATTGACAAGTGACATTAATTGGGAAGAAACAAAGTGCAAGTAAGTGCATAATATTTTGATTCCTTAAAAACGTAAGCGTTTCATAACTCTAAAAATGATCGAAGTTTAGTGCCTTCATTAGTACACAAATTGCGTTAGTTTTGCATATAGATGCAATTGTGTTGGTTACTCATTTTTGTAGGTTATTTTATACAATCAGAATTGATTTAAACTATGGTATGAATTATTTTTGAATAGGAGTGCGCCATTGTTCTTCAATCCTAATATCTACTGAACCAGTACATAAAGATTAAAAATGCACCAAATTTTGGCTTTTAGTTTGATTTTTATATAGAATTTCGAAAAAACATTATTTATTCGAAATTCTATATAAAAATCAAACTAAAAGTCAAAATTTGGTGCATTTTTAAATCATTTATTATTTTTATTTTAATTCTTCCAGTGAATTTAGTTTCTATAATTTACACTAACATAAAAGTAATCTTTGAAAAAGTTAAAATTTATAATAAATGTATTTTATGTAAACAATTAAATCAAACAAAAGTACTTAAAAATAGTTTTAAATTATTTCAATGTTTAACGATTCGTAACTACTAGAATGTAAATATTAAATATATCGATTTTGATTTCAAGATCATGATTGTTCAAGATATTTTATGCACCGAGTCGATTTAATAACAATTTATTTTTTCAATTTGGTTTACTTAAGTAATATTGTGTCAACATTGTTCGTTAGTATATACACAATAACATAACGGATCTCGAAAAACCACAAAAAAAGTGTTATCATTATCTATAATTCGGCAGATATGTAATGTAACCAACTGAACAATTAAAATCACATTTGAGTGTTGGGTAAACAAGCACTACTTGGGTTACTTGGAGTCTATTTTGTTATGATATACTTAATGAATGAATGAATATATGATATGAATTTATTTTACATATATTATAAAAAAATAGACTCCCAAAAAAAATTGATTCCGTATACTAAGCACCAAATAAATAAGCAAGTGTGTTACGGATATCAGATAACAGAGAAATTACAAATATATGTAGGTATATCTACTTAAATACATTTGCACCAAGACACTGAACCAACACAAGTGTCCATCATACGAATGTTTGTCCAGTGTGGGGATCAAACTCACGACTTTTGGCGTATAAGGCAGGATTACTACCAAATGCGCCATCCGGCCAGTCAGTAGAGGGCAGACGAGCAGAAGTATCACCTGATGGTAAGCAATTAACGCCGCCCATCATCCTGCAACGTCAAAGGAGTTACTGCCGGCCTTTTTAAAAAGGAGTACACTCTTTTCTTGAAGGTTTGCAGGCTGTATCGGTCCGGAAACACCGTAGGGGACTGCTTTATTTTACTTACTATTAGGTTGATCATAAGTCGGTATGCCACCAAAATAGTATAAAATAGAAATCGCAAAACGTTATATTCGTTTTCGTTCTAAGGCCAATTTTGAAAGGAATGACATTGACTTGTTAAACTTTGACATTTTAACACCTGTCCGCGAAATTTCGATATTCTTGCGAAAATTTTGTTTGTGACGATATGGACATTTCTTTTAAGATCTCTTTTTAGAACAAACCTATGCCCAAATACCAAATATGGTTACTTAAATATGCAAACCGATTTAAGTTTAACAATATTTAAAAATCATACTTGAGGAAAACCTGATACGTCATCAGAGAAATACGTCAAAAGACCCACTCGAAGACGAACTCATGCAATATAAAGTTATTGATGCCAATGCCAATACGATCTAGTTAACCAAAAAAAATATATTATATAAATAAAGATACCAGCTGGTAGCACTATTTTTATGTTGTTAAGGTTCAAAATATGAGAATATGTACTTTATCAACATTAATATAACTACCCTATTTGTTGCAAATAAATTATTTTGTATTTTTATAATATTGAATCTGCGCGGACGCAGAACGTTGTCCTCTCGATGGGAAAACCCGTTGAGACGTGATATCGGCGTATAACACGTTCGAAGTCACGTGACTTGCATCACAGATGATGCGGGTTGCTTTATTCATGTTTTTTTATTTACATAGTAACATAAGTATAAAATAAAATCCATTATCTTAGTTTTTCGAAAAATAACACTATTATTCGAAGTTATTCCCGTAGTACCGCCTGACTACGTCATTCAACTCATTTACATCCTGGTCCAACAAAAACAGACACTCATTTAGTAAGAAATTATTTTTGCTAATTTTCCGGCTGGTTTTCCTTAACCCTACCCAGACCTAATGTCAGTAATAATATGTCATTTATCAAACCGATTAAGTTATTACGTACGACGAGGAACAATTGGTATTCTTTAAAACTACCTATTATTTGAACATTTTCAAAAATTTTTACAACATCTTCTACCTACATTATTCACTTATTTCAGTACCACGTAGCTTAAACATCTGTATTATGGACATCAAACAATGTTTGTTTAAAGTAGGAATCAAATCCAAACGAAATTTTGCATTATGAGGCGTTGTCAATATCAAGTGCGCTATCGGGCCAGTCAAAGAGAAATTTAATACGTGTTTCTAAACAGACATGAACATCATTGGCCCACTTGGCCACATTAACTCTTATTCTCTGTAGAGATGAGGCAGCGACAAATACTGGCTAGTAAAAAAAACTTTATAAATGTTAAAAAATGGAACAATATTATTCTGAAAATATACCTATACTAGTGCTTGAGGCCAATCTCAACAAATTTATATTGATATAAATAATAATAGCCATTAAAACAGAATCGTGCGACTTTAATCTAAAAGGAGAAGTCAATTAACATAAAGTTCAAGAATATGCTGATTTCTGACATCGCCCAATTACCCACAATTTTATTGCAATTTACTATAGATAACTTAAGTTCACCGAAAATAGGGGCTAATTTACGAACGCTCACATACTTAGATTCTCAGGTCAGAACAAAAGATGTCAAAACTTACGACCTTCATTGCAACACCTATTCAAAAGATTCAATTCGTTTTTTTTTTCAGAAACAATGGCGAATCTCATAGCAATAATTCTAATGGCAGCACTGACAGCGCCAGTTATATGTGCTCCACAAGTCAGAAAACAAATGAAAACTGATACAAGTACCATCAGAAGTACAGTAAACTTATCTCTAGCAGAATTGAAGTTCATAGTGGGAGTTCGAAGAGGTGAAAATGTCCGGCCGCCCAAAACATTGACTCCCTGTGCAAGAGCAATCCTCTCCTGTTGCAAGGGGCTGGTAATGAATGAGAGTTGTTCAGAATCTTTGGAATGTGGTGCTTACTTCTTCGACGTCAACCCTTGTGAAGAGAGGTTTGTGATAGACGCTTTGAACGCGGCGAGAACTTTCTATGAACAGTTCAATCAAGTGGTGTGAATTAGGGTTCTCAGTGATAGCTTGTAAGTGTTTGAAGACTGCTTAATATTTATTCATATTATAGTTCTTTTTTTCTGTGAAGCGTGTATTTATTAAACGATCAATAACCTTTTAATGAATCTCAATGCTGACCGCAATGTATTTAAACCTTTATAAATTGCATGTTAAAAATACTAGACAAATTATAAAACGCATTCATACAGATTATAAAGGTTAAGAACACGTAATTGTCATTCATAAGCTGTGGCACTTTTTATCGTCTTTTTATCTGATATAAAGAGGACTAATGTAGTAAACTATGTCACTAACATAGTTGTGGTTTGCAATGAACTTTGTATTACAAACGGCAAGTATCATCGCATCTAACGAATAACTCAGCGGAGTGGACATAAACGTATATATTTTAAATGGCAGGTCGTAACTTTGAATACAACCACCCCCGATTTTTTCCGATCTACCTAGGTACGTGCGTGTTTTCACCACTAGTGCGGAAAAACATCGTGAACGGTATATACGGTGTGCACCCTAAATACAAACAAATATTCATTACGAAACCTAACAAATAGTAACAAATATAATAAAATAACAGGTTATTTTACGAATACCTGTTATGCTGAGTCATATGCCATTTTTTTAATCAGCCTTTAAACTGTCCCACTGCAGTGCAAAGGCCTCCATCATAGAAATCAAGTTATCGCTACTATGATGGGATTAGGCTTAATCACCACGCTTGCCAAATGCGGATTGGTGATCACAAACCCGAGCTAGGTTCAAAAAATTCGAAACATACTTTTCGTCGAAACATGCTTTTCGCCATTACACAATTCTATTTATCCTTGGTAACCTTGACCCCATTTTTTGGAAGTATCTAGAGTCCCTTACCCTACGGTAGGTATTTACATAGAACCTACCTACATTACTACCATCTTCCCCATCTCTGAAGACATATTGTAAACGCATGCAGTAATGCAACATGACGTTGAAATATAGAGGGACGTTGTCCGGGATGACCCTATCATTCAGCGATGCAATAGCGAGACTTTGAAGCTGAAAATTCTGTACTTAAACTACTGTTACTGTACCTATTGTATTTAATAAATAGTATAAGTGTTTTTTGAGAGATTGTAACCCCGAATTTTTTTAAAATAGATCCGGTTTAGAAGCTAAAAATTAAAATTGATTGGCGTCGCTAGTGTGCCCTGCCCGTCACCTTAACTTAATTTCCTACGTCTCTTATAACAGTAAAAATAATCGAGTGCTAACTTTAGCTTTGGTTGAAGTACATAATTGTGTAAGTACCTGAAATTGGAAATAAACAAAATGATAATACTTAAAGAATGATAAAAGAGCTATTTTTGTAAATACATCCTTATAATACATAGAAACACCCAGACCAATACAAACAGACATGTTCATGCACACAAATGTTTGTACTGTGCGGGGATCGAACCCGCAACCCTTGGACCAAAGGCAGCGTTCACTACCACTGTTCCAAACGGGAACTGTTTGGGAAAAGATTTCCTTTCTCTCTCAACTTAACTTATGTTTTCGTTAATTAGTGCCTAGCATGCACTTCTCGAATATTAAACCCCTTTTTTTCTCTTATTTGATAGCTCTTCATCAATTTTTCGCTTTGAACTTTGGCTTAGGTTAAATCACTACACCCGTATAACGGTTTATATTTCTATAATTTAGATACAAAACAATTAGCACTGTTAAACAAGTCACAGAACCGACAAGGCTTTTGTATTAAGCACCAACAATAGCAAAATTCTGGCACCAATTTCTAACAAAGAAATAAAATAGTGTACGGCTGAATTCGGTTTGAGTTAAACGAATAAATTTTGCTGGCGTCGCGCCAGGCACGGCCATGTTGCCGGTGGCAACAAGTGAAGCATATATACCACTATCAATAAAATACAAATCGTGGAACGACGGTCCACCAATTTTACAGCCGCATTATTCTTTATTACACTAGTAGATTGCACCAGCGACTTTGCTTGCGATGTTTCATTTGTCATGGAAGCTTTGCAGCTTACACTTGAACTCAAAATAGTGCAATGAAATAATGCGGAACAGCGAAACCTACGTTACTATTACCACACGCTAGGAAGAAATTTAGGTAACCTACAATGTGTTAAATTTCTTCATAAGATGTCACCTTAATGTTGTTTAAGTTGTTTATTTACCTTAACTAGGTAAATGAAGGAAGACAGATTATTGGGGGACTCAGGTGTATCTACCTCCTAGAGTGGCCCCGCTGGTAATCAGTTCTGTCCTGATTCCAGCTTCGGTTGGTATTAGGCAGAAACGGTTACCGTGGGGCACGGTTTTCCCCGGGCAACGGCGGGTAGTAATTCATTCGTGGATTGCTACCCGACGGCCAAAGGATGCATAGAATTTCCGGCGGACCAGCCCCGACGCAGTGGATCGCGTGCAGCGCACACCACTCGGGGGCTTTCATTGTCTGCTGAGGGCTTAGAGGACCGGCCTCTCTTTACGGACCTGAACACAATAGGGCCGGGTACGGAGGCTGCCTTCTTTATCTAGCCCCCCCTTCTGCCGTAGGTTGGCGTTGGGGTGTGGTGGCACCCACTGTCGGGCGCTTTGGCGTGCGGTGGGCCGGTGTTCCTGGTGTGATGGTGCCGTATGGGGGCCTTTTTGTTCTCGGGCCTTGAACTGTCGCGCCTTCGGGCGCGTTCGAATGTTGGGGAGTTCCACGGTGGTGGAATTCCTGCCAACAGTCTGTTGCGCCCCGATTCTCGGGAGCGCTCTCCCCGCCTTTATGGTGGGGGCTTTGTTGGTGGGTCTGTGTTGAGTCCCGCAGCCAGTGGGATGCAGCTACGACTCGCCACCCCCGCTTTTCCCGTCCCGTCGATTGTCTCCGCAACCCAGCGGGGATGCTCGAACGGGAGGGTTTTCGGGTATAACTTAAAAGTCTGTGGGTGCTCTCTCCTCTCTCTGCCCTGCAGCCAGCAGGGTATGGGTTGGGGGAGGGGTCTGCAGTCGTCCCTTCCGGAGCGTCTGCGTTGCAATCCAGCAACGTGGACGATTCCGGAGAGGGGGGAATGGTGGGCCATGGGAGTGGCCCTAGGCCTCGTTTTACGGCGAGGCCCGTTTTTGAAGAGGCCGTGCTGGCGAGCCTCTCGTCCTTCGAGGGTGGGCCGCGGACTTGGTTTCTACCCTGTTGCCGTAGCCCACCCCACACGGACGTAGCAGGAAATGCCCCGGTGGTTTTTAGTGGGTAGGCCCCTGGGAGCACCCCAGGGGAGAGCCCCACACTACCCGGCCGTCTCCCAGCGGTCGGGTGTGCTTAAGGCGGCATTTTCCACCGGGCCAACAAAAAAAAAAAAAAAAAAAGGAAGAAGACAGATTATTAGTAATCTATCGTGTGTTTTTCGGTAGAATTAATAATAAGATAGAAGAGGTAGCCGTGTGGTCCTCGGCAGAGTAGAATAGACCACCCTCACTCTTACCGAGGTGTCGTAAAAGGCGACTAAGGTAAAGCTGCTGGTATGATCATCAGCACCTAGAGAAGGAAAACTCTGCATTTATATCAAAACTCTCGCCAACCCGTCTGCCAAGCGTGGTGATGGCAATTACCCCTCATGTGATTGAGGGAGGCCTGTGCCCCAGCAGTGGGGACTTAAATGGGCTGACGATGATGAATAATAAGATATCTTAGAGATAGTAATAATTTACCTAATATGGTTTCTGCTGACTCTTTTTTTATGCAATGCCACGGTGGCAATAAAAGGTCAAGCTCGCCTGTAAAGGTGACGGGAAGGGCACACTAGCGACGCCAATAGATTTTAATTATTAGCTACTAAACCGGATCTATTTTAAACAATGTCGGGATTACAACCTCTATGCAAATACTTATAATACTTATTAAATAACCATGCACAAATAATGGGTCCGTTTTTTACGCGAAAAATTTACCGACAAAAGCGGCCACTTTTAGCGGGAATCAATTTTTCGCGTACGCGTTGGATCCGACATTTTTGCATGGTTATTTAATAAATAGTATAAGTGTTTGCTGAGAGGTTGTAACCCCGAAATGGTTTAAAATAGATCCGGTTTAGTAGCTAAAAATCAAAATCGATTGGCTAGTGTGCCCTACCCGTCACCTTAAGCGACTTCAGCCTAAGGATGCCTGCAACTTGAGATTGAGAATACACTTACTTGTTTACTGTTAAAAAGCCATAAATAAATATTGTAAGTATATAAGCTAAATGTATTACCTACCATATATTATTAATTAGTCCATGGTATTACTGAGAATAGCATCATTTTTCTAATACGGCTCTACCCGAAGATATCTTGCCAATGTCAAGTAACCTAATGATATAAAGTGAGTAGTCAAAAAGTCATAGTCACTTAATAAAACGCCCGTATTTCACGTTTTATCGACCTACGGATTCTGTCTATACCACCAAACATTATCGCGGGTTTTAAAACTATTAGGTCCAAGCAAGTTGTCACTTGACAACTCACTCGAAACACAGCAGTGTTAAAAACGATACAGAGCATCGGCAAACACGCCTAGCACTTTAAGACCCTAGAAAACTGCCTTATTACTCGTATACGTACAGGCTATACACCATCAGATATTCCATACAAAATAGAATACCCTCTCAGCAATAATGAACAATTAGCTAATCCATTAAATGGATTAGAAAATTTTTTATTTCGTCTATATTGTGGATCAGTATATCGTGAGATTGGATGCGGGCGGCACAGGACCTATCTGTGTGGAGAAAATTAAGGGGGTTGCCTATGTCCAGCTGTGGACGTCTATTGGCTAAAATGATGATGATGATGATATCGTCTGCCACAAGCCTTGCATTCAAGAAGTTACGAAGGTAAACGACACAGGATTCCGCGGGTAGGGCTAACAAGCCCCATGGGCTGTTGCAATTCAAAGGTTTTAAATTAGTCTAGTGGTTTTTAGTGTTTAAATTTGGTGTTTATTTGTGCAGTGAAGTGCCGCAAAGTGATCTTAATAATAAGAATCGTTGGATTGTATCGTTTTTAACACTGCAATTGTGTGTCGAGTGAGTTGTCTCGTGACAACTTGCTTGGACCAAATAGAATCTTAAAACCTGCGATTGCTTTTAGAGTGATATCCGCTGAATCAGTAGGTAAAACACCGGCGTTTTATTGAGTGACTGACTTTGACTGACTTCGACTGTGGACTACCTACTTATTCTCAATAAGTTACTTGATATTGGAGAATTATCTTCGGGTAAAGCCATAATAAAAAAAAAGTAAACGACACAAACCGCTTTATACGATATTTGAAACGACTGCATTGTTTAGAGTTCCGCAATATTATGAGAAGTAAAATATGACGGTAAGAACAAAGGTTCCTCTGCTTCGTCGTAAAGGGATTTCTGAACGATCGTTCGACGGTGAGATGTCCCCCAGAGCGCAGTTTCCGAGACTTTACGACCCCTTTGCGGTGGTAACATTTTCTATTCATTAAAAACAGAGGTAAGGAATTATACGTAGTTATGCTGACTATCGACTATGATGCCCTGTTGGTGTAGGACGCCCTGTTGGTGTAGTGGTTTAAGTACCGGGCCGTGATCTCAGATCCGCATTTGGCAAGCGTGGTGATTAAGCCTAATCCCATCATAGTAGCGATAATTTGATTTCTATGATGGAGGCCTTTGCCCTGCAGTGGGACAGTTTATAGGCTGATTAAAAAAAAATGCTGACTATCAGGGAACAGTTATTATTTTGAACCTCTTGGAAAACTGTATTTGGTTAGCTTATTTATTTTGATGCTCCCATTGTAGGCTAGTCCCATTGACTAGGCTTAAATAGCCAGCTAGCCCAGGTGTAAATACATTTGTGGTCTGGATTGAGTATTTCTGTACTTTTAGGTTCAAAGTAAAAGAAAATTGATCGATTTTAGTCGAGATAGTGTGTAGGTACGTCTGGAATAAGATTCAAGAATGGGACTCTAAGCGCACCCGTCGCTTTAACTTGCGACCTATATAGAAATTATTCAATGGGCATATTGGGCATCAACTGTAATTAGGTGAGCTATTAGGATCCGCTTGGGAACACCAAAAGGGAGCCACGCGAACCTAATTTGCCTACGTCCACGTGTGATCTTGCGCCACAAGTGGTAATTTGTAAACAATAGAAGGCTATCCAAATTCGTTGGATAATAGTTGTTAAGTGAACAAAAAGAGTACGGATATGACAAGTTGAGGTGACACTGGGCATGCCATATCCGCAGAACTGATGACCGCTGTAAGCCTTGTCCAGCATTGACTGCAACAAGCTGACGATGATGGACAAAATGGTTAAATGGAGATTGGCTAGACACATAGCCTGTATGGAATTTGTTGGGCTAGAAAAACAAAAGAGCAGAAGTCCAAGGAAACCTCACTGGGCAGAGATTCCCCACCAGAAACATGGGTCAATGACTTTCGGAAATACGCTAGGCAAAATTGTATAGGTACACAAAGGAGGTATATGTGAGAAGAAGGACAATCATAATCATAATTCTCACAACATCTCTTAAGTTCACCTGATTCCGTACTAAGTAGCTTAAGCACTTGTGTTACAGATATCAGACAACAGAGGAACACAAATATATACTTAAATACATATATTACACCCAGACACTGAACCAACACAAGTGTTCATCGCACGAATGTTTGTCCAGGGTGGGGATCGAACCCACGATCTTTGGCGTAAGAGGCAGGGTCACTACCAATTGCGCCATCCGATCAGTCTACACAAAGGATGATGATAATGGATTTTAAACATCATTTAATCTTTATTATACAGGGTGTATCTGTGAACATTTATATCCCTTTAACCACGTGTTCTACTAACCATTATGAACAAAATTTGTTCTATCACTTTTGGAAATTCACATGAAAAATTTTCCACTTTGCATACAAAGTCGGTCACGTGACTTGATCATTATGTATGGGGAGTCAAATAAATATTCGATGAATTTCGAAAAGTCATTGAACAAATATTGTCCAGAATAGTTGGTAGAACACGTGGTTAAAGGAATGTAAATATTCATAGATAGATCCTGTATATTTTATTTATATTATACTTCAGCCTCGGTGGCGTAAAGATTAGTGGGTCGCACTATAAAGTGACGGATGCGCATGAAGTCCCGGGATGGATCCTCGAGTCGGGCCAAAAATTTGTATCTATGTTTTCGTTAAGAAATTCTTAGTGTCAGCCCGGAGTCTGGAAGTTGGCGGTCTTGTACCCCCGTGCCTCGGAAAGCACGTTAAGCCGTTGATCCTGCACGCGATTCTTCTTCGGTCGTGTCACGCTGAGCATCCCAACGGAATACGAGGGTAAGGGAATAGAGAGTGCACTTATGTTTGCGCAACCACTTGAGCACAATAATATATCCAGCGTACGTGGCTGATCGTTACGATCGGCCGCCATAGCCGTAATCGGTTGAAGGATATTATTTTTATTTATATATCCAACTTTATACAGTAGGTATTGTGTGCTCCACATAAAAATCCTGGATTCTGATCAACACGTTTAGCTGCTCGCGTTCTTAATTTATGGCATAAATATACCTATCTACATCGTGCTAAGCTTTTAGCGAGTCTTGAAGGTGATTCCCACACATACAAAATTGCAGGCAGATACCGAACCTAGGTAAATTTGTAGCTAAACTTATTTAAAGTCGTTAGCTTGGCTAGATTAAGCTTACAAACTCGTGCACGCTGATATGTTCAAAGTTCTTGAAGTTAGATACCTGTGTTGAGCACCAAGTTGTGTTTGAGGATTTAAACAGTGAATGATAAAAAAATCTCCTGCTACCGTTCGTTCTTAAGGGAACACCTACAACAAAGAAAGGTTTTGTTGAACAAAGATGAATAAATATTTTACAACATCACATACCTACATTGATCTGACTCCGAGATAGGTAGCTCAAGCACCTGTGTACGGATATCAGAACTAACAGCGGAATTACCAATATATACGTATAATACTTTTATTTTCTTAATACATACTTATAATACATAGAAAACACCCAGACCAATACAAACCAACATGTTCATACACATAAATGTTTGTATTGTGCGGGGATCGAGCCCGCAGAGATTAAAGTGAAATTGTTCTTAAGGTGACAGGTAGTGCACACTAGCGACGCCAATCGATTTTAATTTTTAGCTATTAAACCGGATCTATTTTAAACAGTTTCGGAGTTACAATCTCTCGGCAAACACTTATACTATTTGCTAAATACAGAACTTGACATAAACTTTCAGAGTCTCCCTAAATTCATATATACCTTGAAATTAAACGTACCTCAACCAGCAATGTAACAATTACTCCGAAATCCATTATTATTGTATTCAAAATTATTCATTTCTGACATTGTTTTTAATTCCATTAATTTATCATTCAAAATTCACATGACATTATTATATTCCCATTATTTTTTTAACTTATGCAAGATGTGGTTATCTCTAATTGTTAGTGCAGTTAAAATTATTAATTCTATGTCACTGTGATAATAATTATGTATTGCTGTTTCTTATGTTGATAATCCAATAAATAAATAAAATAAATAAAAAATAAAAAAATACCTATACCATCTTAACTTTTGGGTCTGCTTTTGTACTCGAAATTTGAATTACCGCCAAAAGCGGCCACTTTTGGCGTGAATCAATTTTTCGCATACAAAAACGGAACCAACATTTGTGCATGGTTATTTGATAAATAGTATAAGTGTTTTTTGATAGATTGTAATCCCGAAATTTTCAAAAATAGATCCGGTTTAGTAGCTAAAAATTAAAATCGATTGGCATCGCTAGTGTGCCCTACCCGTCACCATAACTTAATTTCCTACGTCTCTAATAATAGTAAAAATAATCGAGTGCTAACTTTAGCTTTGGTTGAAGTACATAATTGTGTAAGTACCTGAAATTGGAAATAAACAAAATGATAATACTTAAAGAATGATAAAAGAGCTATTTTATTTAAATAATAAATATTTCACAACATCACTTACATTGATCTGACTCCGAGATAGGTAGCTCAAGCACCTGTGTTACGGATATCAGAATCAACAGTGGGATTACAAATATATACATATAATACTTATTTTTTTTGTAAATACATACTTATAATACATAGAAACACCCAGACCAATACAAACAGACATGTTCATGCACACAAATGTTACAAACATTTGTGTGCATCTGTGCGGGGATCGAACCCGCAACCCTTGGACCAAAGGCAGCGTTCACTACCTACCACTGTTCCAAACGGGAACTGTTTAGAAAAAGATTTCCTTTCTCTCTCCACTTAATTTATGTTTTCGTTAATTAGTGCCGAGCATGCACTTCTCGAATATTAAACCCGCTTTTTAGGGTTCCGTAGCCAAAATGGCAAAAACGGAACCCTTATAGTTTCGTCATGTCCGTCTGTCCGTCTGTCCGTCTGTCCGTCTGTCACAGCCGATTTACTCGGAAACTATAAGTACTACAGTGATGAAATTTGATGGGAATATGTGTTGTATGAACCGCTACAAAAATATGACACTAAATAGTAAAAAAAAGAATTGGGGGTGGGGCCCCCCATACATGTAACTGAGGGATGAAATTTTTTTTTTCGATGTACATACCCGTGTGGGGTATCAATGGAAAGGTCTTTTAAAATGATATAAAGTTTTCTAAAAAAACATTTTTCTTAAAGTGAACGGTTTTTGAGATATCAGCTCTCAAAGTCGTAAAAAGTATGTCCCCCCCCCTCTATTTTTATAACTACGGGGTATAAAATTCTAAAAAAAATAGAGGTGATGCATGCTAATTAACTCTTTCAACGATTTTTGGTTTGATCAAAGTATCTCTTATAGTTTTTGAGATAGGTTGATTTAACTGTAATTTTGGACTTTGCTGCTACGGAACCCTTTGTGCGCGAGCCCGACTCGCCGGACTCGCACTTGGCCGGTTTTTTTGTCTTATTTGATAGCTCTTCACCAATTTTTCGCTTTGAACTTTGGCTTAGGTTAAATCACTACACCCGTATAACGGTTTAGATTTCTATAATTTAGATATAAAACAATTAGCAGTGTTAAACAAGTCACAGAACCGACAAGGCTTTTGTATTAAGCACCAACAATAGCAAAATTCTGGCACCAATTTCTAACAAAGAAATAAAATAGTGTACGGCTGAATTCGGTTTGAGTTAAACGAATAAATTTTGCTGGCGTCGCGCCAGGCACGGCCATGTTGCCAGTGGCAACAAGTGAAGCATATATACCACTATCAATAAAATACAAATCGTGGAACGACAGTCCACCAATTTTACAGTCGCATTATTCTTTATTACACTAGTAGATTGCACCAGCGACTTTGCTTGCGATGTTTCATTTGTCATGGAAGCTTTGCAGCTTACACTTGAAACCAAAATAGTGCAATGAAGTAATGCGGAACAGCCAAACCTATCTTATTATTACCACACGCTAGGAAGAAATTTAACACAATGTAGGTTACCTACAATGTGTTAAATTTCTTCATAAGATGTCACCTTAATGTTGTTTAAGTTGTTTATTTACCTTCACTAGGTAAATGAAGGAAGACAGATTATTAGTAATCTATCATGTGTTTGTCTGTAGAATGAATAATAAGATATCTTAGAGATGGTAATAATGTACCTAATATGGTTTCTGCTGACTCTTTTTTATGCAATGACACGGTGGCAATAAAAGGTACGCCTCGCCTGTTAAGGTGACGGGAAGGGCACACTAGCGACACCAATAGATTTTAATTATTAGCTACTAAACCGGATCTATTTTAAACAATTTCGGGGTTACACCCTCTAGGCAAACACTTATAATATTTATTAAATAACCATGCACAAATGTTGGCTCCGTTTTTTACGCGAAAAATTGATTACCGCCAAAAGCGGCCAATTTAAGCGTGAATCAATTTTTCGCGTACGCGTGGGACCCGACATTTTTGCATGGTTATTTAATAAATAGTATAAGTTTTTGCCGAGAAGTTCTAACTCCGAAATGGTTTAAAATAGATCCGGTTTAGTAGCTAAAAATCAAAATCGATTAGCGTCGCTAGTGTGCCCTACCCGTCACCATAAGCGACTTCAGCCTAAGGATGCCTGCAACTTGAGATTGAGAATACACTTACTTGTTTACTGTTAAAAAGCCATAAATAAATATAGTAAGTATATAAGCTAAATGTATTACCTACCATAGATTATTAATTAGTCCATGGTATTACTGAGAATAGCATCATTTTTCTAATACGGCTCTACCCGAAGATATCTTGCCAATGTCAAGTAACTTATTGATATAAAGTGAGTAGTCAAAAAGTCATAGTCACTTAATAAAACGCCCGTATTTCACGTATTATCGACCTACGGATTCTGCCAATACCACCAAACATTATCGCGGGTTTTAAAACTATTAGGTCCAAGCAAGTTGTCACTTGACAACTCACTCGAAACACATAGCAGTGTTAAAAACGATACAGAGCATCGGCAAACACGCCTAGCACTTTAAGACCCTAGAAAACTGCCTTATTACTCGTATACGTACAGGCTATACACCATCAGATATTCCATACAAAATAGAATACCCTCTCAGCAATAATGAACAATTAGCTAATCCATTAAATGGATTAGAAATTTTTATTTCGTCAATATTGTGGATCAGTATATCGTGAGATTGGATGCGGGCGGCACAGGACCGATCTGTGTGGAGAAAATTAAGAGGGTTGCCTATGTCCAGCTGTGGACGTCTATTGGCTAAAATGATGATGATGATGATATCGTCTGCCACAAGCCTTGCATTCAAGAAGTTACGAAGGTAAACGACACAGGATTCCGCGGGTAGGGCTAACAAGCCCCATGGGCTGTTGCAATTCAAAGGTTTTAAATTAGTCTAGTGGTTTTTAGTGTTTAAATTTGGTGTTTATTTGTGCAGTGAAGTGCCGCAAAGTGATCTTAATAATAAGAATCGTTGGATTGTATCGTTTTTAACACTGCTATTGTGTGTCGAGTGAGTTGTCTCGTGACAACTTGCTTGGACCAAATAGAGTCTTAAAACCTGCGATTGCTTTTAGAGTGATATCCGCTGAATCAGTAGGTCGAAAAAACGTAAAACACCGACGTTTTATTGAGTGGCTGTGACTTTGACTGACTTCGACTGTTGACTACCTACTTATTCTCAATAAGTTACTTGACATTGGCGAATTATTTTCCGGTAAAGCCATAATAAAAAAAAAGTAAACGACACAAACCGCTTTATAAGATATTTGAAACGACTGCATTGTTTAGAGTTCCGCAATATTATGAGAAGTAAAATATGACGGTAAGAACAAAGGTGCCTCTGCTTCGTCGTAAAGGGATTTCTGAACGATCGTTCGACGGTGAGATGTCCCCCAGAGCGCAGTTTCCGAGACTTTACGACCCCTTTGTGGTGGTAACATTTTCTATTCATTAAAAACAGAGGTAAGGAATTATACCTAGTTATGCTGACTATCGACTATGACGCCCTGTTGGTGTAGTGGTTTAAGTACCGGGCCGTGATCTCAGGGTCCTGGGTTCGATTCCCGGGTCGAGCGAAAAGTATGTTTCGAATTTTTCGGACATAGCTCGGGTTTGTGATGTGAATCCACATTTGGCAAGCGTGGTGATTAAGCCTAATCCCATCATAGTAGCGATAATTTGATTTCTATGATGGAGGCCTTTGCCCTGCAGTGGGACAGTTTATAGGCTGATTAAAAAAATGCTGACTATCAGGGAACAGTTATTAGTTTGAACCTCTTGGAAAACTATATTTGGTTAGCTTATTTATTTTGATGCTCCCATTGTAGGCTAGTCCCATTGACTAGGCTTAAATAGCCAGGTGTAATTACATTTGTGGTCTGGATTGAGTATTTCTGTACTTATCAGGATCCGCTTGGGAACACCAAAAGGGAGCCACGCGAACCTAATTTCTACCTTGCCTACGTCCACGTGTGATCTTGCGCCACAAGTGGTAATTTGTAAACAATAGAAGGATATCCAAAATTCGTTGGATAATAGTTGTTAAGTGGACAAAAAGAGTACGGATATGACAAGTTGAGGTGACACTGAGCAGGCCATATCCGCAGAACTGATGACCGCTGTAAGCCTATGTCCAGCATTGACTGCAACAAGCTGATGATGATGGACAAAATGGTTAAATGGAGATTGGTTAGACACTATAGCCTGAATGGAATTTGTTGGGCTAGAAAAACAAAAGAGCAGAAGTCCAAGGAAAGCTCACTAGGCAGAGATTCCCCACCAGTAACATGGGTCAATGACTTTCGGAAATACGCTAGTCGAAATTGTATAGGTTTGTGTACCTATACAATAGAGGTATATGTGAGAACGAAGGACAATACAAAGGATGATGATAATGGATTTAATACATCATTTAATCTATATTATACAGGGTGTATCTGTGAACATTTAAATCCCTTTAACCACGTGTTCTACTAACAATTATGAACAAAATTTGTTCTATCACTTTTGGAAATTCACATGAAAATTTTTCTACTTTTCATACAAAGTCGGTCACGTGACTTGATCATTTTGTATGGGGGAGTCAAATATATTTTCGATGAATTTCGAAATGTCATTGAACAAATGTTGTCCAGAATGGTTGGTAGAACACGTGGTTAAAGGGATGTAAATATTCATAGATAGATCCTGTATATTTTATTTATATTATACTTCAGCCTCGGTGGCGTAGTGATTAGTGGGTCGCACTATAAAGCGACGGATGCGCATGAAGTCTCGGGATGGATCCCCGGGTCGGGCCAAAAATTTGTATCTATGTTTTCGTTAAGAAATTCTTAGTGTACAGCCCGGAGTCTGGAAGTTGGCGGTCTTGTACCCTCGTGCAACGGAGAGCACGTTAAGCCGTTGATCCTGCACGCGATTCTCTTCGGTCGTGTCACGCTGGCATCCCAACGGAATACGAGGGTAAGGGAATAGAGAGTGCACTTATGTTTGCGCAACCACTTGAGCACAATAATATATCCAGCGTACGTGGCTGATCGTTACGATCGGCCGCCATAGCCGTAATCGGTTGAAGGATATTATTTTATTTATATATCCAACTTTATATAATATGTAAGGTATTGTGTGCTCCACATAAAAATACTGGATTTTGAACAACACGTTTAGCTGCTCGCGTTCTTAATTTATGGCAAAAATATACCTATCTACATCGTGCTAAGCTTTTAGCGAGTCTTGAAGGTGATTCCCACACATACAAAATTGCAGGCAGATACCGAACCTAGGTAAATTTGTAGCTAAACTTATTTAAAGTCGTTAGCTTGGCTAGATTAAGCTTACAAACTCGTACACGCTGATATGTTCAAAGTTCTTGAAGTTAGATACCTGTGTTGGGTACCAAGTTGTGTTTGAGAATTTAAACAGTGAATGATAAAAAAATCTCCTGCTACCGTTCGCATAAAAAAAACAGTAAAATAAATTCTTATGAGTATAAAAAGTACCTACCTATCATCATCACCATCATCATCATTTCAGCCAATAGACGTCCACTGCTGGACATAGGCCTCCCCCAATGTTCTCCACACAGATCGGTCCTGTGCCGCCCGCATCCAATGGATTCCCGCGATCTTCACCAGATCGTCGGTCCACCTTGTGATGGGCCTGCCACGGCTGCGACTTCCTGTACGTGGCCCCCACTCGAGGATCTTTCCGCCCCAACGGCCGTCTGTTCTCCTCGCTATTTGCCCTGCCCATTGCCACTTGAGGCATGCAATCCTTTGGGCTATGTTTGTAACCTTAGTTCTCCTGCGGATCTCATCATTGACCTACCTATATTAAATGTCATATAAGCGAACAATTCAAATGAGCTTATAGCTGGATATTAACGCCTCAGGAAAAACAATACACGTACGAGCGAGTATATAATATGATACTTATTATATACTCGCTCGTACGTGTATTGTTTTTCCTATATACTTACTGTCTCACTGCAGGGAAAAGGCCTCCATCATAGAAATCAAGTCATCGCTACTATGATGTGATAAGACTTAATCACCACGCTTGCCTAATGCGGATTTGTGATCACAAACCCGAGCAATGTTCAAAAAATTCGAAACATACTTTTTGTTCGACCCAGGAATCGAACCTAGGACCCCGAGATCACGTCCCGGTACTTAAATCACTCGTCCAACATGTATACTTAAGTAATAAATAAAATATCAGTGCAGTATTTTTTTTTATGAGAGGTGGCAGACGAGCAGACGGATCACCTGATGGTAAGCAATTCCGCCGCCCATGGACACTCGCAACACCAGTGGAGTCACAAGTGCGCTGCCAACCTTTTCCCCTTCCCCCCGTCGGGCCTCCGGTAACCTCACTCACACGGCGAAACACAGCGCAGGCGCTGCTTCACGCCGGTCTACTGTAAGGCAGTGGTATCACTCCGGTCGAGCCAGCCCATTCATGCCTTAGCGTGGCTCTCCCACATTTGTATGTAACTTAGCAATAAGTTACAATATGTATACAACCTCATTTGAAATTGAACTTTAAGGCAATAACATAAGAGCAGGCGACTCTACAAAGCGCCAGTAAAGCTTAACGACATAAAACATCGCTGTAAAATAACGAAAAAAATATGTAAAAGTCTCCATCGTAAACATTGTATGAAATGTTCCGCAAAGTACGCAATCCGTGCATAGAATCTTATATTACCTTTTTTGTGACATAATATAGTCAACGCCAATTTCTTATCAGTGTATTTCAAATAGGGTCATAAACCTTAATAGAGGGACACCTGAGACTATTTTACTGCTGTGTAAAATATGCTTTGTTTAGTTTTATATTTTTTCCAGTATCAATATAGTCAGTAGATAAACAGGTATTCTAACAAGGTATTTGGCGCATGACTATCTTAAGGTGACGGGTAGGGCAACCTAGCAACGCCAATCGATTTGAATTTTTAGCTACAAAACCGGATCTATTTTAAACAAGTTCTGGGTTACAACCTCTCGGTAAACACTTATACTATTTATTTAATACTTATAGTTAACTGTTTGGTGTGCTTTTGCACTCGAATTTTGGATAACCACCAAAAGTGGCCGCTTTTGGCGTGAATCATTTTTCGTGTACAAAAACGGACCCAAAATTTGTGCATGGTTATTTAATAAATAGTATAAGTGTTTGCCGAGAGGTTGTTATCCCGAAATTGTTTAAAATAGATCCGTTTTAGTAGAAAAAAAATTAAATCGATTGGCGTCGCAAGTGCGCCCCACCCGTCACCTTAAGAGCAAAAATCTCTTGCATAGTTTTTCGCTTGAAACTACGCCATTTTTGTGTAGTGCTTACAGGTGATTTTCGTTTGAATGTAGTTGTACGGCAGATTAAACGACCGTATACTCTCAAGGGTCGATATTGCTGGTTGTTATTACTATAACAAAACCCGTCCCGAAAAAATGAGAATATATCTGTCGTGTCCAAATAACAGATAGCGCGTGTGAAAGGAACAAGGAGAAAGATTTGATCTTGAATTCCGTCCCATTGTAGGGCCTCAGGTTTCCCCAAAACCAACATTATTCACCAGTCTTGCAAATGATAGGAACTATGCTAATACAATTTAAATGTTAGATCACTGTAATACATACTAGTATGTATGTATATTTCTATTTCATTCATGTTGACTCTACTGGTGTTGTCGGTGTCCATGGACGCATATTTAAGGCAAGAGTGAACAAGCATCTTTTAGACAAACGCGCATCAATCTAGACCTAATCGGCACTTTCCACCAAGTGCGTTTGTGGTCAAGCGTGTCTATAGACAAAAAAAACACTTAAAATTAGGTGATACTTTTGCTCGTCTGTTACCTTAGCATTCAACTCTTAGTGGATGTAGTCCCGATAGTAGTTATAATCCTATTATGTATTAGGCAAATGATTTGATCACAAACCAAATTTGAAATCCATTGCATGCGGGAGGCACAGGACCGATCTGTGTGGAGAACATTGGGGGAGGCCTATGTCCAGCAGTGTCTATTGGCTGAAATGATGATGATGATGAAATGATTTGAATGAAATACTCAATCATTTTAAATGAATTAGAGTCTTGTTACCGGCTGTATTTATAATGTGATGTTTAATTGAACAAACGTCAAAATCTTTACAACAATCAGAAAAATATTATATTCTTTCAAGGGTTTTACATTCTTGGATGACAATTAATATTTTTTGAATGAATGAATGAGCCTCTTGCTACCGGTTATCTTTATACTGTAATGTTTTATTGGACAAATAAATGTGAGAATCCTTAGAACAAGCGGAAAATATTATGTTCGTGGCATTTAATTTGTTTATTTTATGATGATTTTGTGTCTTATAATTTTCAGCTGTTACTTATTGGACGTTACAATGTTTTTGTTGTCTACATTTAATATTTATGACTAAATTATAGTCTATCTGTTAGGTATTTTACATCTGGTATTTGCCCCGTTAGTCTAGTGGTTTAAGTACCAAGCCGTGATCTCGGGGTTCTGGTTCGATTTCCGGGTCGAGAAAAGGTGTGTTTCGAATTTTTCGAACATAGCTCGGGATTGTGATCACCAATTCGCATTAAGCAAGCGTGGTGATTAAGGTGACGGGTAGGGCACACTAACGACGCCAATCGATTTTAATTTTTAGCTACTAAATCGCATCTTTTATAAACAATTTTGGGGTTACAACCTCTCGGCAAACACTTATACTATTTATTAAATAACCATGCACAAATGCTAGGTTCGTTTTTGTACGCAAAAAAAATATTCACGCCAAAAGTGGCCGCTTTTGGCGTAAATCAATTTGTCGCGTACGCGTTGGGCTCAACATTTGTATATGGTTATTTAATAAATAGTAAAAGTGTTTGCCAAGAGGTTGTAACCCCGAAATTGTTTAAAATATATCCGGTTTAGTAGATAAAAATTAAAATCGATTAGCGTTGCTAGTGTGCCCTATCCGTCACCCTAAGCCTAATCCCATCATAGTGACATTGACTTGATTCCTATGATGGAGGCTTTTGCCCTGCAGTGGCTCAGTATATAGGCTGCTGCTACTACTTAATACTTCCTTTATAACAAAAACAATTTCCTAACCTACTCTTACCTAAGTAGGATCTTTGAAAGTATTTCTAATAACTTAATAATGTTTTGTTAGTCTCCGAATTGTTGTGAAGATATTAAGGCAGGGTCCCGGAGGATAAACAATGTATATTTAAACGAATTATCGAGTTTCGGAAATTTCAATTAAACTTGTATCGACTTTGCGTCCCAACTTGTGTAGAAAGTTGGGTGTTTGCGAGTGGACATTGGAGTGGAATTCACCCGTTGTCCTAGGTGCTCGACCAACCGTAAACCGGCATTTTCGCCCCATGGACGTATTCGCATCATCATCATCATCATAGCGTTTATAATATTAGGGAGATAAGCTTCCATAATCAATTTTCTTACTTTTAATGTGATAGGCGGCACACGAGCAGACGGATCGAATGATGGCAATAATAAATAAATAAAATGGTTTTTATTCATGAAAAAACTTGCATACAATGATTTGTGATTGGAGACTTCTTTAAAGCAAGAGCCTGTGTTAGCACTTCCGCACTTCCATATAAGCTAGTGTTTTAACATTTAAACGAAATTATATAATGTCTGTTTTATGTGAGGACGGTAATGGTAATAAATGATTATAATATAATCATTTATGTATATATGTGTATTTATATGTGTGCATGCACACATTTTGGGTCCGTATTTGTACGCGAAAAATTGATCACCGCCAAAAGTGGCCAGTTTTAGCGTGAATTAATTTTTCGCGTACAAATGTTGTGTCCGCATTTGTGAATAGTTATTTAATAAATAGTATCTATAAGTGTTTGTGTGTGCAACTGAGCGTGTATGCACGTCTTCATGCATGTGTTGTAGGTTAATATTTTTAATTTCGACTTTAGTAGCTCCTCCGTAAGTGAGTGAGGTAAGCGATACTACTTATTTGCCTTGTCACTTGTTGGTGTTACTTGTTCAGCTAACTAAGCTAACTAAGCAACTAACTTTAGAACTAATTACTTACCTACCTATCTAATTAGGCAATTGTTTAGTTTCTTTGCATTAAATCCTAGATATACCTACTACAGTATAGCAACGCGAAAGCCTGAAGTAATTCGAAACTAGAGAAAATATGCTCTGAAAAATAAGATAGAAAAATGGTGTCACTAATGTTTTCTATCATCATCAGCCCATTTAAGTCCCCACTGTTGGGGCACGGGCCTCCCTCAATCACATGAGGGGTAATTGCCATACTCACCACGCTTGGCAGACGGGTTGGCGAGGGTTTTGATGTAAATGCAGAGTTTTCCTTCTCTGGGTGCTGATGATCATGCCAGCAGCTTTACCTTAGTCGCCTTTTACGACACCTCGGTAAGAGTGAGGGTGGCCTATTCTACTCTGCCGGGACCACACGGCGTTTTCTACATTAGTGACACCATTTTTTAATATACCTACTTATATTCCGCTCCTGGCTTCACATATCTCCTACAGTTGTATAAAAGCCTAGGTACGATGGAAAGAGATTTCTGAAGCAGCCTATTCACTCTAACTTTATAATGTTTTGTTTTGTAGTGGTTTCATTGATTTGCAGTCCAACTCCACTCATCAATATCATCCATCGGCCAAAACAAACTTGGCACACAATAGCAAGAGTCTTATCCACAGATCAAACACTTAGAGAAGATGTGCTAAAATAGCTCAGTTTAGGCGAAGGTATCTGGCGCAAACTACTTGATTTACAGCAAGCTCAAAGCCGCGTTTAGTAAAAATTCCAACTTATTAAACAGTTGTTTGCAAAAATTATTTCACATTTAAGTGTTACAATATTCATGTCCTGTTTCTTTAAAATCTGATATAAGTGGTGACATAATGTAACTTATATGGCGCGCCATATATCTTTTAAGGCGACGGGTAGCCCTAACTAGCGACACCATTAGTTTTTTAATTGATAGCTACTAAACCGGATCTATTTTAAACAATTTCGGGGTTACAACCTCTCGACAAATACTTATACTATTTATTGAATAACCATGCACACATTTTGGGTCCGTTTTTGTACGCGAAAAATTGATTACCGCCAAAAGTGGCCAGTTTTAGCGTGAATTAATTTTTCGCGTACAGTGTTGTGTCCGCATTTGTGAATGGTTATTTAATAAATAGTATAAGTGTTTGCCGAGAGGTTGTAATCTCGAAATTGTTTAAAATAGATCCAGTTGAGTAGCTAAAAAATAATATAAAGTTCTTAACGTCGCTAGTGTGCCCTACCCGTCACCTTAATCCGTATTCTTATCTCTAAAACGTTATCACCATAAAGATGTTTATTTCAAACACTAAAATCGAATGGGTATTTCCCACCACACCCACGAGATGTGTGACGTCAAAACATGGTCCTTTACGTTACAGTAAGCAATTTAATTAAAGGAAAATGAATGAACGCACTACGATTTGGAATATCCGGCGCTCGTACGGCAATTCTGAGAATACGTTACGACTTTCAAGAAATACTTTGAGGTTTGGTCCAATACTTCGGCCACGACTATTCAGTCCCAAAATAAATGTTTCTTTAAAGACCTTTTCATAGTAGTCGATTGGAGGCAAATTGGTGGGACTTTCCTCACACACCCAAATATTTACTGACGCTTATGTATTGTTATGTATCTTCTGGTGGTCTTCTTAGTGGAAATATTATTATAAATACCCGGATTAGTAGGAAGGTGTGGGTTCGAGCCCGACTGAACTGACTGAGAGGAAATGTTTAAGTGTGTTATTTACTTAAGAATAAATTGCAAAAGATTGCTATAAAAAATATCAACTATTTAATCTCATTTCTTCTCATTCTCTCTCACGCCGTGTGGTCCCGGCAGAGTAGAATAGGCCACCCTCACTCTTACCGAGGTGTCGTAAAAGGCGACTAAGGTAAAGCTGCTGGCATGATCATCAGCACCCAGAGAAGGAAAATCTGCATTTACATCAAAACCCTCGCCAACCCGTCTGCCAAGCGTGGTGAGTATTTCAATTACCCCTCATGTGATTGAAGGAGGCCCGTGCCCCATCAGTGCGGACTTAGATGGGCTGATGATGATGATGATGATGATGTATCTTCTCTCTCTCCTGTCGATTCCCTCACTGCTGAGGATCGTGACTCCTTCCGATTTTGTCGACCAGCTGTCGCCATCGGCTGCGCTACGCCGCTCGGTGCAGGGCAGTGCTTATCGGGATCTCGAGCTGTTTCGCTATCTGGTCTGACCATCGCTGGGGATTACGGCCTCTCGGTCTTCTTCCTTCCTTCCTTTATGTATCTTAAATGTAGGTAATATTTTTATTCATTGTTGTACTTACACAGTACTATAGCGTCACGCGGGGTTACCCTTGGACTTTGGACTGTCATTATGATTGTGATCCTAGTGCTATTTTTGCACTGCAGGTGAGGGGAGGGTGGGGGGGGACATCACCTGATGCCGTCAACTAGGGTACAAGGTACACCTTGAACCGTAGTTGATTCTGCTACTCATTCATAACGCTACCGGGAGATCACTTGTTTATCTACGTTATTGGCGACCAGCAACTAACCTCTTTATATTATTACCCGACTACGGCAAAGCAAAAGGAGGGTTATGATTTTGACAGGCTATGTATGTATGATGTTATTGTATAACTATGTGAATCATGAAGTGGACGATCCGTCTCTCTTATCACAAATTAACACAATCGGTTCCTAGAATAACAGCTCGTTTACATAATTATAGGCCATTTTCAATTGTTTTAAGGAAAAATAAGTATGGTAGTTCCTCACCCATAAATTGTTTGCTCAAACTTTTAATACTGTGTTCCAAAATAGCGATATTGATATCTATAGCGACCAAATTACCAATTTTAAGAAATGTATCTTGGATATTTAAAGAAATCTGTAGAATAAGTCTTATTAGTTTTTAATTTCCTTTTTTTTTTTTTTAAATAGTTTTTTAATATAGCAATGTTGTGCTCACCTTTAATTTAAGTACATAATAAGAAAAGTTTAGTATTTGATATTATTTAATATATATTGCCTGTATGTAGTTTAGTGGTAAGCCTTATCTAATAAATAAATAAATAAATAATGTATGTATGTATGTTCAATCTGTTTCCACGTAACTTCTTAACTACTTATCAGAATTCGACAAATGACATATCATTATAAGCGTCTTGATCGTCCGCTGGTTATAGGCTATATGAAGTTTCACAAAATCTAATGTGGCGCCCCTCTAGCGGACAAAACATACAGAGTAAAAAAAATAAAGTTATGATAAATATGCCGTGTTTGGTATCATTTGAAAGCGCTTGACTTGTACATTTTGAATATATATATATTACTAGCACTTGGACACCAAAATAGTACAAATAAAATAAAAGTAAAAAAAACTAAAACCCAACTACGACAAAAAACGTCGCTGAAAAAGTATAAAACAAGCCTTCGTTGTCAATTTATGCAATATTCACTATGTAGAGATAAAATTTCATGTTTGGAAAGGCGTAGTCACACGTTAAATATACTACCCTTTGACAACGTGTGACTGCGGATTTCCAAACATGAATTTATCTCTACATAGTGAATATTGCATAAATTGACAACGAAGGCTTGTTTTATACTTTTTCAGCGACGTTTTTTGTCGTAGTTGGGTTTTAGTTTTTTTACTTTTATTTATGGTTTGTGATATTTGTATTTTTCTATTCTTCTGTTGTCAAATTAAAACAGTTGCTTGGAAAACGTGTTTCGTTTACACACGTAATGTCTATATGAGGTGATTTTTATTACTTCCCTTTTGATAATGAGTTATCTTGTATATGTATGTTTTGTGTTTGTGTATAGTTAAATTAGAAAATTCAATAAATTAGAGTTTCAGCTAAAATCCATTGTATTTTATCAGATAAATGTCTCTTTAATCACTTGATATTGGCAGAATTGACCTTGTCACTGAAGTGCAAAAACAAGCCATTAAGGTGACGGGTAGGGTACACTAGCGACGCCAATCGATTTTAATTTTTAGCTACTAAACCGGATCTATTTTAAACAATTTCGGGGTTACAACCTCTCAGCAAACACCTTTACTATTTATTTAATAATTATAGTTAACTGTAGTCTGCTTTTGCACTCGAATTTTGGATTACCGCCAAAAGTGGCCGCTTTTGGTGTGAATCAATTTTTCGCGTACAAAAACGGTCCCAACATTTGCGCATGGTTATTTAATAAATAGTATAAGTGTTTGCCGAGAGGTTGTATTCCCGAAATTGTTTAAAATAGATCCGGTTTAGTAGCCTGGTGCCCTACCCGTCACCTTAACAAAAAATATGTGATGGTCATAATGGCTCCTGCTTGGACATCAAATGTATATACACACATATGTATATCCCAATCCTCTCATTCCAAAATAAAAGAGCAAAAATCGGAAACGCCAAACCTTCACGTTTAAAAATAGTCTTCAGCAAGTGGACATAATTACAGAGCCATATTGGAGTTAACACCCAAATTGAGATACGGATATCATCAGTTCAATTTCGAGTCACGGTCGCAATTTGCCAGTCTCATTATTCCGGCCATGTAGGCACATTTACATTGTCCAATGTACCACACAGTATTTAATGTATCAGTAGGTAAAGTATGAGAAAAGATTTATGAGAAAAGATGAAAATTAGTAAGTTCGTCACCTGGTGTCACTGCTGCCAATGAAGAATTCCCAATAATATATTAAATATCCGCTGATCTGTGCGCCGGTCTAACTATAGTACCCGCAAAGACTCGCGGCGACGGTAAAGTATTTCATTCATTTATTAGAATGAAATATGACACCGTCTGCCACGAGTCTTTGGCTCGAGTATAACAGTTATTTCGCTTGAAACCTACAGAACATTTTGAATTACTTAACTGTCACATATCATTCATTAGTTTTTTTTTTATTTAGTCTGTAGAGTCCCACTGCTGGGCAAAGACCTCCCCCAAGTCTCTCCATTCCTCCCTATCCAATGCCTTTACTTGCCATTCTTGGACATACGTATTGAAATCGTCACACCATCTTTTTTCGGGCCTGCCGCGTAGTCGACGTCCATCGGTCGGTTGCCATATGGTGACGATTTTTGTCCATCTTTTAGGGTTCATTCTGCATACATGGCCCGTCCACTCCCATTTTAACTTCGTAGTTTTTCGTCCCACATCCGCGATTCCCATTCATTAGTAATAAATGAAAATTTTATTTGCCGCGAGCCTTTGCGGGTATAGTATAATAGACAAGGCTAGAGGGCATATTCTCGAGCACTCGATATTAATGTCGAATTTAATGATGAGGATCATGATGATGCCTTTCCTAGCCTATTTCGGCTACAACGACACTTTGTATAACAATCATCAATTTTTATTTAGGACTAAGGTGTTCTTGGCCTCTGGTGTGTTCTCCAGTGATCAGCGTAGCCAATCTTAGCGCTGAACGTGCGACCGCAGAGGCAGCACGTCAGCACACCTCCACTGTAATAATAGGAGATAGATGAAGGTGGGCGCGCCTGCAGTGTGATGCCGTGTGGGCCAGCAGAGTAGAATAGCAATGTGATATCGAATGTAGAGATTTCCCATCATAGTAGCGATAACATATATTCTATGATTGAGGCTTTTGCCCTGCAGTGGGACAGTTTATAGGCAGATACATAGATTTGATGCATTCGTCCATGCAAATATCTAAGACTTCAATGTCGAGTGCTCGAGAATAGGCTTATACCATACCGACTTATAGGTATTTCTTACAAATAACGAGTACAGTTGAATACTTATACTATTTATTAAATAACCATGCAAAAATGTAGGGTTCAACGCGTACGCGAAATAGCCTGTCAAAATCATAACCCTCCTCCGTAATCGGGTAAAAATTGATTCACACAGTAACGCTTTTAGGGCTCAGTGGCACCAATGAGTTTTAATCAATTGTTATGAATTTATGAAATTAAATGATTTAAGTTTTCAGCGACCATTTTATATCTTACATCCAACGACAAACAGAAATCCCATGCAAGAAACATTACCGGATTATATTGTTTTAAACTTTACACTAAGAATATAAAACTTAGAATAACTGACATTAGAATAGTTATAAATTTACGAGGTTTTCACTATGTCAGAAACTCAAAATAAGGTACATGGCAGAAATCTCATAAACAACTATTCTAATTACCAAATAATAACAGAAACGCAAAAATATTTTAGGCTGATGCAATTCAAAGGTTTCAAATTAGTGTCTAGTGGTTTTTAGTGTACAAATGTTTGTTTATTTGTGCGGTGAAGTGACGCAAAGTGATCCTAATAATAAAAAGTTGGATTATATCGTTTTTAACAATGCTATTGTGTGTCGAGTGAGTTGTCTCGTGACAACTTGCTTGGACCTAATAGAGTCTTAAAACCCGTTATTCGCTGAATCCGTAGGGCGATAAAACAACGGCGTTTTATTGAATGACTGTGATTTTGACTGACTTCGACTGTTGACTACCTACTTATTCTCAATAAGTTACTTGACATTTTCATATTATCTTCCGATGGAGCCATATTAAAAAAAAAATGCCTTTGATTTTGTATTGCCGCTATTAACTTCTATTGTGGCGACATTTTGACAAAATCAATTGTACATACATGGCTTGGGAAAGCGTCAATATAGTGTGATAATCATATTACGAAATATTGTAACATTAAGAGTATCATTCATTGTAGGTATCCATTACAAAATATTTTTGTTGCATTTAAATTTTGTTGTATCTATATAATACAAAAGATTTCAATTTGTTTTTCTAAAAGTACGAAAATAGGCTAGTACCAATCAAAAAATATTATTGGTGCATTTAAAATTTTGACTATCATTGTATCCCTTTGATACAAAAGATTTCAACTCGCTTTCTAAAAGTACGAATTGTAGGTACCTAACTTCCGCTGACGTCTTACATTTCCAATTGGTTCCCAGTGGTGAAATTGAGCGTAGTGACAACTACTGAAAACCTTTATAGTCAAAGAGAATGTTAGAATCAGGCTTACTACCTACAATATTCTCTCTGGAGACTCTAGGTATAAAACCAAATACACAATGGCACTGAAGGATTAGGTATTGACTGACTATTCGATCCTACCCGATGCACCTTGTCAGGAATAGTTATAGGGACCAGTCTATTTTGGAAGTAATAAACTGACATGCTCATTTATATTTTCAATTTATATAAGTAAATGCTGTTCGCAAACTGTGTCGGGATACAGTTTTGATGTAAAACTTGGCTTTTTTTTGGCGTGTAACTTATTTTATTCAGTAGTTGTGTCTGTCTATACTATATGTATATATATAAAAGGAGAACCTGAGTGACTAAGGCACAGATATTATAATACTAGTAACTAAGGTTTTAAGTGATTAAGTGACTAGGAATGCACCCACAGCCCAAACTACTGACCCTAGAAACTTAAAATTTGGGAAGGGGGTTCTTTTAATAATGAAAGTGAGCACTAAAAAAGGGTTAATAGTTTGTATGAAAGTCCGCTATCTTTGATGTTAAAAATGTGAAAATTTGTATTCTGACTAATAATTTGAAATAAAAAGTAACCCACATAACGGTTTTTGAAAATCACCCTTTGATGGGGTAAATTAAGGGCTGAAATACAGTATGGTGGATAGGACAATTTAAAAGTTAGAATCTTAAAATTGGTGTTTGGGCACCGGTTTTGAATAAAAAAGTTGAAAGTGACTTTTGAATTTTCTTTGATTTTCGGGTTTGAAGTTTGAATGAAGACTTTTGTAATAAAGATTGAAACTGCGTGAGTAACGCCGCGGGCGCAGTTTAGTTAATAACTAATTAAGAAAGTGTGTGTGTGTGTGCGTCTGTTTGTTGGAGAAGCATCTTTCACAAAATAGAGCGACAAATTTGAATTGATTTTTCAAGTAGAGATAGTTGAAATAGGAGAGTGACATAGACTACTCTGTGGTAAACAGAAATCCACGCGAGCGCTGCTGCAAGCGACCTCTAGTTGAACTACATATATGTATATCAACAACCTCGACCTTGGGATCGAATCCCGATCGGGTCAAGTCAACAAATTATTTCAGAGGGCCTGCTTTACGCAGACGCTACGACCGAATCGGAGTTTCCCTCTCTTTCACACGCGCTGTGTTCCTCCTCTGTTTGGATGCGACAGGTATGTTCTCGTTCGTTACGGGACGGCTTTCAATTAAGCCACCAGGTGTGGTGGTTGGAGACTCAACTACCTACCGTCAACTAGAACTTATAGGACAGAGATTTCCCTAGTTTGAGACTATCTGGTGCATTTATTTTATTCATAGATGAATTCCAGCGCATGTTTATTTATTTATTTTTTAAGTGCAGCCAAATGATACCTATTAATACAAACGCAGAAACTCTATAGCTATCTATTTCGGTAACAATGAAGATAATGGATTGTTAGGTTCTCTGGTGCATTATTATCACTATCGGTCATGATTATTAAATTAATCGAGTAGGTATGCATATTTGGTTTGTAGAAACCATTGTATTTCTCCCGTTAGCTCGGCGGTAAAATCGTGAGGAAACCAACATTTCAGATAGTTTCTGCAATCAGTTGATCTGGATCTGGTAAAGGGTTGCGTAGGTCAGACTGCAGTCGCTTCATTGTAATTACCAGACTCCTCAAATTCTGGATCATGGTCTCCAGATCAACGGCTTTGGTCACAATCGGAAATAACACGCCAAGATGTTGATAACTTAATTACAGCATAGACAGGTCTATTATTTTCGATGGTAGCCGATATTTTGTTCGTGATTTCGAAGTTATGGACTACGTTACCGTTATTACTGGGTGTGATAGCTTGGTAGCGTTTTAGCCTACTATAACTATAACTTACCTAACCCTTAAACACTGACTGTACAGCATAAAGTGCAGCAAAATAGAGCTGAACCAGACTAAATTCCCCGCTAGTATTTCAAACGCGGTGTCCTGTCATCCGCAATTACTATTGTTTGAGGGCGCCGATGCTCGCAGTTTGCAGAGCGACTCGTTATTTCGTTCCTTTTTTTTCATTTTTTGTTTACAGTTAACCCGATTTTTATATCGAGTTATTTAATGATAACTTCCTCCTTTAACGCACACAAGCAGTTTAAACTTTAGGTATACCTACGTAATAGAATTTTTCGAACTTATAATATGGATCAATCTTACCCCGTATCTTTTACAACAATAATCAATGGATAGGCTATACCTACACACCTATAGTCATTAAAAAAGATAATAATGTAGGATTGGTGGTCGGTAGATGCATGGAAAGGAACGTATTAGAAGAGATCGCTGTTTGAATTATTGAATGACGTGCGAGAGTGAGATAGAAGACGAATGGCCAACGGTGTAAAGACGTGTAGGATGACGCTTTGAGATTTATAAATATAGAATTATCTACTTATTACAATTTCCCTGGCTTTAATCATAACGTCATACCACAATAATAATAATGATTATATCCAAACATACTTTGGGTTAGATAAGTACTAATAATTGTTAAATTTAATGGCTTTAAAACTATTTTCAATCGGTACTTATTATATACTGTTACAACAATTTTGTTGTACAAAAATTAAAGCAAGTATAAATAATGCATTTAATACGTGCTGTTCTGCAAAGAAACGGCAAAACCGAGTTCTCTTTTTAATCGCAGTATTTTTACAATTTATTTTTCAAAAATAATTAGAACAATTTATGAAATAAGCTAATAATGAGGTAAACCGAAACGGACCCATCCCAAAGGTGGCCCCTGTGTCACAGTATGACGTATTGTTTCAGCCATCATTTCACTCAACCAATTAAGAGGGAATGTAATGAACCGCCACATAACGCCACCACCTCAGAGACATTTTGGTGAGCATGACGACTTAGGTTCTCCTCTAGGTCACAAAGAGTAGTAGTTACTTAATCCAATACTAATAAACTGTCCGGACGAGGTGTACAATAGTAGTGGTTCGCATCTTGTCATTATTGAATAATCATATAAATCATTTATACAGTAATAAATGCTGCTAAGCCTAATTTATTAAAATTCAGTAATTATATAATATTAATATTTTTTGTAATATATAATGAGAAGTTAACAATGTGTGCAGGCATGGAGGTCATTATGTCCCATGAAGCCTTAGCATTAAGTAGTCTACAATTTTATAGTAATCCTTTACTCATTAAACATCTTCACGGAGATTAAATTTATGCGTTGGTAACCAATAACATTTTGTGGCCACTTATTGACATTTTAATACTTGACACAACAAATTAATTATTAATTTTTTAGAAGTTTCAGATTGGAATCGCGAGCTTGTGTTTATTTTCTAGTGTTAATACCCATGAAAATCAATTTTTTCGATAAAATATCCATGTTCTTTCACGTACAATACAGTCCTAAAATTGTATTGAGAAGCTACGGTTAAGATGTTAATGCTCTAATATTCTTTTAGCATCGTGAGGTCTAAGGTTGTATATGGAGCGGATGGCCCCTCTCTGGCAATACAAATATAGTCGCAGCAGACCCCACAACAAGATCCATAAGACATTACACTAAAAAACTAAATAAACCAATCTCGAGGTTTCAATATCGTCAGATTCTAATCTTCTACCGCATACCCGCGAACTAGTTCTCCCGCCAAGGCTGCGACGTGGGACCCCTTGCATTTGGCATCCATTGTAATGCCAAGGAAAATGTTGAATCAATGACTTCAATACGTTTCCATTATTCATAGTGATGTTTAGGATTGACCTGTCTTACATTGGGCTTGTGAATTTTACACATTTGTTTTCTTTGGCATTAGAAGTAGTTTGTTAGTGGTAAACAATGGAGAACTTATGACAGAGTGTCATTTACATCGTCAAACGTACTTTTTCTTCGGTCAATATTAAAGATCAACGAAGGTCATCAGCAAATAGCCACCTCACAAGGTCTTGTGTAAAGTAAGGAGGTCATTTATCTTATCAGGAAAAGCAGAGCCCCAATATCGATCCTTGGGGCACTCCCATCAATAGAGGAGTGCTGAAGAATATGTCCATTAATGTTTACTTTCTAATTTCTATCAGACAAGTAAGAATTAGCAAACTTGTGAATCTTGATACACAATAATGAGCTAATTTTAACAACAATGTTTGGTGCGTAACGCAATGACAAATGCTTTTGATAGGTTGCACAAAATCTCCAACAGCATCTGCTTGTTTTCCCTGCATCAAAAATAGCTTGAAAGTGCAACTCCTGCATCAGTTGTTGCTTACTTTAGTGAACCAAATTTTTATTATGAAGCAGTCGTTAACATTAAAATGACAGCAACTGAACGAATATGACTTTTTCAAAAAAATCTTACTCAGTGCTGGTAATAATAGAATAGGCCTAAAGTTCAAGGATTATTTATCACCTGGTTTGAATAACGGTATGATTTTGCTATACTTCCTAATTAAGTTATGAAATTGGCCTGCGTCAACCATCTGTTGATATCATTGACAATGGGTGCGATATGCAGTATTATATTTTTTAAAATGTCTACGGATATTCCCAAAGATCTTCGTTTTTTTTATATTATATCTTTAAAAGTTTTTACTATTATCTCAGGTGTTACATGGGTAATCTGAAAGTCTTTTACATTCGTCAACTTTTGCTTTTAGCAAGGAGACAGCAAGATGTGCACTTGAGTTAATGTACTTAGTCGTTGTCACGGTAAATTAGTGAAAAAAGACTATTCTATTGACTTTAATGAAATTTGTATTGTGTTAATGAAATATTGTAGTTTTTTTTTTTTTATTATTTGACTCCGAATTTGATGTCTTTTTTGTACACATAATTTAAATTAGGACGGACACATTTGCTTGTCGATAGATCGACTAAACATGCGTAAATGACTACTAATAACACCAATAATGTACCATGTTTTATGCAAATAAAGATTATTTGTATTTGTAAGGTGACAGGTAGGGCACACTAGCGACGTCAATCGATTTTAATTCTTAGCTACTATACCGGATCTATTTTAATCAATTTCGAGGTTACAACCTCTCGGTAAACACTAATTACTGTTTAATAACTAATGATGCACAAATGTTGGGTCCGTTTTTGTATGCGAAAAATTGATTCACGCTAAAAGTGGCCGCTTTTGGTGTGAATCAATTTTTCGCGTACGCGTTGGACCCAACATTTGTGCATATTTATTAAATAGTATAAGTGTTTTCCGAGAGGTTGTAACCCCGAAAATGTTTAAATTAGATCCGGTTTAGTAGCTAAAATTAAAATCGATTGGCGCCGCTAGTGTGCCCTACCTTCGTTAGTGTAACCTTAAAGCCTTTTTTTGTCATAAATACTATAACATTTCGATTTGGTGCGATATAATTCCACAGTAAAATGGTCGCACGTATATCACAACCAAATCAAATTTGTGTTATCGTAGATGATAAAAAAATATTTAGGTAAACCATTATTTATAGGTAGGTATTTAACTAAAAATCTAAAACAATCTTAAAAAGAAAACATCGCCAAACAAGCATACTGACTGATACCAACATTGATGAAAATTGACAAAATGATAAAAGCCTAACAAAAGGTAGATTTGTTCCCTTTGATTGATCGACAGCTTCCGCCAATAAATACCGCTGTTGCCGTGTGACGTAGCACAAATGGCGTGTCACCGTTCAATATTGTGACGTAAAGTTGCTCGTTCCTCTTTTGAATATTTTCCGTGTAACTGGACGCGATTGGCCGGTAAGCTGGCATGCGGGTCACGTGACGATAAGCGGTATGTCAGACATTTGCGACCGAAAGATTTTGCGGGCGCTTTTGTTTAAAAAAAACACTTTTTTGGACAGTTTATTGAGGGTGCCTTGCTTTGTTAAATAACTGTTTTTTGTGTTTAAATATATGACGGTTTTACGAACACACAAGAAGTTAAAAAAATATTAATTCAGGAGCGAGGTGTAACAAAATATATTTCTTACTTACTCTTCTGGCTCAACGACCCGAACCGAGTCTTGGCCATATGGTGTGTGTTACTGTTTACGCTACCTAGTGGTCTTAGTGTCACAACAAAGCGTCTGCTTTCATATCTGCTAGTTTGTAAGCAAGTACAAATTAATAAGTGTTCCGTTCCGGTAGATGTCACTATGCATCTTTACATCGCGCAAGCAAAACGTGTTTCCGAAACAATGAAACCAAGCCGCCTATTCTTTTGTGTCATTCCACAGATTAGTAATGCAGACTCTGTGATGACACTAGGACCCCTAGATAGCGCTAGTTTCCATACAGTAATAGCAGCTAGCTTTATACTCATGCGTATGTAAGCAAGTATAAGAGGCTGTTGTCTTTCGTGTCTATCAGGGGCGGCGTGACGGTCGCCGGTAAGCAGAAAAAACGCGAAATTAGCGCACTATTTCAGATAAATATTTTATTCTATGGTCTGTCTGTCTTGGCCTCCAAAACAAGAGAGCACTACTTTAGTCGATCCTACACTCATTCCTAGGTATCCCTGGAAAGACGTCCTCGAGACTGATCTGCGAGAACTTGATCAATGACTAGAAAGAACTAATATAATTATTTATAATTGAAAAATGATAAAATTATTATAAGGTTTTGCTATAATATTCTTTAATATTTACCTTGTATTATCAATGACGCTATTAAACATTAGCCGATAAGTGAATTCGTTGATAAAGGCTTAAAAAACAAGTCTTATCTAATTGTATTACATTATACCAAACGCCCTGATGGTCTAGTGGATTAAGTATCGGGCGGTGATCTCGGGTCCTGGGTTCGATTCCCAGGTCGAGCGAAAAGTATGTTTCGAACTATTCGAACATAGGTTCTCGGAACATCGGGTTTGTGATCACCAATCCGCATTTGGCAAGCGTGGTGATTAAGCCTAATCCCATCATAGTAGCGATAACTTGATTTCTATGATGGAGGCCTTTGCCCTGCAGTGGGACAGTTTATAGGCTGATACTTTACTTTATATCATACTATATTCTACGGAATATTTATACTATTTAAAAGGTTAGCCTATTGATACACCTAACAAGTTTGTAGCTGAAGTGCGAACTTATCTTGTTTCCGAACAGTAAAACAAAAAAAACAAAAACGAAACTTGATATTGCGCAATCTTTTGTACCTACCTGCATTCTATGCAACCGTTCACAGCTTTGTGAAAGTACTCCAGTTAAAACGTAAACTGGTTGCGAATTTCGTCCACACTTACACCAGCTCCGATAGCCGTGATCGTCTAGTGGTTAGGACCCTACGTTGTGGCCGTAGTAACCCAGGTTCGAATCCTGGTCACGGCAGTGAATAACTGTCGCGGCGGAGCAATCTCTTTTTTTTTATGCTATAGGTGGCAGACGAGCAGACGGATCACCTGATGGTAAGCAATTGCCGCCGCCCATGGACACCGGCGACACCAGTGGAGGAGTCATAAGTGCGCTGCCAACCTAAAGGTTTAATAAACCCCTTTTCCCTCGGAATAGTCCTCCGGTACCCTCACTCACAGCACAGGTAACAGAAACACAGCAAGGTGTGGCTTCACGCTGGTTTTTTGTGAGGCCGTGGTATCACTCCGGTCGAGCCGGCCCATTCATGCCGAACCGTGGCTCTCCGACGGTGAAGTATTTTTGGAAAGTGAAACATTTAAACTTAAATTATGAATGTATGAGTATGTAAATGTATACCTATCTACATATGTCTTAGATGTATCATCAAGATTTTCGATAATAGTTTGGAGTACCTATTTGTAGGTAGGTGTATATACATTTTAATAAAGGATTTTTTTTTTCTTCTTTCTTTTTTCTTTTTCAGAAGGTACCCAAACAAGACTACAGCGTCGTAAATAGGTTTTGGGTTTATTTAATTTTTATTTTTAAAGAAGTGTGACAAAATTATATTTTTATATACCTCATAAGTAGTTAGAAGGCACCTACATGTACTTATTGTATGCTTGAGGAATGTTAATGTCTATCAGCCCACAGTAAAAATAATACAAAAGTTGAATTTGATTCCCTTTTATGCTGTAGGTACCAACTGTTCTTGTTCCCAATAACTATCTTCTCAGAGTGTACTGGGCACAGTGCCAGATAAAAATATTTGGTTGCTTACTGTTCTGCACTGCTGTGATTGTCAGTGGGCAGACTTGGGCTTCTGTACAGCAGGAGCGCGCTAAGCTCATACCATCACATAATGACAAAAAACAGGTAAATCTAAAAGTAATAACAATATCCTCAAACCGATTACGGCTTCGGCGGCCAATCTCAACGATCAGCCACGTACGCAGGATATATTATAGTGCTCAAGTGTGTGCGCAAACACATGTGCACTCTCTATTCCCTTACCCTCATATTCCGATGGGACACTACTGTGACACGATCAGAGAGGGATTGGGCGCAGGACCAACGGCTTAACGTGCTTTCCGAGGCACGAGGGTACAAGACCGCCAACTTCCAGACTCCGGGCTGCCACTAAGAATTTCTTACCGAAAACTTGCTAACAAATTTAAAAGTAATATCAGTGAGTCGAAATCGTGTTCTAATCCCGGGTTAGGGCAAATACATTACAATAAAGCGGACAAACAAGCATACGCCACACAGCTCTTTTCGGGTTAGGGGGAAACCCTATTAAAACTCGTCCCAAAATTTTAGAATTATTTTTCTGGCCACTTTTTTTTTTTTTTTTTGGTCACCCAGGAGAAATGCGTTACGCATACCCATCCGTCTGTAAACGGATGGGTTATGTCGGACTCTCCTCTGGCGACGGCTTCTCCTAACGAGAAGCAGGCCAGAGGCATACCGACTAAAACTCCTGGGACTCTCCCTCATCTGTCCATGGGTGGGCGAGTGACATGGGGCCAAAGCTCGGAGCCTTTCACCACGTTACCCCCCGGACAGGGACGCCCGCCTACACGGCGGGCACGGCGCTTCTCCCCCCGGGGTCGGGGGGAGGGATGGGGACAGCCGAGAGAGTTGTGCCGTCCCCACCAGGCGTAGGAGGAGGTCCGTGCAATGCCGGTGGTGTTCCAACCTAACCTAACCAATATTTTTGATTTTGTAGCGTTCAATATTATTATTACCGCCACAAAAATATTGGTTAGGCTAGGTTAGAATAGTGGCCAGGAAATAATCCTAAAATTATTTTGCTGGCCACTGTTTTAATCTAACCTAACCAATATTTTAGATTTTGTAGAGTTCAATATGTATTACCGCCACAAAAATATTGGTTGGGCTAGGTTAGAACAGTGGCCAGCAAAAAATCCTAAAATTCTGGGACGAGTTTTATCAGGGCTAGTTTCCCCCTACCCGTCTTTTCTTGAAAATGAAGGATGCTAGGCTGTTGACTTAACTTAAACATAGAAACGTTATTGAGCGTAAGTTGATCTGGGATGTAACTTGAGTCGAGTTTAAGGTGAGGCAGAATTGGTTAAATGGTTACAGGCATTCTTTCCCTTTGGCACAACTAGTTGTGTTACGGGAAATTTTGTTTACCCGTGACACAACTAGTTGTGCGAGGGGTAAATTGGAATTTCCCGTTATGAAATCTATGTCTTCCTGCTACTTTTATTTTAATCCTTAAAAAATATTATATCTTGAATCAGTTTATTTTTTCAGAAAAATCTCTCAAGCGGTCACAATAGTAATTTTTACCCGACTACGGCGAAGCAAAAAGGAGGGTTATGATTTTGACATGTATGTATGGTTGTTCATCTGTTCCCTCATAACTTCTAAAAGTGTCAAGTTTATAAATCGTGATTGAGGGTTACGTCAAAATTTCAATTTCACCCGCTTATTTATTTATTTATAATAGGGCATACCCTACAGTTGACAATCATAATATGTTAGTATATAAAAGGTTTAAGGTTAGGTACGATAATACTATTGATTGACAACCAATTTGTTAACATTATTCATTTCAACATTATCTACCATTCAAACATTATTCTATTGTCACAGTAAAAATAGAGTTACTTCAAAAATATACTAATTTAGCAATAACTTAACTTATAATCAGATTCTAGAGATAACCACACACTCATTCCACCTAAACATGCATGCTAAATAAACGTCCATTTTTTCTTTTTAATTTTATATCATTGAATATAAAAACTCAAGCCGTGTGGTCCCCGCCAGAGTAGAATAGGCCACCCTCACTCTTACCGAGTTGTCGTAAAAGGCGACTAAGGTAAAGCTGCTGGCATGATCATCAGCACCCAGAGAAGGAAAACTCTGCATTTCAAAACCCTCGCCAACCCGTCTGCCAAGCGTGGTGAGTATGGCAATTACCCCTCATTTGATTGAGGGAGGGAGGGAGGGGGAGACTTAAATGGGCTGATGATGATGATGATGATAAAAACTTAAACATAATTCGATTTGTTTAAATTTAAAAAATGTTATAAATGAAAAATTAAAAATGTTATAAAATAGTCTAAAATGAATAATTTATTGATATAATTTATGTATTCCTCATTATCATTATACAATAAGCAGTTATGCAGAGCGTTGTCTCCTGGCACAGGCAATTTAATGCCTAAAAGGAGGCTTCAAATACTGATAAGTCTTAAGTAATTAATAAAGAAATTTTGTATTGTATATCAGTAGTTACTATGATATATAATAATGTCTATGATAATATAGCTTTAATATTATTAAAGCTACCTTCTTACGTAGGTACAGCTATTATTGTCGCTCGGAGAGTGATACTGTCATTACGTACAATTTGCTGAACAACCGTACCTGAGGACAATTTTAATTAAAACTAATGCTTTCATTAGCCCTCCGTTAGTAAACATCGTAATTTTGTGTCTTTTTTTTTCTTTTATTGGACTTTTTCTAAGAGCACTTTCATGTTTGGTGAAACTGTAGGTTTTATTGCAAAGATTTCAAAAAATATTTCGGTTATTTTCATTTATTGTATTACTGTGATATTATTTTCCTGAACAGTAATAAGGAATCGATTGATACGTCATTGATCAAAATAGGCTGGGTGGTTTAGGCAGAATCTTGGAACATACAAACATACTTACATACATAGACTGCTATCCCCTGCCTTTTTGGCTTTGTCGCAGTCGGGTGAAAACGCACCGTGGTCTATTGAGATTGATACGAGCACATCATAGCCACAGAACGGTGTCCTAATATGTGGAATATCACCAGGGTACTATCGCAAGATGAGCTGGAATTATGTTTTTTACTTAATAAATTACCTATAGGAGAAAGGCGTACAAAATGACATAGGTGGGTCAAATGACACAGCTGTATTTCTTCAAAACTATAGGGATTTTAATTATCTTAATAAGGTGAAAATGAGGGTCCAGTAACATATCGGAACCTGTCAACACGTATTGTAACATACACTAATTTTGTGTGCATTTTTGGTATGCCATTTTGTCCGCCCCTCGTATACCATTCTACCCGCCTAGGGCGTGCAAAACGGATTTTTCTCGAGTTTTGTTAAATTACTTATAAATTTGTTGTTTTTGATTTAATTTGTTCGATCTCTTTAAATTTAGTAGTCAATGAACCAAAGTGTATGAATCTACTTTAAAATATATGAAAATTTTAAAACGCGGTTTTATAAAGAGTATGTTTTGTACGCCTTTCCCCAACTAGTAAAATAAACGGTACCCCAAGGGTGTTCACCAAAATGTACATGTATTTTTTATGCTAGTGGCAAGAAACGAGCAAGTCATCGCCCATGGACATACGAGAAATTAGAAAGATCGCTAATGCATTGCCCGGCCTAATTGAAAGAAAAATTGTAATAAGTACGTTACATATCAATGTACACATTTTATGTACCTCTATATTGCAAAAAAAACAAAATACAAGTATGATACAACAACAACAACAAACAGTACAAAAAGGCGGTCTTATCGATATATAAGAAAACCTTTGGGTAGAGGAAAGAAATAACGTATTCGTAATTTATAACCTACGATTTTGAATAGTGTGAGATACCTCTGACACAAAATAGTATTAGTGAAGTGTTCCTAGTATTTATTATCCTAGTGATACTGATCCTCAATCAAACGTGCGTGAATGTGCGAAAATACAAGATAGAAATATTTATTACGATTCTGAGGGTTGTGCAACATAGTTTATCTCTAAACTACCTATACCCCTAAATTACCTAGACGCTTGTTATTATATGTGTGTTTATTTTTCTCTAAACCCACCAGTTTATTGTTTTTGGTTTTTTTTAAATCAACAAGCCTAATAAAGGTCTCGATCAAAGTAACCAATATTTCATTCATTCCAATAATGCAAATGGGTAACATTATAGGCAAACAAATCAAAAATAGGACTAACAATTATTTTTTGGCATTAGTGCATGGTTGCTAGAAGGCTGAACTGCATTTTCTGAAAGACGCCAGCAACACAGACAACGAAATTTGTAAGTGCTTGATTCGACATGACCTATGTATTGGATTGTGGAAGGTGCGAGTTCGATTATCGCCTGAACACGAGAGGAAATTTTGAACACTGGTGTCGCGGGTCTCCATGGGCGGCGGCAATCGCTTACCATCACCTGATGGTAAGCGATTCAACAGTCAGTCTTTTCAACAAACAAGTGTGTTATTTACTTAAGAATAAATTTATTTATTGATGTACAAAACAGCTTACAGCCAATAGGAATAACTTGCTATATATTTATGACTTAGGAGCTAGATTGAAACTCTTACATATGTACACACTTTGCAAAAATCCTTTCAGCAGACAATATTTTGCAGTGACTATAATAATAAGTTAAAAAATAATAATTTATAAGTAGAATTTATACCTATCTATAAGAAATATTTTTATTGAATTTTTGTTATAAATTATCTATGTATATATTATTGGGTATGTATGTAAGTATTGTTTATTATTATTTATGTAATGTAATAATATTAATATATAAAATAATGTATATTTCTGCCATTCTCAATTTCATTTGTTAAACTACTTTGCACTGCCTTCCCTTGTTACGAATACGATATTCTTTCCTCTACCCAAAGGTTGTCTGGAAGAAATCGCTACAAGCGATAAGATCGCCTTATTGTACTGTCTGTTGCTGTTGTATCATGCTTGTATTTTATTTTTGTGCAATAAAGAATATCTATCTATCTATCTATACATATAAAAATAGAGGTTAATGTGAGTGAGACATAGTGACACTTGTGATAATAGATGTATAGTATGTTTCTAACTCCTCTCTTGAATCGAGGTTGAGAGAAGCTAAAATATCTATGCTGTCAAATTGCAAAAGATTGCTATAAAAATATCAACTACTTAATGAGTTTTCTTATGCTACTAACCTTGCTATTTGTCTGTTGCTATTACAAGTTTTTCTTACCACTTCTCATAAACGAGAGAGCAAACTCAAAATAATGCGTGTTGTGTTAACAACCCTACGTTACGAGTGTACATTAAGCATCCCCGTGTCGAACATTATGTTATCCAAGCTACACGTATCGTTATCCGGGACATATGTATCGTTATAATTCGAGTAGAGTATATGTTACAGTCAAAACTCATGACCGGTCATGACCTTTTTTGACTGCAGGCGTACCATTTTTATCCAGTCCAAACTGTTTCAACTTTCAACTGAATGATCCGGCAAAAATCTATTTGCAGTGTACTGCAGAGTTTTGATATTATTGACAAATAATCTTCTGTAGTTCTGTATAAAGGATTCCAAATTCGTGATTATTGTTACAAGTGGTCACTTTAACGACAGATCGTTGGAAAATGACTAACTTGTTGTTTACATAAAATGTGTTTTTGAAAACACAAATACTTTCTAATTATAATAATATCTTTTGCCCGAAGATTATCTGATAGAAATCGCTTTAAGCAATATAACCGCCGAAATTTCACAAAATAATATATAATGCCTGTACTTAAGTTGTGTATTTTGCGCATATTCATCACTTCTTGGACAAAAGATCTCATGTTTTAATTTTAAATACACACAACCCTATAATGTATTTTAGTGTAAGTAAGATTGTTCAGACAGTAATAAAGCATTTTTCATTTTCATATAACTATTTTCTTTTCTTCTTCTTCTTCTTCTTCAGCAGCATGTCTTTGCCCTCTGCAGAGCATATGTCTCTCTAATTTCTCTTCACTTTCTTCTGTCGTTGGTTTTCCTGGACCACGCTACACCAGCTTGAGCCTTGTTGTCATGGGACCATCTGGCAGTTTGTCCGCCAACACTCCTCTTTTCGTCTCTTGAACTCTACTTTCTTTTATACCCTATTGTGCTAAGACTCAACCGATCCTGCAGACAAACTGTGTAAACAGTTTTGCAGGACAAGTATAATTTGTAAACTAAATTTGTAAGTTTAATAATAAATAAATTAAATTAAATAAATAAATAATCCGGTACCAAACAACTTTTTTCTTCAAATATCTTATAATCAATTGGCAGCTGCATCACAAGCTAATTTTAAATAGGTTAGACAAAACCACTTCGGACTGGTTTTTGCAGTCTTTCTGCTCAGTTCTGTTTTTGACTAAGGGCGTCGGTCTATTGAGTTTGACTGTAACATATATTTATCCACGATATACATCGTATCGTTATCCGCGTAGACATTATCGTCGGCGAGTTTATGGTTATCACCCCGTGACGAAGCACTTCGCACCTACCTACACCTATCGCACGGGCTCGTCCCAAATAAAGGTTTTTCTTTTTTAATATACTTCGAATGCCATGGACACTGGTTCCGTGCCTTTTTTGGGCAAATTTTCTTTAAAGGAAAAATTTCTCCGCGATAAAATTTGAATTTAATTAAATTAAATTACAATAGCTTAAGTTTAGGAGTCATCATGCATGGTTATTGTTAGTAGGTTGAATTTGAATTTAGTGTAATTGTAAGAAGGGAGTTTTTTTTTGTATTTGGGGGCGGGGGGAGGGGGGGGGGGGGTTGGTTTTCATGTAGTTTATAGCCCTCAGAGGGGAAGTTTTGGAGTATGTGGATATTTTATGTTTTGTTTGCTAGCTTGTCCCTAAACGCGTCATCTCCCTGACGGGTCGCCATTTTGAGGTCAATCACCGAGTATAAGCTCGGTGATTTTTTCGAGAGTAGCCTTCAATGCCCAAATAAAGGTTTACTAGAGTTTTTTATGTGTTTTATTCATTTTTCTTCTTTAGTGTCCTGGACAATATGATCACGGGAGGGAACCATAGAAAAGATTTGGTTGCTAATCGTTTTTTATAAGTGATAAATTGCAGTCGAGCAGAAGGAATCTAAAGGTAACTGATTGCCGCCACATATGGGGGTGTTCATAGGCGACGGCCATCAGTTACCTTTAGGTAGGACCAATGGAATCACCAGTGCACTGTCAATCTTTAATCGTGAAAACCTATGAGGACTTTTACCGTACAGGTGTAAAAGGCATCGAAAATTATACCTTTGAACAAAAAAACTCGTTTGGACCATTTATTTTGAAATTTGGCACGTGGGGAAACGCAGTGTTGGAGGACCTGCGGCGCGATGGACTCACGATTCGAGAAACATGGCTGGTGTGAGCTGGACACATACTGCTCAGGTGGTTTAATTTAAAGCCGTCCCGTTACGAACGAGAATATACCTATCGCATCCAAATAAAGGAGACACAAAGCGCGTGTGAAAGAAGAGAGGGAAACTCCGATTTGGTCGTAACGTCTGCTTTAAATTAGGCCCTCGGGACCGAGTTGGTTGGCTGGCGCTCTTTGGGGGAGGCCTACGTTCAGCAGTTGACGGCGATAGGCTGATTGTTAATTCGGCAAAACTCCTCGTAGTACCGGGAAGATGATTATTTTCATTTATAGGTACTTAATTTACCTATTTTTGGTTGAACATTCTTTGTTTTGTTGCGAGTGTCTATAATAGGCGGTGGCACGCAATTACCATCAGGGTCTCGCATGACTCGTTTGCTCGTCGGCCACCTGTCACTTAAAACAATGTAGTACCAAAGGCTTGTTACTTGTCAAATATTTATATGTGGTAGATGGGAGTCACAGACATAAATCACCTTACATATACTTAATGTTTGTGTATATCTCTATCTTTTTTTTTTTTTTGTTGACTCGGTGGAAATGCCGCCGGCTCACTGACAGGAGCCGACGTCGGCGCCGGTTGGTCGGCGCCGCCTTATGCACACCCGGCCGCTGGGAGTCGGCCGGGTAGTGTGGGGCTCTCCCCTGGATTGAGAGTGGCCTATTCTACTCTGCCGGGGACCACACGGCGCACTATCTTATATGATTAGGCATTAATATTCATTAGCACAGTTGAGTTACGTATTGCATAATTTGCAGATATAATTTAAATGTAAAACACGGAATGGAGTGAGTTACTTGCGTGTCTGATTTTATTATCATTGAGCTTTATACCATAAGAATAAGGTTTGTAATTGTTTATGAAAAGATTCGTGGCAATGCGTTACCTGTGGCATAATATAGAGGTAAATTAGTGTTCAACTTTAAAAGGGCTTAAACAGTTAAGCTCTCTAGGATTATAAAGACCTTTATATAAATTTGGAATTTACTGTCAAAAAAGTATTTTTAAAGCAAAATAGATAAAATTAGGTAAACTCATGAAACATGATTGGATAATTTTTCGCACGAACTCCTTCAAAGAAAAATAAAAAAAAAAACAACAGAAATTTTACACTAATAAGGTCATTCACTGAATTATGAATACCTACTAAGTTATCTTATAATACCGAGACAATTAAAAAAACTTCATTTTCATTGAATTGAATGAATCGAACCCGAAACCTTTCGCGTTTGGGTATCAAATCCGAAAGATGTCTAATTATGTTCCAAATAACACGATTAAAAAAGATTTAGATCTTTTTTAGGATTTTTTTTTTAGGATTAGTCCTACCTAGGCTTAGATCTTATTTAATCGTGTCTATCCGGGGCTCCAAAGCAACGGCTTTAGAAGCAACCAGGAATTACATGCTCAGATCAGAAAATTAGACAGAGGCGATAAAAAAGTTACTGTAATCCTTTCACTTATTTTTTAGACCGATGTAGAGTGGCCTGTCTATCGGTTTTTTATAGGATACATTTTGGAGAGCGTTCGAATGAGCTTCACGACCTGATACCACCTTCTCCTTTCTACCACCGGACATGGCAGACGACGACAGGAATCCACCCTTACACTGTGGAAGTTCCACGAGCTCGTACTAAGCATTTCGCTTCTTCTTTCTTGGTACGAACTTCTAAGGAATGGAACAACTTGCCGGCTTCTGTATTCCCAAATAGCTACAATTTGGGAGTCTAAGTCGAGAGTGAATAAGCTTCTTCTGGGTAAGCACGCTACATCTTAGACCTTATTGTCATTTTCCATCAGGTGAGATGAGGTCAAGTGCAAACCCATTTAATATATAAATAAAAAAAATCATCCTGATTGCGAATTACGCAAAAACCTTACCCACACACAAACATATACAAATGCTGCCCTCATCATCAGCATTTAAACTTGACCTAAAAACCGTCAAAAAATTGGTTTACTGCGACACGGTTCCACACGGCCAAGTGTTGTTTAAAATTCAGCCACATTAGAAATGTCGTTAGGACGCTGTCGGTGCATTAATGAGGCCAACCCTGCAACGTCACGTTATGACGTCACCCCTGGCCTGGCTTCGTTACGACGGGTGGCAACTGGCCTATATATTTTAGCCATTTATTATTTATTTAGATGTCTGCTTGGTCTGATTTGGTTATAAGCGACGGTAAATCAATGGTGATAGTAATGTGCGCCTTTTGAACGTGTATGTGTATATTCGTATTCGCACGTTGGCGTAGGACATACCATGAAGAAATCTGCATGCTTAGTAAACTGCAGATACTCACAATTATTGAGATAATAATTCTGAACATGACACCAATATTCAGTTGGCATGCTTCTCCTGTTTCGAGGTTGCGAAGGATGGCAGTCGCCTCATTGTAAAAAATATACTTAACAAAATGATTTTGAATATATCAAATTGGCAAAAATTGTGGACTGAACGTATCGTCTCGGTAAACGTAAGTAATGTAGACTAGCCAAAGATCGATCTTAGTACTGAACATTCCTGTGTCCAGCAGTGGACTGCATCAGGCTGATGATGATGTTTTTTTATGTGATAGGTGGCAGACTAGCAGATGGATCGCCTGATGGTAAGCGATTACCGCTGCCCATAGACACCCGCGACACTAGTGGAGCCACAAGTGCGCTGCCAACCTTTAAACTCCCTTTATTCCGGATTGGGCCTCCGGTACCCTCACTCACGCAGCGAAACACAGTACCTACAGTGCTGCTTCACGTCGGTTTTCTGTGAGGCGATGGTATTACTCTGATCGATCCGGCTCGTTGATGCCGAAGCGTGGCTCTCCCACGGTCAAGATGTTAATGATGATGTAGACTGAACTATCGATTGCGGTTTTTAAGGACAGCTTGTAAATACAACCTTTCAAACTTCAAGAAAGAATGATTTGTGATTTCTGATATTTATCATAAAAATAAAGATAATAGATAAAGATAAAAAATCTATATTTAACTTAGGTTCATACAGAACATTTATGAATGTCAAAATAGGTACACATTATCATCTACGGCTGGTCCGGAATGTCGATTTCTACTGAGAAGACACCAGCAAAAAACTCAGTAGTTACTCTTTTCAATTATTGATGATATTACAGAGTTTCAAATGAGAAGAGAAAAAAAATACAACTGTCAAAGTTAACAGACTACTATGAATAATAACTCAAAATACTAATCGATTAACATGACCAAGAATCCTTATCATTTAAATAGTCTTGTACACTATAGTAACCTTTCTTCATAAGCCAGGTTTAATATGAGACTTAAAACTTATACAGTGATAGGTTAATGACATTTTGTGGTAGCTTATTGAATATCTTAATACTTAAGCCAACAAATGAATTGCCGAATCTATGAATGAAATAAAACACCCGTCTTATTGCCAGACAAATGCATAACGCTCCTAGTCATTACTCAAATTTATGAAATCTAACAAAGCGCCACCGTGAGAGGATTTTTATTACTTGCATTGTTACGATTACCAAAATCTGAGTTCTGCTAATGCAAGCGTACAAAACTCACAGTTGAATTATCAAACAGAAGCAGATATTTAACTCAAAAGTAAAAGTACAATTTTAGTCCATCCAATGAACAAACAAAAGCATTAGTGAAAATGTAAACAACATTTAGGTACCTTCTCAAATAGCAAAAGTTTAATTCGTAGCGTCCTCACGAAACATGCAGGGGATTGCAACCCGAGTCACGACTGCCGGGACAGACGAGGTGCCATGGAAGGGGATCCCGTTTGGGACAGTGGCGTAGCTAGGTTATCATAAGCTCCTGTGAAGAAAGCCCAACTGCTGGACATACAGTTATTTATTATACAAATGTGGACTTTTTTAAATTCTTGAATGATTTGTAAATCATCATCATCATCAGCCCATTTAAGTCCCTACTGCTGGGGCACGGGCCTCCCTCAATCACATGAGGGGTAATTGCCATACTCACCACGCTTGGACGGGTTGGCGAGGGTTTTGATATAAATGCAGAGTTTTCCTTCTCTGGATGCTGATGATCATGCCAGCAGCTTTACCTTAGTCGCCTTTTACGACACCTCGGTAAGAGTGAGGGTGGCCTATTCTACTCTGCCGGGGACCACAGGGCCAAATATTAGAATATTAAAATAAAAATATTTCGTTAAAATAGTAGGTCCTTTTAAAGGTGACGGGTAGGGCACACTAGCGACGCCATTTGATTTAAATTGTTAGCATCTAAACCGGATATCTTTTTAACAATTTCGTAGTTCGAGCATCTCGGAAATAACTTATACTATGTATTCAGTACTTTTAATTAACGTTTTGGTCTGCTTTCTACTTGACATATGAATTACCTCCAAAAACGGCCACTTATGGCGTTAATCCAAATTTCGAGTGCAAAAACAGATATATTCTTTCCGAGAGGCTCGAACTTCGAAATTGTTAAAAACATATTCGGTTTTCGGTTTATCAATTGAAATCGATTGGCGTCGCTATTTAGGGCCACCCGTCGCCTTAAGTAGAAATATTTGAAGGAAAGTCTGGCTACACTTGTGACATTCGGTGATATTTTTTAATCTTTTATTAGTTCCCACATTTGCCGAGTGATAAATGACCGTAATCGAACTATATATGAAAAACCTTAATGTTCTAGAAATAAGGGTCAAGTGACATTTGTCATTCTAATCAAGCTAATATCGGACCGATATAGCCCTTTGAAGCCGTGGGCCCCGATGCATTGCCTTACCACCAATACCTCCCTGACCTGAAAGCGGGACACCTTTATTGGATTTCGTTTACCTCCAGCAATATTTATTGGCAATTCGCTTTGTGGCGGGCGGTGACTTTTGATGATGTAATTGGGTACAGTGAAAGAGATCGGGGCGCGTGATTAAGTATGGACTTTCGTGTCCTCATTTATCACCAATATGAGAGTGTGTTTCTTCTATCTCCATCAGTATAGACATAAAGCCTGACTTTTAAGTTCAACTATTATAGGGTAGGTACATCATAGACTTAGGACTAGGACCAAAAACACCTCTATGTACCAAAAACAAAATGTGAAGGAATTGTTGATTAAAATAATAAATCATGTTCAGAATCATATTTGTTTATTTTTTTAAAGGAAATACTAATATAACGATATATAACCTGTTTGTATAGAAAAAACAAAGAGTTTTACTCATCAATTAGTACAACAAACTTACATATTAATTGTCAGTGTAAAAAGAGTACTCAAAGTCCATTTCTCACTAACTTAAAATCATCATCATCATCATCAACCCATTTAAGTCCCCACTGCTGGGGCACGGGCCTCCCTTAATCACATGAGGGGTAATTGCCATACTCACCACGCTTGGCAGACGGGTTGGCGAGGGTTTTGATAAAAGTGCAGAGTTTTCCTTCTCTGGGTGCTGTTGATCTTGCCAGCAGCTTTACCTTAGTGGCCTTTTAGGACACCTCGGTAAGAGTGAGGGCGGCCTATTCTACTCTGCCGGGGACCACACGGCTCAAAGGGCTATATCGGTCCGATATTAGCTTGATTAGCATGACAAATGTCACTTGACCCTTATTTCTAGAACTAACTTAAAATAGGCTCTAATTACCTAGCACTATATTTTAAATAAAGATCTAAGTTCCATCAAGTTCGTTTTGGTATTGGCACTTTGGCCATTCAAGTAAAAAAACCAAAGTAATAAAACATCTATCATGTTGTTCAATTTAAAATGGCTTCATTATACCTTCGATGGTCTTCGTTTTTGAGATACGAAATCGTTGCCAAAAGATCTTTGTTCTCTTCTTCTGAAATTTCATTTTACTTTGACACTGAAGTTTAGGTAATGTTTATCCAACTATGTCACTATCCAACTAATGTCCGCCATTTTCATAAAACTGTCGGCACGCCTTGGAACTTAAACCCTTTTAAAAAAGAATGCGCTATGCGTCCCGCTCCCCCACGTTTCTTATAGATGTAAGTACCGAACAAAAAACTTTGCAGGGCACATAATGCTCATTTTAGGTTATTGGCGATGGCCCATAGAATACATTTCTGGGATAAAATAGGCATCGAATATTTTGGCATATAGACCCTTTTTTATTTCCTGTATTCAATTCTTTATGTATATAATTTGACGTTGACTATTAGTTATGATGATACGTCGTACACATTTTACTAAACGCCAGGACTCGCGGCAGACGGTTTAACGTATTTATTTTACTGCTCGCACTTGCAAGTCATGGCAGCTGGCAAATCAATTCATCCTTTGACCAAGACCCCTCTATATTGTTCTGTGCCAAGACGTTCTCTGGGTACTGACTAAACATTAGTATTGCAACATGCCCGGAGGTCAAACTAACGCATGGCCAGACGCATCATGTTCTTCACGCATCAGAGAACGGATTTAATCATTATTTGGAAATTCTCGGAGTATCTGGCAAATCAAAATTAATATTCATTTCCATGAAATTCACCTTTCTATTGGGATAATGTTAGTTCTAGACGTAGGTAACTCCAATCCAACGTAGGTAACGCCAATCTCGTTCTTGTGTATTTATCAAATTTTACTTTGAAGACTAAAGGTGTCATTAAAAAGTCTGTTTGCATTAATGTCTGTGTACACATTAATGCATACTTACTTTTTAATGAGTAGGTTTTGTTGTAATCAAAACGATGTTTGTAATGATTCACAAAAATAACTACTAAGTTTCTTGCTCAGTAGAAATTTATATTTCTAACCGAACGAGTGGTAGGTATATTTGATATTCATAAATGGTCTGTGTTGCTGTAAATTTGATAGTGATTATATTATTCTAAATAGGTATACTCGTATTTTATAAACAATACAAATCCTAAGTGTTAATTTTACCATCACACATAATGAATGAGCCCGTCGTCAATCTTGCTAGAAGTGATGAAAACGCCCGAATGATGACGAAGACGTATAATGATGATGGAAATGTACAGTAAATTAATGATTAAAATAAAATTATGTGCTAGTCACTCGGGAGCTGTCATCATCATCATCCTCAGCCTATCGCAGTCCACTGCTGGACTCAGGCCTCTCCAATTGTTCGCCACCGTGATCTATCCATGGCTTCTCCCATCCAGCTCTTGCCAACCATCCTGCGCAGATCGTCCCCCCCACCTAGCCAGAGGGCGCCCTACATTACGTTTGCCAAGACGCGGTCTCCACTCTGGAACTGTACTCGGGAGCTGTAGGCGCACTGAATCTGACATTTCTTGGTTGTACTGAGACAGATCTCCCATCGACGTAGTTGCCTTCGTTTGACATCAGGCGTTTTCTAGGCCTCAACACAAATGTGGTATGGATAGTTACGGTGAAATTTAAACCTTTGACTTTCATTTTTAAAATCAATGATGAACAAAACTCTGGACGAAGGCAGCAAAAATGTAGATTGTGCAAAAACTATAGAAATAAAAAGAACATCTTTCAAGAGCTTGACTGTACCAACAGTTCAGAAACTTACCATATTTCATTTGAATTAAGCATTGCTACGTTTTGTAAGTTTTGATAAAGTGCATTTAAACTTTAATTAAAGCGACAAGTTTCTTTGTTTCTCTTAACGATGTTATTAGAGGGTCTCATAAAATGAAATTAAATCTCGCTCTTACAGGTAAAAAGCTCAGCTAAGCTAAGGAAAGATGAAGTAATAAAATAGAAAAAGTAAGACACAATTTAATTTATAAATCATTTTACAAAAACGATTATATTTTTTATAAGCACAAAAACGTGCTATTTGCTTAATACGATCAATGATGATTTCATCAATCAAGTTTCTACGGTCAGTTAGAAATAGGTTATAAGATCGCTGTATTGTACTGTCATTTGTTTTTGTAGTACTTTTATGAGGAATATCCATCTATGTATTGTATAGTTTTGCTATGTCTTGTCGCTGGAACAAGGAATTGATGGTGCTCGCAGAGTCGGGAGAGAAATGGAGACTACTCCATATACAGAGAGTCGCTCTTTAAGTCGACGGGTAGCCCTTTCTAGCGACACCATTAGTTTTTAATTGTTAGCTACTAAACCGGATGTATTTTAAACAATTTCGGTGTAACAACCTCTCGGCAAAAACTTATACTATTTTTTTGGGTCCGTTTTTGTAAGCGAAAAATTTATTACCGCCAAAAGCGGCCACTTTTAGCGTGAATCAATTTTTCGCGTACAAATGTTGGGTCCGCATTTGTGCATGGTTATTTAATAAAGGGTACTTGTGTTTGCCGAGAGGTTGTAACCCCGAAATTGTTTAAAATAGCTAACAGTTTTGGTTGGTTAGTAGCTAACAATTAAAATCGATAGGCGTCGCCAGTGTGCCCTACCCGTCACCTTAATTACAGAGAGATAGTTTTGCTACCAAGCACTAAATAGTAAACTAAAAAGACCTTTACCTACCTAGATGGTAGGCTTCAATCTAATAGATAAAAATGAATGCAACAATGTACATAAATAATAATTCTAGTTTGATGTGAGGTTTAAGGTGACGGGTAGGGCATACTAGCGACGCCAGTTTATTAAAATTGTTAGCAACTAAACTGGATATCTTTTTAACAATTTCAAGCTGCTTCTCGGAATACACTTTTACTATTTATTTTATACTTATACTTAACTGTTTGGTCTGCTTTTGGACTTGAAATTTGAATTACCGCCAAAAAAGGCCACTTATTGCGTTAATCCAAATTTCGAGTGACAAAATACATCAAAAAGTAGTATACAATTATTAAATAAATAGTATAAATGTTTTCTTAGAGCCTTCCGAAATTGTTTAAAATATGTAGATCCGGTTTAGTAGCCAACAATTTATATCGGTTGGTAAGTATCGTCGCTAGTTAGGGATACCCGTCCCTTAAGACGACGGGTAGGGCACACTAGCGACGCCAATCGATTTTAATTTTTAGCTACTAAACCAGATCTATTTTAAACAAATTCGGCAAACACTTTTACTATTTATTAAATAACCATGAACAAATGTTGGGTCCGTTTTTGTATAATAAAAATTGATTCACGCTTTCAAAAGTGGCCGCCAAAAGCGGCCACTTTTAGCGTGAATCAATTTTTCGCGTACAAAGACGGACCTAACATTTGTGCATGGTTAATTAATAAATAGTATAAGTGTTTGCCGAAATAGTTTAAAAGAGATCCGGATTAGTCGCTAAAAATTAATATCGGTTGGCGTCGCTAGTGTGCCCTACCCGTCGCCTTAACCACATTACGCAGTTATTTATCTTCTTTATCTACGCTTCCTCTAGCGTCGTTTATGCACATAATTTTATTAGCTGGTGATTGCTGGAATGTGGAAAACTTCTAACACAGTCTTGGTCAGCATGAGGTCGACTGCTAGTTGTATTGCATTATTTATAAAATCCCAGTCACAGGTAGGGTTTCGTAGCCAAATGACAAAAAACGGAACCCTTATAGATTCGTCATGTCTGTCCGTCTGTTCGTCCGTCCTTATGTCACAGCCACTTTTTTCCGAAACTATAAGAATTATACTATTGAAACTTGGCGAATAGATGTATTTTGTTACCCGCATTACGATTAAAATACGAAATAGAAACAAAAATTTTGGGGTGTCCCCGTACTTAGAACTGAAACTCAATTTTTTTTTCATCAAACCCATACGTGTGGGGTATCTATGGATAGGTCTTTAAAATGATGTTAAGGTTTCTAATATCATATTTTTTTCAACTTAATACTTTGCGTAAGAGCCGCTCCCAAAGGGGTAAAAGGTGACCCCCGCCCCCTTCGAACTTCTGTAATAAAAGAATTATAAAAATAAAATAATATATGATATACATTACTATCAAAACTAACAACGAAAATTGGTTTGAACTAGATTTAGTAAGTAGTTTTTTTTACGTTTAAACCGTAAACCGCAAAATCCCAGACCAATATAAACAGACATGTTCACGCACACAAATGTTTGTACTGTGCGGGGATCGAACCCACCACCCTTGCACCAGAGGCAGAATTCACTACCACTGATCCAAACGTGTCGTCCAAAAAAGCTTGATAGCATCCATTGATTGAGCCAAAAATAAGTATATAGGGAATGCCAAGTTATGATTGTAAGACATCTTCTTTTAGTGGAAAATCGTCGTAGTTTATCCCAACAAAATCACATTTAAACCCTGTAAATATCTATTAAAACACTTAAGCTTATCATAGTCAAGAGCACCATAATATACAAGTACTTGATTGCATTTAAAATCCTATCATTGAACATGGTTTCAAAATCACGCTTTCTCCGACAAAATATCTGGCTAGGCTATTTAACTTCTCTTTATTAGCGTGAAAGATACTTACATCTTACTAAGTACCAAGAAGAAGGGACAAAGGAGTTATACAGGCAAACGCAAATAGAATTTGTATATTTCCCTGCATTGTATAGCGGTGCTCGAAAATGCCTAGGTCATATATTGTTTATATTGTCATTTCTGCAAGCATCCATAGCCGAACCGATCAACCGATTTTAGTTATTAAAGGACTTGCCAATATCAGCGCAGTCAACAATATCTAACTTTATAAATCATTATTAGAACTGCAATATCTTTTGCATATTGAAACTAGAAAGGTTCAGTTTTGAGCCAAATTTCATAACATAGCCCGCCCATCAATAAAAGTCCCAATTTTAAACGATGTAGAGTCTTTATTTGAGTGACAGGCCTTCATTCTGTAGCTTCAATTCCAAGTCAAATTATTCAATTCGGTGGCCAACTTGGTCATACAGATATTGTGGTATGGCAAAAACAATATTTCCGGCTATATACTGTGACATAGGACAGAGGACAGCCGAAAAATAGATGGATGGATTGTGTGAAGAATGACATGATGAAAAAAGGGGTGGATTATTCGATGACGAATGACAGGGACGGATGGAAAAGGAAGACTAACTGCGCCGAACCCAGATAACCTGGGAAAAGTGCAGGTGGATGATGATGATACTGTGACATAATATATGTATGTAGGTTCGTTTAGATAGCTAAAATAAGAATATTGAAGCAAAATGCAAATAAAATTATTATAAAAGTAAGCAACTGAGAAACTTGAGATAATTATGGTGTCAACAACATAGAAAAATACATATTAGGTCACACACATGCAAAAGTTTTGGTGGTAGATTCATTAACAGATTCTTTAATAATTTGAACTAACGACGTTCTCATTCAGAAATTAGGGATTAAGATTTGTTTGCCATAGAGGTAAGTACCCAAGTGGTACAAGATGTTTGTGTGGTAAGTAGTAAGGTACAGTAACCTGCAATGAATTGTGAAAATCTTGACTATTAAGGCGGAGGAATAAGGTTCATATTTAAATGAGGTTTGAGCTTTATTAGTGTACGTGACTGTACATGTAAGAATCGGTAAAACGAATTAGACACATTACAGTTAGCCCAACATGAATTATGTTAAGGTAACTCAAAAGTACAGTAGGCATTATACACCTTTTTATAAATCGCGATCTAAAATTATTACCGTACTAAAACTCATGTCGTCCCGTTCCAACACGCAATGTTGGTGCTGGCATTATTTTTGTTCCGGGACTATCCTTCGTTCGTGATTTGTAATTAGGTTTAAGTAGGTACCTACAAGTCATGGCATTTGGTCTTAGTCAAATTGTCTAAGATTGGCTCCTTCCAGTGTCCATGCCACTGCACGGGGCGCAGGCGCTGCAGCTGCCTCGGCGGAGACCCGAAAACGGTACAAGTACTCCTCCTTAGATAGCTGCTACCGCTTTGCCCCATTTGGCGTGGAAACACTGGGGCCGTGGGGACCGGAGGCCCGCAAACTCTTTCAAGAGTTGTCTGCCCGACTGATCGAGTTCTCTGGGGACCGGAATGCTGGCAGTTACCTCGGCCAACGTTTAGGGTTGGCCATCCAAAGAGGCAACGCCGCTAGCATTCTGGGCACGTTGGACAATATCAGTGGGGCAGACAATTTCTTTTTGTAAATATGTATATAATTATTAGGTATCACTTTTGTTGACATGCATTTAACATATTTTTAGTCTTTTAGTTACGTTAATATAAAAAACTATGTTGTGATGATTGTTTCGAATTAAATATTAAAAATTGTCTAAGCATTTGGTAGTTATAGGATAATGCTAAGCTACTTTAATTTCATGTTCAAAACAATATTTGTCTCTGTCTCCCGTTCCATTGCAGGTATGATTTAATTTTAACCCCGTTACTACTGTCATTGCACCATTAGTCGTACCGTTCTAATGTATTCAACGCAATTTGCTTCCGTGCAAGCAGTTAATGAAACAGCCGGCCCGGCCAGTCGGGGGTAATTTAGACGAAATTTAGACGAAATCATCCTTGACGCTTCTGTTGCTAGCCGACTCGTTCAGGGGAATATCTGTTGAGATACAGACGACCCAGTAGGTTTAATGAAACTAGGATATACATATGCAATCACCTGCCAATTGCTATACGAACACTTCAACTAAATAGATTAAATAAATAAATATAAATATTTCACAACATCACATATATTGACCTGACTCCGAGATAGGTAGCTCAAGCACCTGTGTTACGGATATCAGGATCAACAGTGGGATTAGAAATATAAACACATAATACTCTTCTTTTGTAAATACATACTTATAATACATAGGAAACACCCAGACCAATACAAACAGACATGTTCATGCACACAAATATTTGTACTGTGCGGGGATTGAACCCGTAACCTTTTGACCAATGGCAGTGTTCACTACCACTGTTCCAAACGGGTCGTTAAGATTTAAGGTAGAATTTAAAAAATGGCTGATTGTTGGTTGTTTTAATAATTAAAAAAAAAAAGATTTTTTACTTTATTCTTTTTATTTTATGAGTATTTTGCTTGCTTATGAAATTAAGGTAGATACCTTTTATGGTTTATGTAGGTACGGTCAGCATCAAAAGTAGCTTAACACTTTAGTACCATGTCAAAGTAACTGTTATAGGCCTATTATATGCAGTTTCCAAGGGGTTCGCAAAAATGTTATTTCGACATGGTACTAAAGTACGCAAAGTAATGAATATTGGTAACTTAAATGCAGTTATTAGCTATTATCATTTATTTTACATATTTATTAGGTTTTAATTGATTAAAACACTTACCATACTTACTTATATATTATAATTGTCTTTTATAATTACTTTAATGACGAATAATAATTGTGTTACTCATGATTATAGTTATTAAATCTGATGAGCCCAATTTTATGAAATTAAATGTGAGCTTTTGCCTGATTATATATGAATATAAATATAAAAAGTCCATTAAAGTCATGGATTTTTTTATATTTATATCTCTGTGTCATTGCTTTATACTACGAGTACTTAGGTGGCACATATTCATTCACCAACTAACTAATTAATTTCCTATCTGAAAAAAAAAATGCTTTGACGCATATCAGACAGACAAAAAGGCCAGAGAGCCTAATCTCAAGCACTCGACATTGTCAACAACAACGAAAAGCCGAGTTAGAGATTTGTTTGAACAAATGTATGAAATCTCAAATATCGAATTCAATGTCAAGTGCTCGAGGCCCTCTGATCTTGAAAGTATCAGCCACTTGTATAATTAAAATAATATCTGCGAAAAAAATAAAAAATGTAAAATAATATTTTTATCAATTTATACTCTTCTAATAACATTTTTATAACAGTACACCCGAGAAAAGGTGTTACCGAAGTCGGCGCTCAAAACTATCTTGTAATTTAATACAACATTCAATTATTCAACAGGGATTAGGCGTAGACTCGCCAAATAACTAACAAACTAAATGCATGAAGCAGTGCATGCGCTGTGTTTCGCTGCGTGAGTGAGGGTACCGGAGGCCCAATCCAGGGGAAGGGGGGTTGAAAAGTAAGCAGCGCACTTGTGACACCACTGGTTGGTGTTGCAGGCGTCCATGGGCGGCGGTAATCGCTTACCATCAGGTGATCCGTCTGCTCGTCTACCACCTATATCATAAAAAAAAAACTAATTGTGAGTACAGTAAGAAAGAGTTATTCTTTAACTCCTTACCGTTGAGGTGTGGACTTTCCATCATCAGCAGAGCCACAAAATTAATACAATTAGGCGTAAATACTGGTGCAGTTTTGAAAAAAGATAAAAAAAACATTACGTGTACGTTGTTCCAGGATTCCATCATCAGATCCTGATATCTCTATCATGGTACCAATTCGGGACCATCTACATTCGAACTAAAAAATAATCATCTAAATCGGTTCACAAATGGCAAAGTAATCGGCGAACAAACAGAAACAAGGTCTGTTTTTCCGGACCACTACAATCTGGACATCTTTAAGGCAAGAGTGAACAGGCATCTCCTAGTCAAACGCGTTACATCCTAGACCTCATCGTCACTTTCCATCAGGTGAGATTGTGGTCAAGCGTTAGCCTACAGTTCATAATTAAAAAAAAATATATATATATATATAAACAAACATGTCGAATTGAGAACCTCCTTTTTTGAAGTCGGTTAAAAACAGTAATCAAAGCAACGTCTAATTAATTGACTTAATAAGATCGTTTTTCTCGTTCCGCAAACCATCGTTCCACAATTCATTAGAAGCAACGGAGTGGTTGGCTGGACATTGCGTTTTTAATACGTCTGGTAGAAATTAAGGGCGGGTGACTTACCATCAAATTATTTTTTAATTATTTCTCTCTGTCAAGTTAATTCAAAGTCGCGCAGTACTATTAGTCAACGCAAAACCTAGCGGCAAACGATAGAGTGGGTATTTCGATCATTATAAATGTATGTATGTATGTATGCTGTATAAGACTAACATCACAAATCGTGCTCTTTCTAAATGTGGCGTCAAATCTTCGCATGTGGAACAGATGTCTCTATGTCTTGCTTTCCTATGTTAGATAGCAGACGAGCGGACTGATTACCTAATAGTACGCAACTGACAGTCAGTAGCTTATTATAAGGTACTCTGTCCGCTGTGACGTGAATTTGAAACATCTATTTCATAAGCAAGCAAAATACTCTTAAAATAAAAAAAATATGTAAAAATTCGATAATAAGTGTCATTTACTTATGGCGGCTTATTTATATTTTTTTTAGTACTGATGGAGACTTGTTTCGTTGCCCCATTATACATTATACTTCTCAAGATAGCTCTTGAATATTTGATTTTCATTTTTATATCATCTCCATATCATCCCTCGTTGGGCGCCATTTTATACTGCGTAAGTTTATTGCCGAATATTTTATGGTATACTAAAAAATATTAACTTTTGCGTGGAAAACAATATACCTTACTTTGTCCTGACTCTGAATCCCTGAAAGCGATATAACCTAAAAGTATGTAGAAAAATATAAACCTATGTCGATAGCAGTAGTATACAATACTACTACGGTTTTCGATCTCTATAATTGTGTCAATCCAGGACAAACGCTCCAATTAGGCAGAAACAACTTCGAGAGAGAAGCCAATAGAAGAATTCAGCTAGGCTGGGCAGCATTTGGTAAACTTCGTCAAGTCTTCTCGTCACCCATCCCTCAAAGTCTTAAGTCGAAAGTCTCGACCATCTCGGTCATGACTTACGGTGCCGAGATCACGGCTGGACTAGTCCACCGGTTCAAAGTCGCTCAAAGAAATGAAAGGGCTATGCTCGGAGTATCTCTGAAGGACCGCATCAGAAATTATGTAATCCGACAGAGAACCAGAGTCACCGACATAGCCCACCGAATTAGCGAACTGAAGTAGCAGTGGGCTGGTCATATTAGCAACAGAACTGACAGCCATTGGAGCCGTAAATTCCTTGAGTGGAGACCGCGACTCGGTAAGCGTAGTGTTGGACACCCTGCGACAAGATGGGATGATGACATTCGAAGGCTGGCTGGTATGGGCTCGATGAGAGTGGCCGAAAATCAGGAGCAGCATTAGGGGAGACCTATGTCCAGCAGTGGACGAGTGTGGGTTGGTGATGATGAATCGTGTCAAACATCAAAAATAATAAAACAGACCTGTGTAAACAGCTTTGTTCTTGTCAGTGGGGTATTTTACATTCCTATCATGCCTACGCTTTTCATCCTTAACTCCTTGTACGACAAGATGCTGATTATTCTTTTACGCATTATTTTTTCTTTACTTGCCATATCTTACATGTCGGTCTAACTATAAGTAAATTGTCCTCGAATTTAGGTGACTATGGATGGAGGACACTTAAATTCCTGCGAGATTTTTTATCTAGTTGATTAGGTGGCGGCAATCGTTCATCATCAGGTGATTCATCTGCTTGACAGCCACCTAGGTATCATATAAAAAATCTGAAAAAAAAAACTGCATACATTTCCACTTCAGCAAGAACACTTTAAGCTCCCGCAAAAGCGTGTTCCGCGAGACGCAACCTACCCGTTTAGTATTTTACTCAGAGCGTTAGCGAAGCGGAATGAAGTAGGGCGCAGGATGAATTGCATCGAATGCATCCAATCCTACCGATTGCTCGCATGAACGGCATGACACTCGTTTGTGTTCAATCTCGCCGACAGTACCTAGATTCATAATAAATCTTACAATCCATACAATATCTCATACATTGACATGATTCTATAGTAATAAAACATCCAACAAATTTCGAGTACAAAAGCAGAACCAAAAGTTAAGTATAAGTATTAAATAAATTAGCGTCGCTAGTGTGCAATACCCGTCACCTTAAGCAATTGTTTTACAGTTATCAGACTACAGAGGAATTACAAATACATAATAATAATCCTCCAACCGATTTCGGCTAAGCCGGCCAATCTCAACGATCAGCCACTTAGGTACGCAGGATATATTATAATGATCAAAAGTGTGCGCAAACACAACTGCACTCTCTATTTCCTTACCCTCATAATCCGATAGGACATCAGTGTGACAAGACCGGAGAGGGATCGGGCGCAGGACCAACGGCTTAACGTGCTTTCCGAAGCACGGGGGTACAAGACCGCCAACTTCCAGACTCCGGGCTGACACTGAGAATGTCTTAACAGAAAAACTCAGGTACAAATTTTATAATAATAATAATAACCCACTGCGCCAACGAGGGAGTCAATGATTCCGTAGGTACTAGTGTTACGGATATCATAACGAAATGACTGTTCACCTGGGGCCCAATTCTCGGGCTCGTGACATTTATTTTCATACGACATATATCACTAAAACATAGTTTTTTATATGGTTTTCGGGTGATATCCGCCATGTTCTCAAAATATCACAAGCACGAGAATTGGGCTCCTAATACTGGTAGACCACTGTCCAATACCTTAGTATTTTAGGCTAAATTATCAGGGCTTTAGAGCATAAAAAATTAAAAATAAACTTCTCATTCGAATATCAACGTCGCTTATTAAACTACAACCTCCATATTAAAACTCGTATGGTTTTATTTTTACTGCTCATTCGCAGTTCAGGAACTAAAAACTCAACAAAAATGGAACGTGAACTTCGTGAGATAAAACCGGAACGCGCGGTGCCGTAATGAAGTCATTTATCGAGCGCGTATCTGCACTCTCAACGGAAGGATGCAGTGCAGTGCAGTGTTTGAATGCGGAACGAGATTGGAACATCTGGGAAAATGGGTGGAACATATCGAAAGCCGGATCAAACTGGATAATCAGAGCGATTTTTAGTCTCCGGATCAAAGTGGACTGGCGATGTTTTAGGACTATTGGTTTTTATGAAGTTGGACTGCAACTGGATAAAAAGCTTGCAGGAATCTAAACGCATAGCCTTCATAGTCATCTGACTATGAAGGCTATGCGTTTAAATTTCTATATAATTCCTATATGCCTAATAGGTTTAGTCGAATTTAGGTAAATTTGACTAAAGTTTACTTATATTTAGAGTGACAAGATGGGAAAAGTTATTGTCATCATGACCGGAGAATTAAAGCGATTTTTATTCTCTGGATCAAAGTGGACAAGTTTTGGTTTTCATGATGTTGCATTGCAACTGGAAAAAAGATAGCAGGAATTTCAACGTATATCCTCCATCCATAGTATCCTAAATTGGAGTCCAATTCTGTGCGTCCTGTGAAAAGTGGTACAAGTCGACTTATATCGAATTTGATTTTGTTCTTGTTACTTCATCACAAAAAAATCCTCTATTATTCTGTCCGATCAGACGGAAATATGGAGGATTTTTTGCATGTTTGATCAGACAGAAGTCAGTCAAAGTCACAGTTAAACTTATTGAGAATAAGTAGGTACTTATTCTCAATAAGTTACTTGAAATTGGCGAATTATCTTCGAGTAGAGCAATATTTAAAAAAAAAAAACAAGAATATGCATCGACAAGAACCACGCTCCTCCTCATCTTAGCTTTTAATTCCCAGTTGCGTCAAAGCTGCCGCTTCGGAGTACTCTTGGACCATGGCCCAGGATTCGGGAAGTCTTACAATTACCTATATTAAAGCGACTGCCGTCTGACATTCGCAACCCATAGACAGGCGATCCAGACCAACTGGCTACGGTTGCACATTCAGAAGCATTATCTCAAATGTAAGTATCCACAAATTTGAGAAGCTATCCGAGACTTTCAGGTTTGCTTACGTTGTTATCCCTCACAGCCGAGCGGATGGTAGAATTTATTTTTTTATGTGGTAGGTTGTCACCTAGCCGCAACCACCTTATGAGCTAACGGATCGCCTGATGGTAAGTGATTGACGACCGCGACACCAGTGGAGTCACAAGTGCACTGCCAACCTTTAAACCCCGCTTTCCCCCGGATTTGGCCTCCGGTACCCTCACTCACGCAGAGAAACAGCACAATGCTGTTTCATGCGGGTTTCTGTGAGGCCGTGGTATCACTCCGTTCGAGCCGTGCCATTCATGCCGAGGCGTAGCTCTCCCACGGATATGCACATAGATCTGAAAAATCCTGAGGAGCATGCTCGGATTCGAACCACGCGTTTGGGAGACGCGTTCTAATCCACTGAGCCACAATCGCTCTCGACAAGAACCACGCTATGAATCAAAATAAAAAGTGGACTCCTTATTATTTACTTTTGTTTATTTTAACAAAACATAGCATCCTCCATACTTATTTGTAATGGTGCTCGACTCTGTCTTTCTACAGTGCAAGAAATTGTCGTAGTCGGTTTGTGTGCCACTTATTGTGTTTAATAACGACCGCCTTCAATACTTTTAAAAAGAGCTTGCAAAGAGTTTTCTCCTTCTAATTAGCTGGCTTCCGTACCGTGTCCTTTATTAATACAACTTCAGCAAACACAATTGCAAGAAACTTAACATTCTTCGACAAAAGATGTTGTTTTTATTTGTGCAGTTAGTATTTTCTTACAACATAGTAAAAATAATAAAATACTGGTTGCTTCATTACAATAAGATCATTATCCTAAGTTATTTTAAAAAAAGATAATAAAAAGTCTCTATTCAAATTAGGTCAATATAGAAGCATAGGTCGTGTACCTATTTTGACAATGATTGTGATCATTATTCTATGTCATAATATAATCTACTGCTGGTTTGGCATATCGATTTCTACTCGAATGAAGGTTTAAAATTTATTTTGGTTATACTAATTCTGACGTGACGTTATGTTAACGTGTTTCAGAAAACGCGTTGAGTATGCTCTTCGAAGTGTTATCGTTACTTCTAAATGAGACACACGTATTTTGCACTGAGACTATTTTTAATTAATATTCCACATGATAACAGTAATTTAATCGTAGTTAACACTCTGTACAAGAAAATACACTTTTCGAACGATGTTGCTCGTAGCACGACAAGAACAAAAGTGCGTCACTGTCAAAATCATCCGACTAGCTCGATGCCGCCCCACCATTGCTTGCCGCCAGGTTTACGCGGGAACCAATGGTGAGGCGACCGGATATAGTAACTTTTTAACAACTCAATAATCATTTGCACTACTTTAATTGCGTTAAATATTTAAGTTTTAAATGAATTCATTTTAGAAACCTATTTTTAAATTAATATTATGAAAATAATCAAATACTGAATTTTAAATTGACGGCGACAACATCCGGCCTTCCTGCTTACGCATCCGTCCCTGGATAGCGTCTGTGTCTGGTGCAGTTGCTGAGAACAATATAAAACAAAGAGATAGTATAAACAGTTCATCCTAATGATTTTTTTTTTAACGACGAATGCTCTCCACTATACTGTTCCTTCGACGGTCAGTAAGTGGAGATTTACTCAATAAAAACGTATATATTTGGTTCTTAGACTATTGTACCTATATATTCACTGTTCCATCAGCGGTCAGTGATTTGGGTTAAGACTTGCAACTTCCCCTAGGCGATGCCTTTGGCCAACCCTAGTTGTATATCGCTACAAATCTTACCCTTGACGGATTTGCTTTACACGAACAAAAACCATCAAACACCACTAGGTATATGTAAACAAAGTGCATTGCATCTAGTTGCACTTTGTTTATTTTGAGTTTGCCACGTATGTGTCCTCATTAATATTTTACTCGAAGATATAGTTTATCTGTGGGATCGTTGATTCTATGGAACTGTCATAGTCATATTGACGGATGGTGACGTGATTATTAATTATATGGAGATTATGTTATAAGGTCTTTGATTATAATAAGAAGAATTAAATATTGTGTAGTAACGGTGAAACAATAGCTTTAAATGTTGTTTCTCTTTTCAGGTGAGTTTGTTAATAATGTAATACCTAAGTTAGAATGTTATGTTAAAGTTTTAGATAAGTACTTGTAATAAAATAAATTCTCTTTTCAGAGCAACTCAATTCTGTTATAGTTTTACTGTTTAGCACCCCAGAAATAAATTGCCTATTATAAAACAATATTTCTATAGCTAATTACCAAATATACATAATGGAAAAATATAAATTCGAATTCATGGTGAAAGCCAGTGAAGACGTAAAAACAAATATTATTTGTGTAACATCGATCACAGATTTAGATGGCCGGACTTTCGGGTTACCCGATAAATTACAACCTGTAAGATTACATGAGGGACTGGTACAGACCCAAACCTTTCAAAAAGTTAAGGCCACATTACAAAAACGGCACGAAAAACGACAGGTGTGGATATCCATAAACAAAGCAATATATTGTGATGAAGATGGAAATAAACAATTTATGGGATACTTATTGGAGGAATTAACAAAACCACAAACTTCTACATCTGGAGCTTCAGAAGAATTTTTGGCAAGAATCGTAGAAAGCATCGCGGAACTGAAAAAGGAGTCTCCAAAACCTATAAATTTGGGTAGAATGGTAGAAAAATTTGTTATAGACAAATTTGTTATAAAATAAACTTTAACGAAAATATATTAGTCGAGAATTTTAATATTTCAGTAAATAATGTAGATCACAAAATAAAATCAGATATTGACCAATTGATAAGCAAATATAGTTCAGTCTTTGCTAAAGACAAGTATGATATTGGCACTGTAAAAGGCTACGAAGCACATATTGATTTATTGATAGATAAATACTGTAGTAAGAGACCGTATAGGTGCTCTTTTGAAGATATGAGAGAAATTGAACATCAAGTATCGAAATTACTAGAAAATAATCTAATCGAGGAGTCATACAGCCCTTTTGCCGCTCCGGTAACACTAGCATTTAAAAAAGATGAAGGAAGGAAATCAAGGCTATGCATAGACTTTCGTGAATTAAATAAAATAGTAGTTCCCCAATCGCAACCATTTCCGTTAATCGAAGATCTAATGGTTAAAACAAGAAAATGTAAATTTTTTTCAACATTTGATGTGAATTCTGCATTCTGGTCCATACCTCTGAAAATCGAAGATAGGCACAAAACTGCATTTGTTACTCAAGAAGCACACTTCCAGTGGACTTGTTTACCTTTTGGCTTAAAAACTTCTCCCGCCATTTTCCAACGAATATTGAGTAGCATTATAAGAAAGCATAATTTATCCAATTTTACTGTCAATTATATAGACGATATTTTAGTTTTTTCGGAAACGTACGAAAAGCACATTGAACACATATCCTTGCTGTTAGAAGCAATATTAAATGAAGGATTTAAACTAAAATTTACAAAATGTAACTTTGCACAAGACTCAGTAAAATATCTAGGGCACATAATTAAAAATAATACTGTCACTCCATTAAAAGATAATTTGATTGCCATTAAGGAATTCCCCATCCCAAAAACACAAAAAAATGTTAGACAATTTTTAGGAAAAATAATTTTTTATGGAAAATATGTGCCAAACATTTCAATTATACTGGATCCTTTACATAATTTATTAAGAAAAGGGGAATAATTCGTTTGGTCGGATAAATGTCAAAAATCTTTTGATACTATAAAAAAACTTCTTTGTTCAAAACCAATTTTAGCCATCTTTGATCCAGACTTGCCAATATATGTTTATACTGATGCTAGTATACAAGATATAGGTGCGATCTTAAAACAAAAACAACCCAACGGTGATGAAAAGCCTTGTGCATATTTTTCTAAAAAGTTAAATGACTCCCAAAAAAAAAAAGAAAGCTATATACCTTGAGTGTTTAGCAATAAAAGAGGCGGTAAAATACTGGCAACACTGGCTTATAAGAAAAACATTCACTGTTTTTTCGGATCATAAACCTTTAGAAAAAATGAACATTAAAGCGAGAACCGACGAAGAATTGGGAGACTTAACTCATTATTTGTCGCAGTTCAATTTTCAAATAATTTATTCTCCAGGCAAATATAATATAGAGGCGGATTCTTTAAGTAGAAACCCGGTGTTAGAATCAGATGAAAATCAAGAAAGTAGCCTAAAAGTGTAAATTGTGTTAAATTAGAAGACATACTAAATGATCAAAAAAAAATGTTAATATAAAACAGGATAAAAATAATCTTATTTTCAAAAATAATATTTATTATAGAAAGATAGGTAAAAATGAAAAGATTGTACTAACGGAAGAGTTCAGTAAAAACATTATAAAACACGTACATCACTACTACTGTCATATAGGAAGACAACAAATGGAAAAAAAAATTAAACCCTTTTATCAAGCTAAAAATTTATTAGATAATATCAAAATATATTGTGAGAAGTGTGACGTCTGTATAAAAAATAAATCAAGAGGAAAATACAAGTTTGGACTTATGTCTCACTTAGGTCCCGCTACCTATCCGTTCGAAATAGTGTCTATAGACACCATAGGAGGATTTGGTGGTGTTCGTTCAACTAAGACTTATTTACACCTCCTTGTAGATCACTTTACTCGTTACGCCTATATTTTAACTTCCAAAACCCAAAATGCTAATGATTTTATAAAACTTATCCAAAAAGTAAAACAAAATTATAAAATTGATTTGATTCTGTCAGATCAATATCCTGGGATAAATTCAAAGGATTTCAAAAACTTTTTAGAAAATGAAAATATAGCTATAGTTTTCACAGCAGTAAATGCGCCTTTTTCAAATGGATTAAACGAACGATTAAATCAAACTTTGGTAAATAAAATTCGTTGTAAAATTAATGAAACACCATTCAACAAAACTGCATGGACAACTATAGCTCACGAATGCACTGAAAAGTATAACGAAACTGAACATAGTGTAACAGGGTTCTCTCCAAAATATTTATTGCAGGGAAAGAATGTGGATATTCTACCGGATGAACTGAAACCAAATATGAACAATAATAATCTAATGCAAGACAGAAAAATTGCCTTAGAAAATAGTATTAAATCCCATAATTATAATAAAGAAAGATTTGACAAACATAGAGAGCATTATGATCTAAAAATCGGAGACTTAGTATATGTTGAGAACGGAAACCGACTCAACGGGAAAAAACTTGATGAGTTAAAAATAGGACCTTATCAAATTATAGACAAAATATCCAATTCAATTTACAAAGTGAACACAGGTCACAAAAAGTCCGAGTCAAACCTTTTCCACATTACCAAACTTATTCCAGTAATTTCGTAGAACAGTTAACTGAGATATGGGGGGGGGGGGGGGGGGAGATGTAAACAAAGTGCATTGCATCTAGTTGCACTTTGTTTATTTTGAGTTTGCCACGTATGTGTCCTCATTAATATTTTACTCGAAGATATAGTTTATCTGTGGGATCGTTGATTCTATGGAACTGTCATAGTCATATTGACGGATGGTGACGTGATTATTAATTATATGGAGATTATGTTATAAGGTCTTTGATTATAATAAGAAGAATTAAATATTGTGTAGTAACGGTGAAACAATAGCTTTAAATGTTGTTTCTCTTTTCAGGTGAGTTTGTTAATAATGTAATACCTAAGTTAGAATGTTATGTTAAAGTTTTAGATAAGTACTTGTAATAAAATAAATTCTCTTTTCAGAGCAACTCAATTTGGTTATAGTTTTACTGTTTAGCACCCCAGAAATAAATTGCCTATTATATATATAATATCTAATTACCAAAAATATAAGTTGGAAGCATAATGCACTAGACATCATATGGGAATTTCATGACATAAGTTACAGATAAATAAACTTTGTTTAAATTGTCAAGACAAACCATTCTTTAACAATATTTTCATAATTTCAGAACATGTTGAATACATATTACACCATATAATTATAACACTTACCTAATTACTTGACAACATCAGGCCATGTAAAGTCTTTCTCATCTAAATCATCTAGTCTAATCCATGGTTTCATATTTTCAGCGCAGGTGATCCCTTCGTACGGTCTCGTAGTTCTCTCCGCGCCTCGCACGTCTCTTACTTTGTAACGATCGTGACCCAGAACTTCTGTTACTTGAAAAGGCCCTTTAAATAGTGGCAAAAGCTTGGTGCTTTGTCCATCATTTGATTGGCTGGGAATTTTAATTACAACCAAGTCGTTTATGTCATAATTTCTAGCCGGTTTTCTTTTCGCGTCAAATACACGTTTCTGCTTCGCTGCGTTAGCTTGAATTTGATTATTAACAGAATTCCTTAAGGTAGTAACATCAACGAGTTGTTCATCATTTCCATCTTTCAGCTGATCAAAATCAGTTTGGAGTCGATACCCGAAGAAGACCTCACTAGGAATAGCAGACGTGGTTTTACTAATGGTGCTGTTTATGCCTTGTTGGATACTTGCTATGTGCTTATCCCATTGGTTATGATCAGTACTAGAACCCATGGTTCGCAGTGCATCAAGGATGGTCCTATTAAAGCGTTCCACCTGGCCATTTGATCGCGGAACGGCAGTAGCAATAACATGGTGTCTTATATTTTTGTCTTGACAATATTTCACGAATAATTTGGATGTAAATGCACTTCCTGCATCACATATGAGACGTCTTGGGTTGCCAAAAATCTTGAAAATTTTATCCAGTTCAGTAATAACTGTCTTACTTTTGGTATTACGAACAGCAGATATAAAAACAAATTTAGTGAAGGAATCAACTAAGACCAGTAAATAAGTATTTTTATGTGTAGTCTTAACAAAGGGCCCTAGATGATCCACATGTAATGTGTGGAAAGGTCTTGCATATTTGGGTATAGGGAACAATTTCCCTTCCTTTTTACCATGGACATTTTTTGAGTAAATGCAATATATACAATTCTTAATATATTTAGACACAACCTTTTTCATTTTTGGAAACCAATAAAGTGATTTTATCCTTTCAATTGTTTTATCCACAGCAAAATGACCTATATCGTCATGATTGGACCGAATTATCTGCCAAACACATTTCTTTGGAACTAGCCACCTTCTACCATATTCAGTTCGACGATATACCTTGTTACCTAATAACTCATAGTCATTAAATATTTTAACATTGAGCTCGGCCTGCCCTGATTCTAATATTTCTCTAATTGCGCAAATTTTGGGGTCTTGTAATTGAACTGCGAGCAACCAATCGCCTTCAGTTATGGTTAATACGCTTTCACTACATAAAGGAGCGAGATTTCCAGAACTAGGATTCCTGCTGAGCGCATCAACGTGCTGCATTTGAGTTCCTGGTTTGTGTAAAATTTCAAAGGTAAATTCTTGCGTCAATAATACCCACCTGCCAATTCTTGAGTTAATTTCTTGTTTATTTATGGTATATTTAACAGCATTACAATCCGTATAAATTTTGAATGTTGAGCCCAACAAGTAATGACGAAATTTTTGCAAGCCTACAACAATAGCCAGAAATTCCAATTCAAATGAGTGATATTTCTTTTCCTCATTAGAAGTTTGTCTACTGTAAAAATGGATAGGTTTTTCCCCATTTTCAGTCACTTGAATCAATATACAGCCTACACCATCACGACTCGCGTCCGTATACAAAATGGTTGGTAAATTAGGGTCAAAAATTGTCAATAAAGCGTTATGCATTAATTCGTGTTTTAATTTATCAACCGCCTGAGATTGTTCTACACCCCATTCCCATACCGCATCTTTTTTTAATAGTTTCGATAGTGGTTTTGATATTTGTGCGCAATCACGGATAAATTTTCGGAAATAATTAATGAGACCTAAAAACTGCCTAACTTGATGCACATTTTTAGGTTCTGGGTATTGCTCTATAGCTTTCAATTTCTTTTTACCAGGGCGTACCCCGTCAGCCGAGATTTCATACCCAAGAAAATTTACTGAGCTCTGGAAGAAATGGCATTTCTCTAGGTTTATTGTAAGCCCATTGTTTTGCAAAGCTTTCAAAACTTCTTCCAGGACTTTAACATTGTCTTCAACCGATTCCGTGGCTATTAATAGATCGTCCATATAGCAAATGACCTTGTCAAAACGAAGTTTACCTAAAACAGTATGCATCAGCCGTTGGAAGACTGATGGCGCATTACAAAGGCCAAATGGCATTCTTTTAAATTCGAAATGACCATCTGGAGTCACAAATGCAGTTTTATGAATAGAACTACTACTCACATTAATCTGGTAATAGCCACTTTTTAAATCTAATGACGTATAACATTCACAACCTTTTAGTTTGTCTATTAGATCTTCAACAATAGGCATGGGATATTTCTCTTTAACAGTAACTTTGTTAAGAGACCTATAATCAACGCACATGCGCTTCTCACCCGAAGGTTTGTCAACTAACAAAACAGGACTTCCATAAGCCGAATTGCTTTCTTGTATTATACCATTTTTCAAAAGATCGTCTACTATTTGGCGCGTAGCTAATTTTTCTGACATACGATATGGGCGATGACAAACTGGTTTATTAGTTGTGAGTTCAATGTCTAACTCGACGCAAGACGTTTGTCCCAGGGTATGTAAATCTTTTGACACAACTTGAGGGTACTGCTCAAATATCTTATTTAATAAAGGAATATGGTCTTTAGAGTCACTGTTGAACATGGACGACTCAATTAAAGCCACCTGATCGGTTTGGATTGGTCGAAAGGTCAAGTTACTACCCAGTCGTAAATACATGATAGTTTTATCTTCAGTGAAATTCCTACCTATTAAAATTGAACAGCCAGATAACTCATCAAGAATGTACATAGTAACGTTAAGCTTTGCTGTATCAACCTTGACATCAACCTGCACTGCTTTAGTTACATGAGAACAAGAATTAATCTTAAATCCCGTGAGTATGACCGGTTTATCTAACTGAAATGAGTTGAGATTTAACTTTTGTGCTAAACTACTCGTTATTAGTGAGCAACTACTCCCCATATCAATGAAAGCCTGTTGTTTACATCCATTTATTTCAATGTCCTTGAAAAATTTATCTTTTGTGGTTGGCTCCGTAATTAATTTAACCTCACTATCTTTTTCAACTTTTGGATTTGTCTTAGGTTTGGAACGACATGCCAGTTCTAAATGGCCAAATCGATTACACGAGTTACATTTCACATTTTCTTTGTGACTACAGTTTGTCTTTTTGTGACCAAGCTCACCACAACGAAAACATGAGATGTTTGGATTAGAAGTCAGAACAGGCGACGACATTATTGACGTATTAGAGCTTATAGAACTCTCAGGTTTTCTGTCTAATTGATTGTGAGCTAAACGACTAAAATGTTTATTGAAAGAACTGCTTTGTCTTTGTAAGGGCTTATTTTCAGGCTCTGTGTGAATTTTTCCATGCAAAAATGAAGCTAGGTCATCACAGTACTTAAAACTGCCGGCTTCGGCGGCTGTGCTTATGTTTATGTCACCAATTGATCCTAAAATGATTGAAATTATATCTTGTTCAGAAAAAGACAACCTCATTTTATCTATTTTACTTTTTTGTTGAAAATAGAACTCGTATAACGATTGGCCATGCGTAGGTTTGGTTTGAATCAAATCTTTTAGTAAACAAAACATATTTCTCTTAATTTGAAACGTATCTAAAAGCGTATTGCGCCAATCCTTCCACTTCCAGGTGGTCCAACGTGTCTCATTTTTTTGTAGCGAGTCATACCATGTTTTAGCTGTATTACGTAATTTTTGCAACGCTTGATATTGTAAAACACGATCGGACCAACTAAAAGCGCGCGCATTAGCCTCAACCACGTTTATCCACATTTGAATATCGTCTACTAGCGGGTCAAACTCCGGTATCACAGAAGATAATACGACATTTTGGCTTACTGCGGGAGACGCACGCCTGGTGCGCCTCGACTTCCTGTGCCGGCGTCTGTCCGAGCTGCTGCTACTCGATGATGAACTGGAACTCTCGGAAGAGCTAGAACTTGTCGACGGACTTCTCCTCCTTTTACCACGAGTTTTATTCCGACTTCGCGGCATCGCGGGCGTTTTATTTTTCGTTACACTTCTGATGTTATCGTTACTTCTAAATGAGACACACGTGTTTTGCACTGAGACTATTTTTAATTAATATTCCACATGATAACAGTAATTTAATCGTAGTTAACACTCTGTACAAGAAAAAACACTTTTTGAACGATGTTGCTCGTAGCACGACAAGAACAAAAGTGCGTCACTGTCAAAATCATCCGACTAGCTCGATGCCGCCCCACCATTGCTTGCCGCCAGGTTTACGCGGGAACCAATGGTGAGGCGACCGGATATAGTAACTTTTTAACAACTCAATAATCATTTGCACTACTTTAATTGCGTTAAATATTTAAGTTTTAAATGAATTCATTTTAGAAACCTATTTTTAAATTAATATTATGAAAATAATCAAATACTGAATTTTAAATTGACGGCGACAACAGAAGTAATTTTACAGTTTTGTATACTTTCATGTGTGGCTTTACTTATACCTACTCACGCATTTATTATTCAAAGGCATACACGCATGGACAACACGACGAAAAAATATTTTACCATTATATTATATTATTATAAAGAAAGAAAAAAAAATACCCGTATTTTTTTGTTTTCATTATATGTGTGTTTTTATTGAATAAAAAAAAAGGTAGTAAAAAATGCAGGAAGTGACGTAGTCCTGAGGCTCTACGTAGATGATGTCTTTGCTATACAATAAAAAAGTTTACTCTCTCCCGTCAATATTCACTACTGTCATTGTTAGCCAATTTTTTTTCTTAAGTCAACGTGTGCAAAGGCGTCATTAATTAGTCATGCCGAGCTGTGACGTCACGCGGGGATTTTATTTAATTTCTCCTTCAATATCTTTTAAAAAATTCTAAAACATTTTTTCTTACAATCCTATAAGGCTAATCTAGAAAACGGTATTTTTCATTATGAAAAAATAAATGTCGTGTTGTCCATTATTACGAAATAATTCTATGTTATGCTATGGACCGGAGCATCCTAGATCTTAAAGTTACGGATAGAGTGCGAAATACCATAAACCGCTCACAAACCGGCAATATGGACGTAGATGAAAAAACCGCAAAGGTGAAATGGAACTGGACTGGTCATACTGTGAGAATGCACCGGAGAGATGGACCCATGTTGTCACGAAATAGCAGCCTGCAGATGGCCGTCGCCCACGAGGTAGGCCGAAAAATAGATGACGTAACGACCTGGACCAATACTGCCGTAACTGGCAAACGCTGGCAATGAATAGGGAGCAGTGGAGGCTATCAGGGGAGGCCTTTGCCCAGCAGTGGGACTATTTGAGCTAGAAAAAAATCTATGTTCAAAGAATTTTTTTCTTATATGATAGGTGGCAGACGAGCAGACGGAACACCTGATGGACACCCGCGACACCAGTGGTGTCACGCCAGTTTTCTTTGAGGCCGTGGTATCACTCCGCTCGAGCCAGCCCATACATGCTGAAACGTGGCTCTCCCACGTTACAATTCTGAACAAAGTGCTTACAAAGTCTAGAGTTTGTGTTTGAATAGGGATAAATTGACGTGTTCAAATATTAGGATGTAAAAATAAATTAATTACATTTTACACCACAATCAAATAGCATGTTTGCTCGTGAACGGAGCAGCTTCAGTATGGAAAGATGTAACGCTAAAAGCGATCTTGGGAAATAGGAAAAAATATATAAACTCATAGAAAACCGGCGTCTAACAGCGCCTCCGCTGTTTTGCCGAGTGGGTTGTGTGAGTGGAGTGGTAGTGGCTGCCCGAAACTCAATCCAAGGGGATCTAAAGGTTGGCAGCGCACTTGTGACTAGTTTTACGGATGCCCATGGACGGCGGCATTCATTTATCATCAAGTGATCCGGTTATTCGTCGGTTTCTTTATAAATGATGGGTTTACTCTTGGCTTCACACTGAACTCTAGAATTGAGGAGAAACAATGGAGCGAGCTTATCCAGAAGTAGCCTATTTCGTCGTCGTCGTCGTCAGCCCATTTCAGTCCCCACTGCTGGGGCACGGGCCTCCCTCAATCACATGAGGGGTAATTGCCATACTCACCACGCTTGGCAGACGGGTTGGCGAGGTTTTGATATAAATGCAGAGTTTTCCTTCTCCGTGTGCTGATGATCATGCCAGCAGCTTTACTACTCTGCCGGGGACCACACGGCGTAGCCTATTTACTCTAGCATTAAAGATATTGGGGTTGTATTCACTGGGGAAAACAGACGCTAGCAGGGCGTTCCACTCCTTGGCAGTGCGCGTCACGAAGGACCACCGTCGTCAGCCACCTAAGTCCTCCACATCTTATCGTGTAATTCTCGGTTGCGACCAAAGCTGTCGCTCTGGAGCCCAGGGTACGCTTGGATCATGATTCTTGATTTGGAGAGTCTGGTAATAACAATGAAGCGACTGCCCTCTGACCTTCGCAACCCTTTAACAGAGGAACCAGACCAAATTGAATCATGGTTACACGTTTCCAGAAACTATCCGAAACGTGCAGATTCCTTCATCGCCAAGCAAATGGTAGAATTACGAACATATATATGAAAAATCCGGAGGTGCATGCGCGGATTCGAACCCGGTCCTCCCGTATGGAAGGCGCGTTCTGAACCCCTGAGCTTCCATTGCTCGTCTGCCACTTAAGAATCATATAAAAAAAATTAACAGCGTATATTGTTACATGAGTTATTTTCACTTGTTGATGCTCTGACGTTCTATCAGAGCAGAAGATCAATCTAGTTCTATATTGCTGATCGAAGCTCATGTACTATGTGTAACTATGTGATGAACGATATACACAAAATGACGGAGGTTAGAATAGAGCGTTTGTACTCGTAACAAGCGGCCGGGCGGAACGAGGAGGCGCCAGGGTAAATTGCATCCGCACATCCAATACTGTCGATCGACGGTCGCAATACTGGCGGTGCAGCCTCTTGTGTAAGTTTCCAATATTTTGTCTACAACTAGCGGTTGCCCGCAGCTTCGCTCGCGTGATATTTTGGTTGGCACTGTAAAGGAGGAATGTTCTCTTAAGCATGTATTCGTATAGTAAGGTAGAGCACATAAGCGACGCCAATCGATTTTAATTTTAAACAATTTTGGGATTACAACCTCTCGGCAAACACTTATACCGTTTAATCATGGATTCGGGCAGTCTGGTAATTTCAGTAATGTCGAATAAATTCACCTTCAACTATCAACTTAAAAATCCCGTAGACTCGTCACTCCGTTTTTCCTTGAAAGACGAACATACAAACAGACATGCAGTCGACAGGCTACTAATTCAAAAACATTTTGGTACGTACGTAACCAAAATCTAGTGAGCGACAAATCAGAGAACTAATATTTTTACGGCCGTTGAATAAAGGTTTATGAACACAATCCTAAAGATAGCGATTGAATACCAAATAGAAAAATGTAGATAATATTATAAGTTTAATATATAATATTAGTACATAATATAAGAAAAAGTTGGATAGAAAAACTTACATTCGTATGTTTATTTGCTTCAAGAATATTGAATCATGTTACATTTAGGAGACATTTTATATTCAAATGTTGAATTATGTGATATGTAAGAGATTTTTCTGTTTCAAAGTGAGTGAAGTGTACACAAGAGTGAGTGTCTCGTACACTTATACTTTTATACAAAATTTATTTCACAATGCATGCTTTTACAATAAAATTATCTTCAATGTTAATGTTTTTGAAGTTATACACTTTCAGATGCATATATTTGAATCCACACTAAATCTCTATTTGGTTCGGTCTGAATGAAAACAAATTGTTTTATGCAGTGGCCTACTGAATATTAATATTACATCAGAATCATATTCGTTTAACATACACGCAGATTAAAAACTGTACGAATTGTGGTCATTATGCGTCGAAAAGTGTGTGGCAAAATTCCAAGTGTTTACAAACTAGGCCACTTATCTACAGTAAATAAAATGTTTCAATTTTTTAATTACTCTCTATCTGGGTAAAACACATTTTTTTCACGTCCTTTATATCTTATGTGACTGAAAAACCATAAAATCTATGCTTTTTAATAAGATTTTATTCACAAAATTTAGGACCACTAACCACAAATAATATAACGTTTAAAGTAAACCACTTTGATTTATTTACATAAGTATGCAGATCACAAAAGAGACAAATAGAACCTATTCATGAAAACTCGACATTGAAATGTTACAGATTTCTATGGACGAATGTATGAAATCTTTAAATTCGACTTCAATGTCGAGTGCTTGAAAATTGATCCTCAAGAAAGTAAAAAATAAAAATATGTTTGACCCATGTGGCCTTTGCCTATATATTTTGGGTTCCCGTGTATTGTACTCGTATGGTTCTTGCAAATTACGAAGTTAGTTGCGATACAAAATTTGTTATTTTGAAACATAGCAGAGCCACTTCATATCACTTATACACCGTTGTTTTCTTGTTATAAAATCATGAGTGCACATTGCGTCTCGTGGAGTTACCTTTATTGGGCTTTGGGTCGCTATTTCTGCACTGAAGGCGGTAAGTTGACCAGGAGCCCAATTCTCGTGCTCGTGATAATTAGAAAACATGGCGGATATCGCCTTAAAACCATACAAAAAAACTATGTTTTAGTGATATATGTCGTATGAAAATAAATATCACGGGCACGAGAATTGGGCTCCTGGGTGGCAATTCTCGGATACGACATTGAAGTCGAGTTCAAGATTTGTATGTCAAATGTATGAAATCTCCTAATTTGACTACAAACAACGTCGAGTACACGAGAATAGACCCTCTGACATGACATGACAAGCCGTCTGTTCATACACTGCTGAATTGTGCATTACTTACGCACAGTCAACTCCAAAACATACTTGTTTAATAATATGCTTGTCACAATAAAGATATCTCCTGTCTGTGTAAGAAAGCAGACGTCGGTTACGAGTAGCTTGCTATTATTATGATTTTATTAAAAATGTACCTACTGAGTGAAATATTTGTGGTTGTGATCCCGATTAACTTTTTTCTCTTTGTTTCTGGCCGCTAAGGCTTCATGTCTATAGTGTTTAATTCTATCAATATTGTTCTCACTTATAGTAAATTTTTCGCTATAATTGCATTATGTTCAAGGTAAAAACGTAAATTTTCAAAAATACCCTATGTACCTATAAAATCGATTATTTGTACAGCAACATCTATCGCCACTTTTTTAAACTTGAGAATTTTGATAGACAAAGTATGGAACACCAAATTTATTTTGCTTATTTTATTGATCTAACTTGCTAAAATAAGTTTATTCATGATACCTATTAAGAGAGCTTTAGGAAAATTAGCACATTATTTTTACATCAAATATATCTGTACCCCCTCCTCTACTATCAAATATCCTTGACCTAAAGGTTGTCTGGTAGGAATCGCTTTAAGCGATAAGACCACCGAAATAGTACTCAATTTTTTGTAATATCTTTTACTAGAGTCCACCGTAAATATGTACTTGTGTACGGTCAAACGAATAAGCTTGTGCTTATTTGTGTATTGGAAGAGATTGCTTCCTCTTACATACGTAAGTACAAATTTCACTGTAACATAACTTTGACACAGAGATAAGTTGAAGCTTTGTAACCCCGAGCCCTTGTTACCGTCTAAGGCGTCATATAATCCCCTCGCTTTGACAGTTCCCGCTTATTAACAGTCCAAGTCTGCTCGTTAGCCCAAAGTTGTCAGCTATTGCCCTCTCGAAGTTGCCAGCTATTGCCCTCTTTGCTGTTCTAATCTAGGATTCCGAAACGCGAGCCAGTTTATCGTCAGCTCGGATCCAATTTCGGTTACTTGATCTGAGTTGTTGAGATCGTTGGATGAATAAACTAATTCACACAGTGCCAATGAAGGTTATTTTTTAGTTGCAAGAAGCGTATTTAAAATTAATCTTTCATCGAGTAATGGTGTTGTTCTTTTGTTCTATTGACAAATCATAAGCTAGTCGGGCAGATTAAATGTACGAGTGAGCCGTAGTGAAATTGGCAAGCATTACAGGCGTTAAATAAACATAACTTGTGTCTTGGCAAACGTAATGTAGGGCGCCCTCTGACTAGGTGGGGGGACGATCTGCGCAGGATGGCTGGTAAGAGCTGGATGCGAGAAGTCATAGATAGATCACAGTGGCGAAAAATTGGAGAGGCCTACGTCCAGCAATGGACTGCGATTGGCTGATGATGATGATGATGATGAACTTGTGTTAAGATTTCACTTAAAAACACCTAATGTATTAAGTCGGCCTAAGCATTTCTGTGGAAGTAGTCGTGTATAGACAAGCACACACGCTCACATAAGATTCCGAGGCAGATAGTCCCTCAAAGTTTTGAGAAGATAACAGCAAACTTATATCTTTGTATGTTTACTTACAAAATACGTGTACTTTGTGAAGTGCACTTCAACGTAAGAATGAGTTTGTCGCATAGAATTTGTGAATTTCTGTTTTATGGAGGGCTGGCATGATAGAATTGATCCGTATCAAGCTATAAGCTGGCAGTGCAGCCCACTTTTGAATACTTAAAATTACGATTCAAATAGTTTGTTTTTTGAGGATTGCAAGTGAGTGTAAAATGTAAACTCTTAAGTTCACACTACACTGATGCCCGAGCTACAATTAAATTGGTACCAGAGCAGAGCGGCTCGTCCTGGCTGGACACAGCTCGTTCACGTCTTTTGGTCTGTCGTCGTGCCTGAGGACGCCTCTCAAAGGGCAGAGCCCTAAAATTGTAATTGCTGGTGCAAGGATAAAGTAGAAATCAGCCTCATGAGGAAGATGATTTCGAGGATTACCTAAGGAGTTGAAGAAGCCGCCGGTATGTACCTCGCTGAAAGTTAGCACATGTGGAAAATATCGTGACAAAGATTCTTATTGGCATTTTTTTCGCTTTGCAGCACACACGACACCTACATGTCAGTACAGCCTTGGGAAGAGGCGGGAATTAACCCATTACTACGTAGGATGGAGTTTATCTATGTAAATATCCACCAGGACCACCTCGTGTCCATGTGATGAGTTAACCTCAATCAGGTGTCCTTCCATCGAGTCCAGTCCTAACCTAAAGACTTTGTTTTAAGGAAGAAATTATTACTGTTCTGTGTTATTAATATCGTTTCATCGTGACCTAGGGATAATGTCCATCATTTGATCATTCTCCGGGGAAGGAAGTGACCGCATGGTTTGCAGACCATAGCTTGGATGCCAACATATAGTCCTGGAGGTACAGCGTCAAAATAGGAATCTGGTCAAAAAAGGAATCCAACAGGAAGGTCAGAATGTTCCTATATTTTCTTAATAATCTTCGCTGCCAGGGATAACAGCTGCTAGCCGAATCAATATTCAAAATCATATCATATAATAATTCAATACCATAGGGTTTATTTGGGTATGCGTTAAGGTCTGACGAACGTAACAAACTACGATCGAATCTTTTGTGTTTGAGTCTCATGTGTCTACCACAATATTTATTAGAGGTTTATAAAACCTACATTACGCTACAAAGTTATATATTGAAGTATATGTATGAAGGTATATAGTGAAATATATTTATAAAGATATTAATTAATTAATAAATAGCATGTAAAACTTAATATCTAGTTTCCTTTATTATAGGTGGTACTTTCTGTACATCCATCTGGCAAAAAATATGTATAAGAAAACCTTTGTTTGTAGTAAATATCGATTTCCTAAATTGTCTGTAGGCTAACTTAGGCTTTTAGTTGAAACCTAGGTATCCAGTCTAACAGTGCTATCGTTCTCTTCCGCAACCGCTTATTCAAGATTGTAGCTTGATTTTTGAGTCGAGGATTTTTAACCTCCGACCCAAAAACGACGGATGGATTATAACTTTGACGTGTGTCTATCTGTGGCATCGTAGCTCCCGAACGGATGAATCGATTTAGATTTTTTGTTTGAAGGAAAATTTGGTTGGAGTGTTTTTATGCTATGTTTGCCGCCGTCACAAAATGAAAGATTACATATTTCGTCAGAACTGCCTCAATTTGGGCCTCAAATAAAAAGGCATGAGTAGTAGAATACCTACTACACACTATGTAAAATGTCTAAACCAAAATTACGAATTACACATTTTGTCACAACTCCCTCAATTTGGGTATCAAATGAAAATGTTAGTTTCTGAGTGGTTCTTAGGTTTGGTATTAGATTTCTGAGAGTCCTGCTTATCCGGACGCTTCTTGTCCCGCACCATGGCGGTGATGAGGGATAGGGGGAGAGTCTAATAATATCGGCGAATATTAGTAGAATGCACTATGAAAATTTTCAAATCCAATTTGGCCGACAGTTTTGTCGGGGTTCTTTTTTTCTTATTACCTATCTGAGTGGTTCATGGGTTTTATAATGTAAGTACTTAGGTACATTTCCATGAGTTCTGCTTGACCGGCAGCTTCTTATCGCGTAGCAGAATACACTATGAAAATTTTCAAGTCCAAGATGGCCGACTGTTTTTGTCGGGGGTAATTTTCTTCTCTCTGATAGGTTCATAGGTTTTGTAATATTGGTACTTACATTTCTGCGAGTCCTGCTTGACCTTGACCTGCAGCGTCTTGTCGAGCAGCAGAATACACTATTAAAATTTTCTAATACAAGATGACCGACTGTTTCTGTCGGTGGTTTTTTTTCTTCTCTCTGAGAGGTTCATAGGTTTTGTAATGTTGGTACTTACATTTCTGTGAGTCCTGCTTGGCCGGCAGCTTCTTGTCGCGCACCATGGCGGCGGCGCGGGGCGCGGGGCGGGGCGGGCGACGCGCGCGCGCTCCTTGGTACTATCGGCCCCGGCCTGCCGCGCCGCCCGCGGACAAAGCCACCGTGTTTTCGTGGTTGTGCCAGATACCTGGAACAAGGAAAAAGAGAAAATTGATCTCACCATTGATCTTATAGTTGGAGATCCGAAGAAAGGATTTCGGGCGTGTCAGATTAAGATACAGGAGATACCGTGTACCCGGTTTACTACCTCTACCAAATATGTGCTTCATATGAACATGGCCGTCCGTTTAGGATAAAAGTTCAGATGACGTTCAAAATTTTTTTCAAGCATTCTCGAGCGCGTCGGATTAAAGTAGATTGATATAATGCCGTTTTTCTTCTAGACACAATAAGATGCATAACTCTTTTAATAAGTAAAGAGTCGCCATACTATCATTTTATTTTGATTTAAGAATATATTTTAAGGTTTATATTAAATCGAGATCAGATATTATTGTAATTGTGATGCAAAAATATAATTGAAAATGACCTTTTTTTGCTTGGCAGAATTGACTTTTTTTTATAACATAGGTGGCAGACGAGCAGACGGCCACCAACGTAACGTATAACTTTTAAATTATTTTTTTCTGAAAACTATCCTACACGTTTAGGAAAACGTTGTCTATTAGCAGTTATTATGGAGTAGTAACATTAATAGTTACTTTACAAATAAAAAAAAATTGCATGGAAAATACAATTTCTAAAAAAAACGCCGTACAAAACTTTATGTGTAATACAAACCAATACATTACGCTTGTATATATTCCAATGTACGAATACTACTTGTATTTCGTTCCTCTTTTTCGTAACCCAACTGTTCGCCCAAATCAATATGCAATTTGAAACCTGTATGTAATTGCAAGTACAGATAAATGTTTGTAGATAGCTTTTTTCGCAGCAAAATAAAATAGAAAAAAATACCTATACCAATAGGGAATTGCGTTTTTACAATTGCGTGAAATCCGTATGCAATCGTTTGTTTTGTCCACCAAATTGTCAATACAAGTTTATTACCCTCTCACGAAACACAAAAACAAGAGAAGTAAATATTCTATTTGCATATAATAACTACTAAATATAGCTGGTATAATGTCTTCCACCCGACTAGGGTTACTACCAATCCCAACAATCAGCCACGTACGCAGGATATATTATAGTGCTCAAGTGTGTGCGCAAACACAAGCGCAAACTTACCCTCATATTCTGATAGGTCACCAGCATGACACGACCGGAGAGGGATTGGGCGCAGGACCAACGGCCTAACATGCTTTCCGACGCACGGGGTTACAAGACCGCTAACTTCCAGACTCCGGGCACTAAGAATTTCTTACCGAAAACCTAGGTACAAATTTATAGCTGGTTTATGGTCAAAGTCAATGACTGGCTGGATTATGACTTGTATCTATGTAAAGTGCAGTGATCAGCCTTCTTCTATGAATCACCTGATTTTTCCTTTCCCCCGAAATGGGCCTACGGTACCATCACCAACTCGTTGAAACACTGCGCAGGTGCTACTTCTCGTCGGTTTTCTATGTGACCGTGGTATCACTTCGGTCGAATGTATCAGAGAGACCAAAAGACACTTCTTTCTTCACTTCAAGTCGTATTCTAGCAAGTTTGAAACATCTATTTAGAAAGATAGATAGATATAAACATTTATTCACTGAAAATACGTCACACCACATTTTACAGATAAGAAAGGACGCAACAAGTATAATATAATATTTAAACAAAGAGAAAAAGAAACAAAAATAAACTAAAACAGCAAACAAAACATTAGAAATATAAAAGGAGACAAACGAAAAAAAAAATTAAAAGAGAAAAAAAGTAATAATACGGCTTCTCAAACCGGGCAATAAGTATTTGCGATAGTCAGTGAAAAGTAGCTCACTCAACTTCGGCCATGGCTTTAGGTAGGAGTACCCTTCAGACCACGGCGCTGGTTTTATGTGAGCCCTAATGTGACCACGGACGATATATATATAGGTACATAAATAGTTTATTTAGGAGCTTTTCCAGGTGGAAAAGCTCGTAAATAAACTATTTATTTTGATTACTTCCAGGATATGGCTGGCAAGTTCGGGCGATGTCAAATATCTGGATTAAATTCTGCGATCATGACCAGGTTGTATTTAATACTTAATTCAAACTTGCACTTCGACGAGGTGACAGTAATAATCGAATTTGGATTGAAAAATTAATTATTCCTTATATTTTTTTTTTCATTTTGAGGCGAATGCGAATCCGTGGATTTAAAAATGAAGATAAAAGTGATTTAACTGTAATTATTATGTTTTTAACAGTAACTATTATGTTTTTTTATTTTATTCTTATTGTTTGATTTTCTCTATAATTTTCATCTTTCTTGTGCAATAAATAATGTTAGATTAGGAAGTTCCTATGTAAACAGATACACAAAAATTAACGCAGAATGCATTTACAAAAGAAAATTATCAAATGTATATTTGTAATTCCGCTGTTGGTTCTGATATCCATATCCGTAACACACTTGTGTTACGGATATCAAAACAGCTTGAGCTACCCCCGTAGTTAAATGAATGAAAGTGATGTTGTGAAATATTTGTTTATACATTTATCTGTAAATTGCTACAGTTTGCTATTTACGAAAAATCTAACAAATTACAAAACCTACGTATTTTTTGATGATCAATTGCAATATACAATATTGTCGATATATCATTTAAATAAATAAATGAATCATTTTTAAAATACTTCGCAGAGTCCTATACCCAATACGAAGCACCTTTTTTCCCTAGAGGAAACCATCATGGTCGTCACTTTGGTACATGTAGGGGACAAGGTGGTGTATGGGACTCAAACCCTAACCAAAACCCCTGGGGTGTCCATCTCCGCGCAATCGCGGTCGGAAACCTCACAGCCGGGACTAGACTAGCACCTTCCTCTACCTATTAAATAGTATCAGTATTCTAGCTTTTTCCAATACGACTAAAAATAGCAAAGCCAGCCAAAACCCAGAGCTTGGACCGGTTCCAAATACCGCTTTTATATGGACAATTTTAATTGAAGACTTAATATTAGTTACATAGAGGACGTTAGGGATGGGACATCCTGCTCTATATTTGTAAAAAACTTCTTTTCTAATTAAAAATTCAATTAATTTTTCAATCGGGCTTTTTAATTAATACATTTTTTTATAAACTAAAAAGCCCGATTGAAAAATGAATTAAATTTTTAATTAATTTCAACCGTCTGGTTAAAATTAAAGAGTGGTGAAAAATGATACAATGACAATTCCTTCTCGAGCTAAGCCCCCTTAATACTGATGATGAAGTTTTTTTTCCGTTTAGGACACTAATGATTATATTTTTAATAACTCGCAAGCAATCCAATAACATATATGATTTTGAGTACGTTCCATATAAAAAGCCAGGGATCAGTAACAGAGCAGAAGTAAGATACGTGTACATAGTAGCAATATCGTAACAGACTATTCATATGCACCATAAAAGTTTTTTAAGAGCAATACAAAGCAGAGGTTTTATTTAAATGCTTTCTTAAAAAAGAATCGTTTACATAGTTGTAATCGATTCTCTAATTAGTCATTAAATTTTTCACATCTCTACAGAAGGCCGGCCGCCCAGCCGAGAGGATTACTGGAGCGAGATAATGCATTACCCATCCGGAAAAACGATCAAAGCAATTTAGAGCACATTACGTGGATTGGTCGTGCTGACGCGCGTGATACGATCCCGTGTAGACCAGCTGTGTTAGATAGTAGTAGCATCAGCCTATATACTGTCCCACTGCAGAGCAAAGGCCTCCATCGTAGAAATCAAGTTATCGCTACTATGATGGGATTGAGCTTAATCACCACGCTTGCCTAATGCAGATTGGTGATCACAAACCCGAGCAATATTCGGAAAATTTGAAAAATACTTTTTGCTCGACCGGGGAATCGAACCCAGGACCCCGAGATATCGGCCCGTTACCTAAACCACCAGTCCACCAGTTAGGTAGGCGGAGATTTTAACAACATCATCAATATAGAATGTACTTATTGGCTTTCATTGTGCCACTGCTGGTAGAACCTAATCATGGTTATTAATCTTATCTAAAAATGTGATGCCGGATTACTTCAAGTCTTTGAAATAACTTAGTGTGTTAACGCGCGTGATATAGGTGGAGGAAATAGTTACATCATCATTGTAAAATCTACTTATTGGCTTTTATTGTGCCACTGCTGATAAAACTTAATCTTTGTCATTAATCTAGTTTATGAACGTGATATTTATAAAAGTATTTGAAATCAGTTGGCTATGTTATGGTGTGTGGTATGGTCGGGTTTATGCCAGCTCTGTAAGACAGCAGAAGATGATAATTATCTATCTATCTAATATCCCTCTTCGGTTGTGTCACACTGGTATCCCATCGAAATAAGAGGGTACGGGAAAAGAGAGTGCACTTGTGTCTGCGCAAATACTGTTCGCTAAGATTGGCCGTCATGACCGAAACATCGGTTTGGAGGACATTGTAATTATCTACATCATCAATTTGAAATCTATTTACTGGCTTTCCCTGTGTCACTGCCGGTAGAACCTTATCTTTGTCATTAATCTCATCTAAAAATGTAGATGTCCCATGTGAAAATCAAAGTTCCGTGTTTTTGATGTCTACCAAAAATTTGTGATATATAATTTACGAATAAATACTCAATTGTTCATTGCATTCCACGGTGTGTAAAATGCTTTACTTATATTTCTGCACTATGGTGTCGTATGAAATTTATTGCTAGTCTAATGCACACCAGACATCCTAAGGCGAGGCTCCCTTAGTAAACGTTGTTCCGACGTGTAATCCTAGTCTATATAGCATGATATATAAGTCTTGTTCGTTACAATATATCACCTGAGTTCTGGCGGCAATAATTAACAATGTATCGTATGTTGTGGACATGGCTAACGATCGCTGTGAAAATAATCTTAAGATTAGCAGGCTAATTTCAAGTTGCTAGAGCTTCTTGGCCTCAAAATATAGAACTTTTCATTTTGTTTTTTTTGCTATAATAAAGCAAATAAAAAGTTCTATATCTACTTACTTTTCTTATGACATAGCTGTTGTAAGATAAGTGAATCCTAAAAAGGCATGCTTTTAGCTGTAGCCTACGTAACTCATACATACACGTATCCCCCTCCAGATCTCTCAACCTGCTACTTCAACTACGGTTTTTATTTAATGATATTACCTAAACTTCATGGCATTATAAGATTGTATAAGTAGCAACCTACTTCATAACGAAGATTCTTATTTATGTGCAAGAAACAAATTTCATTTTGTCTTTTTTAGCTCCACCCTAAGAAAATTTACCAATGTCAAGTTACTTATTGAGAATAAGTAGGTAGTCAACAGTCGAAGTCAGTCTAAGTCACAGTCACTCAATAAAACGCGGGTGTTTTTAAATTTCATCGACCCACGGACTCAGCGGATATCACTCTAAAAGCAATTGGGTTTTAAGACTCTATTAGGTCCAAGCAAGTTGTTACAAGACAACTTCAGTCGACAAACAATGGCAGTGCTAAAAACGATACAATCCAACGATTTTTATTATTAGGATCACTTTTCGGCATTTCACTGCACAAATAAACACCTTTGTACACCACCACTTTTTGTACCACTAAAATCCACTACACACTACATAGACATTTAAAACCTTTGAATTGCATCATCCCACGCGGCTTGTTTTAGCCCTACCTTCTTTTTCATTTAGTCAGATTTGAAAGATTATTTTAGAAATCTAAAATTCTGTCAGCGCTCAAGCATCGTATTAATGTAATTTAGTGGTAATTTTATGAGTCATTTAGCGTTATAGGCCATTATGGTGAAATATTGTACTACGATAATATATCATCCAAATAAGAAGGGCAGATCCGACCTGTTTTTTTTTTAAATTAACTTTTATTTTTAAATTTCGCGTTGTCGTTATTGCTGGCTTCCCTCCTTATGAGAAACTTATGAAGTCTTACAACACATAGAGACACATAAGCTGACGACTTGGGTGATTCTCCGAAATTTGACCTTCTTGATTGAATTTGGTTTCTTCGCGTCTGATTGCCATGGGCTCAAAAATATTGTTCAAATAAGAATTTTAAATTAAAATAAGAACACCTAAAGACACCTCCCCTTCTTTTAATTTAAACTTCTTCTGATGTCAATATAATGGTTAATAGTAATGATAATATAGGTTTAAAATGGTCTTTCTAAAACAATGGTTCAGTGATCTCTCTGATTTCACAGATGTTCATGGGCGGCGATGGTTACTTATCATTAGGTGACCCGCTTGCTAATTTGTCACCTCTCGCATATAAAAAATTTTAGTGCAGTAAAAAGCCGATTATCCGATTTATACCGGTCGTAAGCGTAATATAAAAATTTAAAACCAAGTGTTTAAAATAAAAAGGGTTTTGTGATGAACGCAAGAATACAAAAATTCGTCCTGCAGACTGCCCTCTGATCTTCGCAACCCATGGGAACCAGAGTAACTTCATAACCCAGTTTTAAACTTTTAATCTGGAATTAAGTTTGTATCTACCTATAATCCCTGTGTCTCCAGAATCTGATGGAAAGCCCGAAATAACGAATAGTTAGGACGTCCGTTTGTTTGTTCGTCTATTCAACCATTTGCCATTTGGGTACATAAAGCCTTTATTAATGGAGATAAACATTATCCCATTGAATTTATTACAGCGCCAGAGGGATGAATTAATTTAGCATTAAGATATTGGTGTTATTAAGGGCATAGATAAATCGCTTATTTGGGGCTATAATGGCGTTAATTGAATGAGCGCGAATATTGAGAGAAAATGGTTAGGCAGGGTATTAAAGACTAGCAATTATTACGTTGGTTGAATTCATACACTAGTGTTAGTAATCAGCGGCTAGATATTGTGGCAGTGGCTAGTGTTGCCGATCGATAGTTGATCATATCAAAAGTGTCGATAGCTCAGAACCTCAGGTAATAATGTCAATACAATATCGTTGCTCGCAAGCAAAAATCGAGCTAACGAACAAGTGAAGTTCCCCTAAGGGCTACGGCGAAGGTCAAATGCCAGTCGCTTCATTGTACAGTCGACTCCAAAAATATGTATACACTTTAGGACCTTGTAACTATACTTACCTATAAGAAAGTAGAGGTCTACTTTCTTATATTATATATTGTGACAACGTCCTAAAGTGTATACATATTTTTGGAGTCGACTGTACTCGTAGTTACCAGACTTCCCAAATCATGTATTTATTCTGTGATCATGGTCTAACGTACACTGGTACCAGCAAAAGCTTTGTTCACAACCGAGAATAGGTGATGATTGATGTATGATATATTTTTATTGAATTGGGAAAAAATATCGTAATAGTTACGTGAAAAGAAAAGGATTTTAAGTAAAAAAACTAAATTTTCATACATTATTGCTGACTACCACGTAAATGTTCAAAAACAGCCTCAGTAAATTTATAAATTCCTATGGCCTAGTTATAACTTTAAGTTCTACTACTCAATATACCAATGTTGTACATGAATCACTGTATAGGTACTAACAATATAATATTGTAATCAATAAAAAAGGGATATCACTCACATGAAAGCTTTTATTATGACACAATCAGGAACATAAAATGTACATTTTATATTTACATAGTCTTCGAAAATTCTAGGATCAAGGGCAATGCATACCCTTTCTAGAAACTGAAGAAAGTGCTAGGAAGAAGAAGGCTATTCCAAATTCACGAGATTCTTTTTAGAAAAAAGAGACGTAGAGTTTTTATCACCAGCCATTTCAGTACCCTCCGTAGCCGTTTCCGAACGCTCCGTAGCCATTTCCGAACGCACCGTAGCCATTTCCGAACGCTCCGTAGCCGTTACCGCCGAAAGGCAGACCGGCAGGCGCCGAACGCACCGGGACCACCTAGGCCGTTATAAGCTCCAGGATAGCCGCCATAAGGTCCAAGAGATCCTGCGTACTTCTCGAAGTTAACGTAAGACGTGGCGACGCCACCAGGGTGGCCGGCGTAACCGGGTCCGTAGCCGGCTCCGTAACCACCGTAGCCGCCGTACCCGGCTCCGTAGCCTCCGTAGCCGCCGTATCCGCCGTAGCCTCCAACTCCCAGACCATTCAGGGGAGAGGGCTGAAGTGCTCTGGAGTGAGCCAGGCCGATAAAGCAAGCGAGCAAAGCGATCTGAAATCAATATCACAGGTTTTTATCAGCTCAAAATGCGTTTTATTATTTTCATACTTTCCTCAGTTTTTTTAAATTTATTGATAATAATATAGGCAAAAGAAGTTCGAAGAAGTTGATTTAAGAAGAGTGAAGTTATCGTAAAATTTTTTATAAACACTCGAACAAAACACCTATCAATATTGAAATAGACACTATTGATAAATTTAATCAGTAATCATGATTTAAAAAACTAACTCTCCAAGTTATTTAAAAAACTCATTCTAACTAGTTTATAATAAATTCATGTTAAGCTTTTTGCCGTGTCAGAAACTTTTTATAATTTTCTATGTTGCTTAGAAGTAAATGCTTTTTATAAGGCTCGATTCGACCAATTTTTATCCGCGGATAAATCTATGGTATAACCTCAGATTTGTACAGAATGCTAGCGCTATACCATAGATTTAGTATCGGATTAAGGTTGGTCGAATAGGTCCTAAGGAGTAATAGTGAATGAAAAAGTTTTTAAGACTATCAACTTTTACGTTTGGATAAAATGTTAAACCTTTTATTTCACGATAAATAAAGTTTTTTTATTTACCTTAGCGAACATCTTGAGGGTTTCTTCTTTATTTTCAAGAGAGTCTTGAATGATAACGTTGGATATACTGCCTTACGCTTTTATATCACCACTCGAAGGAAACAAACAATAATTTTCAAGGTCTTGTTAATAGAATTTTGGAAAACGGAGCGTGACGGATCTGAATATTATGCTTATACTTAGCAATATAGGCATTAGATGTTTATTAAGTACAGTTAATGTTTACGTGTTGTTGTAATTAATTGATGCTTGTACTGTGATGAATGAGTTTTTATAAACCTAGATCACGAGTAATAAATAATAAATATTTTTTATTACACAAAACAGAATTTCATGCTTTAAATTAATTATAAATAAATATTTCACAACCTCACATACATTGATCTGACTTCCGAGATAGGTAGCTCAAGCACCTGTGTTACGGATACTTATAATACATAGCAAACACCCAGACCAATTCAAATAAACATGTTCATGCACACAAATGTTTGTACTGTGCGGGGATCGAACCCGCAACCCTTGGATCAGAGGCAGCGTTCACTACCCCTGTTCCAATCGGGTCGTCAAACTTTCTTTGGTCATACATAAATGTTATAGTTTAGGTGCAAAGTTATTTAGTCCTAGATTTCTCTGGATTTTTACACTTGCTCGGTGATGAGGATACCGGAGGTCCAATCCAGGGGAAGGGGGTTTAAAGGTTAGCAGCGCACTTGTGCCTCCACTGGTGTCGCGGTTGTCCATGGGCGGCGGCAAGCGCTTACCATCAGGTGATTTGTCTGCTCGTCTGCCACCTATCACATAAAAAATGAGGGAAAATAATCGGGAGGAAACCCGTCTCTGCCGTTTCGGATATTTTCTCAAGATAGAGTCGATAATAGGTACCAACGCGAAATATGTGGGTCGGTGCATGAACTAATTACATAATAGTCTATGGTGGGTGTCAGTAAATATAGGGGAATATTTAATATGTAATTCCATTTAAAAAAAATACTGGCGGTCGCACATGGTAGTGGTGGTGGCAGTTATTTCGTAAGAAGAAGTAAAGTCACCTAATTCTTTGATAGATGTCCGCTTTCTGCCACCTTTCTTCACCGTAAAAATCGTAATCTTGGACAACGCTACACTTTGTTGTTTATTCATAAATATAGATACCTAAGTGTTACAAACAGCTTAATATTACGTTAGGCGACCGACCGGCTAGTTCTCAATATCATTAGTCTTGAGCTAAGTGTCGCTCGAAGCTAAGTGCCGAACATCGATCAGCGCTCCTTATCGCCGGCTCCCGTATCGCTCACTTTGTACCTACATACATTCTAGGGATGTTACTGGTGGATATTATCGGAACCGAAGTCAGAGTCAGAGTTTTAAAATTAGGTTTGTCAGTTAATCGAGTCAGAGCCGGAGGTAGAGGTAAAAGAAAGATGTTTAAGGGCAGGTTTAATAAACTAAAATAGTAGGTACAAAAAGTAGGTTATTACTTTATTTTTGAAAATTGTAATTAAATAAGTAGGTACAATTAAGTCAAATAAATCGAATGCTTATTAATTAAATCATAAGAAGTGAGTGTAGCTATTGTATTTAATAAACAAAAGTCTCGCAGCTTTAAGTCCGTCCAATCTATACCTTTGATTTATAAAACTGTCGGAGCCGAAATCGAAGTCAGAGGTGTATTATCAATTGAGAGTTCCAACTTTTCGGAATCAGAGTCGATCCTCCGTTAACATCCCTAATACGACCACTATATATATGAAACAGGAAGAAACTGCAGAGAGTATATAGTAACTCAGTCTAAAAACCAAGAAGCACGGATTAGACGATTTATCACGGACAGTTCACGGGATTCTGAAGAACAGTTAGATCTAAACTTATCGTGTACCTACTACTTGTTAGAATTTAGAAAAGCCAACTATGTTGTACAAAATCTACCAAGTGGTGGTAAATTGAAGAAGAAAGGATCAATTTGAAAATGTCACGCACGTCTGCGTTTGTACACGTGTCATGTAAGCAAGATACGTTTTTACCGTGCCTTATTTAAATTTTGGGGATTTCATTATATTTCACACCACGAAAATTACAACCTGTTTCAGATATTTTCCATATATGAATTCAAGTAGCCCTCTAAACAAATAGGAAAAAAAATATGGAACTCTAAAAGTATCTTTAAAATTCCTCCTATCTTCTAGATGAATTTAATCTCTACCTTAGCCTTACCTTTCGCAGATCCTCTTTTCCTATGCCCACCCCTACGCTTTCCAAATTACGGACTTCACCCGGTCTGCCCGGAACGACCCAAACGCAGCCACTTCAGTGACTTTTGGTCTTTTTTTATGATAGAGGCGATAAACGAGCAATCGGGTCACCTGATGGTAAGTAATCACCGCCGCCCGCGAAATCGAAGAAGTCGCATTACCGGCCTTTTAGAAAGGAGTGCGCTGATCTCCTGGAGTTCCCTAAGTCGTAGACATAGAGTAATATTGCTGCCGCCAAAACATTTCACAAAACTGAGGTTATGTGGTAGAAATTTCCGCGAGAATCGCACAGTACTTGACCGCCATCTATCAAAATGATGAAGATACGAGTACAATCACAATCGCTTGCGTGTGGTTCGATGTAAGAATTCAGCAGCAGGAAGTAAATCGAACAGTTCTTCAGAGCACTCTTCGTGATAAATGCCGTAAAGAATGCTTTCATCGCACCTCCATAAGAGTAAAAGGATTCATAAGGATTAAATCTAGACGTGTGTATATCTTTACTGAAACGACTCAGTGATCCGACAGCCAAATGATACACTGTTCCAAATTTCTATGTTCGCTCCGAATGTATCATTCGACTCAAATGGATCTCGAGTTCGAGTGAACTGAATGACCTGAATGATCCGATGAGCCGAATGAGCTGAATGATCCGAGTGAGCCGAATGATCCGAATGCGCGGATTGATCCGATGAGTCGAATGAGCTTAATGATCCGAGTGAGCTGAATGATCCGAATGAGCGGAATGATCCGATGAGCCGAATGAGCTGAATGATCAAAGTGAGTCGAATGATCCGAATGAGCGGAATGAATCACGGGACTATCTGAGAGCCGCATCTCAGCACTGATCCAGATGCAGATGATCCAATCTGTTGAAAGATACATTTTTGCCAGGTCTAATTAAATCTTTTTTTTTTAATTCAGTTAACTTACGCAAACCTAAATGTTAGCACTTGTTCTGTAGAAAATCGCCTTTGGTTAGGTAGGTACCTAAGTAGTTGGGTTATTTTCGGCGAACTCATTACAAGCCACAGCACCGGACACCGTTATCTTTCAAAGCGTTTCGAGGACGAAAAGGTAAAGGCAAGTTTATAAATATAATTAAACCCCGGAAGCTTACCGTTTTATATCTAGATTGCGTACTTTATACGTAAAGTTGTTTAAAACTGAATTGTAAATTATGTAGGGTACGTACCTGGAATGGTAACGAATATTTTAAACTGTATATTGATATAGGCACCCACCCTACTTGCTTTAAATGACTTTAAATAATATTCAGCTCTTTTTCACTTTACATATAAATTTGCTTTTGCTGGCTTAACTTTAACTGGTTCAATGCCTCTTGATATTAAATAGTTTTGTAATAATGATGATGCGTTTTTTGCGAAATGCCAAAATTCACTTTATTCTTGGTGTGCGTGAATGGATCATTAGACCAAAATTGTTTATTCTGTCTCGAGTATTTTATCTTTTCAATGATTTTGTATACATCATCCTCCTGCCCTTTTCCTGTAAATGAATCCTTATATCTATACATTCACAAACTATTAAATATTTAATAAAATATATTTATATCAGATATAAATAAGCTGTTAAAGATAGGCAAATAAATTAGTTCTTCCCTGATCATTGAATGCTTTTGTGATTGTTATTTAATTCAATACAAATATACAAGTATTTTCGTTGGACCACAATGACGTCAGCGTCAGTGAACCGTAAATTTTTATTAACAATAATAACGCTGGGGGATATCAACAAATGGAAAAAAGGAAAAACCTGCAACATGAAAAAGCTTTCATTGCCTTTATAAAAATATTATTTTCACTATTCCACACTGGATTTATCTTCGTATGCGATCGAGCTATGATTTATAATTTTTCATGCACGCGCTTACATTTTTAATTTTACCTAGCCAGTTATCTGTGCCGATAAATCTTTGAAGTTGGCCAAAGATTTATTATACGCGATAAAAGAGAAAAAAGTGCTAAAAATGCCTGATAAATTCTTTCAGACTTTTAGATTCTTTAGCTGAAGTCTGAAATTACTTCGTGCGTGCTTAGTCTTTTTACGTAGTCAGAAAAAATGTGTAAAAAGTTCGTGGAGGTATTTAAATGTTACTTTGAAGATAATAATAATAATTGATTTTACAGATACAGCTTCGGCGACCGAATTCAACTATCAGCCACGTATGTGGCAGGATATTTTAAGGTGCACAATTGTATGCAGAAACAAGTGTGAAACGACTGGAACTTCCGGCTTTTTAAGGCACGGGGGTATATCGAAGACCACTAACTTCCGGACTCCAGATTGACACTGAGGATTTTGTACTAAAATAATCAGGTACCTAATCGAATAAATCGGAATAAAAAACGAAACCAGGACCCCAATCGACATACTAGCCACTGCGCCTTTGAGGACGTCGTTTATTTATAATTATTTTAACTTGTTGACTTACAGTTTACACCAAATCGTCAACAAGCTTTATACTAAAATAACAGTAACATTATTCAAATAAAACGAGTGAAAAACAATTTAAGTAAATGATAACAATAAAATTATAGAACAATATAATACAAAAATAATTTTAATTTAATTTAATTTTAAACCCTCACCAATCCGTCTGCCAAGCGTGGTGAGTATGGCAATTACCCCTCATGTGATTGAGGGAGGCCCGTACTCCAGCAGTGGGGACTTAAATGGGCTGACGATGATGACCCACCGATAAATACATTGACGAGATTATGACGACTCGTTTGGAACAGTGGTAGTGTACGCTGCCTCTGGTGCAAGGGTTGCGGGTTCGATCCCCGCACAGTACAAACATTTGTGTGCATGAACATATCTGTTTGTAGTGGTCTGGGCGTTATCTATGTATTATAAGTATGTATTTACAAAAGAAAAGTATTATATGTATATATTTGTAATTCCACTGTTGATTCTGATATCCGTAACACAGGTGCTTAAGCTACCTATCTCGGAGTCGGATCAATGTATGTGATGTTGTGAAATATTTATTATTTATTTATTATATTCTATTCCATTTGATGTTTATAATAATTTCTAAACCCATTTTTAGTATCTATAATTAATCAAGACGGAAATTAACACGATATTTATTATGTGATCCAACATTGTGTACTCACATATTTTACTCGACGTTTCGGCTACGTTACAGCAGCCGTGTAACGTAGTGTGTACGTGTGTAACGTAGCCGAAACGTCGAGTACACAATGTTGGATCACATAATAAATATCGTGTTAGTTCCCGTCTTGATTAATTATAGTTATAATGCAACGCGAAATTTAAAAAACCATTTTTAGTACATATGTTTAGTATTACTAATACTCGTATCAAAATATCCAGCGTCGGGGTTGGTCTCTTGGATCAGCACCGACTAATGCTGAGCGGCCGCCTCTTTGGCGCATACAGGGATAATGTTGTCCTACTTTTCGTTAATGATTTATGTCTAGGTTATGTTTCTAATTAAGTTTCCTTGTTTTGTATTGTGCCAAATAAAGGTTTCATTCATTCATTCATTCATATCATGGAAAGTTCTCAAAGGTCTAGGATATTTCAAAATACATAAACGGGTTAGCCATAAAACTTTATTACGTAATTCAGTGGGTATAGTCGTACACATTCCACTAAAAGGTAGCGTTCCGGCACTATCTTCAAATAAGTAAATACTTATATACATCATCAACTGTAACCGCCATTTTGAACGTTCGCCTATGTGTATAGTTCGGCATCTCATGAAAATGGAGCTTTCCGGCGTATGGCGTATAACGTAAGTCACATACATGTTACGCCGGCACTATCGCCACCAACTGACATAATTTTTGCCAGATAGGCGTTACCCTCGTTACCCCTCCAGCAACAATAGGGTTGCTAGGTCTTAAAACTGAAAATGCAACCTATGAGTATGACGGCCTAGATGGCGCAGTGGTTGGTGGGTCGCACTTCAAAGCGACCGCTGCGCATAAGGTCCCGGGTCGGGCCAAAAATTTACCTATGTTTTCGGTAAAAAATTCTTAGTGTAAGCCCGGAGTCTAGAAGTCATGTGCCATGGAAAGTACATTAAGCCCGTACTTGCGCCCGATCTCTCCGGTCTGGTCACACTGTTGTCCCAGGAATATGTTTTTTTTTATATGAGAGGTGGCAGACGATGATGATGGTAAGGTAATAGAGAGTGCACTTGTGTTTGCGCATACGTGGCTAATAGTTGAGATTGGCCGCCGTAGCCGAAATCGGTTAGAAGATATTATGTTTTTTTTTTGTTGACGACCCGATTGGCACAGTGGTAGGGAACGCTGCCTCTGATATAAGGGTTGCGGGTTCGATCCCCGCACAGTACAAACATGTGTGTGCATGAACATGTTTGTTTGTATTGGTCTGGGTGTTTGCTATGTATTATAAGTATGTATTTACATAAGAAAAGTATTATATGTATATATTTGGGATTACAACTGTTGATTCTGATATCCGTAGCACAGGTACTTGAGCTACCTATCTCGGAGTCAGATCAATGTATGTGATGTTGTGAAATATTTATTTATTTATTTTTTATTTATTTCCAAAGATATACAAAATAATCACACTTTAAGGTCTGCCAAACTGCTTAAGGAGTTGGTCGGCAGTAGTTCTAGTTTCATAATAGTAGCATCGGTATTTATTTTCTACTGCTTTTGGTACTATGGGGGATGTTTTTTTTGCTTACGTTTACCATGAGGTAACGGATCACCGTCTTCTTGTCTGCACTCTATGTCATAAAAGGACACTATCCAACCCGCTAAGCCGGATATCTGTAAAAAAGGATAGACCTTAATTTTACGGTTTTAGTAAACCAATTTAGTTAAAATTTTTGAAAGCGATGGTACCTCAGTTATTCTGAACCCGCCTTCCATACGTGAGCTTGTGGTTCGAAACCGAGCATTCACCTCTTGACTTTTCAAATCTTTGTGCGTATTTCTCTTTTGAGGGAAAACATCGTAAAGAAAACTGCATGTTTCAGATAGTTTCTGAAACGTGAACCATGATTCAGTTGGTCTGGTTACCCTTAAAGGGTTGCGAAGGTCAGATGGCAATCGCTTCATTGTATTTACCAGACTCCTTAAATCTTGGATCATGGTCCAAGCGTACCCCGGGCTCCAGAGCGACACGGCTTTGGACTCAACCTGCAATTACACGCTAAGACGAGGAGGATTTAATTACCATTTTAAAATTCAAATGTTTAGTAAAACTAATTTGAAGAAATTCTTCTTTACTAATAAACCTAGGTCGTGTTCATTAGAATGGGGGGATAGGGGGATAGACACTTTTATCTCGTTTTACTACACTAAACAAGGTGTCAGTGAAGTGGTAGAAATAAAAATGCAAAAGAAATGTTGAATGTTGAAAGCCTAACAAGGCCATGCTAGTTACGGTCTAATTAGGCTGGACAAACCGCCAAAAAGTTTGACTATGTCCCACTTTATTCCGACGGCTGGCAACCCTACCTCCAGCGAGAGCAATACGTTTTCACTCCACATTAAATGGGACCCCTATTCCCCATTTTCAACCTTACCCCTCCAATTTAAGGCCACAAATGGCAAAGCTAACGACAGTCATGAACAAAATTAGTGTAAATTTGTTTATTCGGCGTAAATTAATACACCGTGCTATAGAATTCGTAGATCTTTATTTGTTCACGAACGTGCTTGGTACTTCCTCCATTATGGCTATTTGTTGTAGGTAATATATAGCATGCTACATTATAAACATATTTTTAAGATTTTTTTCTGACTGATTCTAACAGTGCCTTATGAAATACGTTAAAATTGGACCCGATTAGCGCAGTGGTTTAGAGGCCAGTTGAGACGCAAGGGTCGCGGGTTCGATTCGCGCACAAGCACAAATGTTTGATGATACCTAAAACTGTTAAATAAAATATTATCCTTTAATACAACATTCAAATATTAATAATATTTGAATGTTGTATTATATTACAAGATAGTATTGGGCGCCGACTTCGGTAAAACCTTTTCTCGAGTTTACTGTTGTAAAATGTTATTTGAAGTGTATAAAGTGTCAAAAATATTATTGAACACTTTTTAGTTCGTGGTTTTTGAAGGCGGTTTTTTTTTCGCAGATTTTTTTTATTTAACTGTTTGACTTTGTGTGTCATCTAATTTAACTTGCAATTCAATGTTATGATTTCATTTAAATTATAAATTGTCTACTAGAAACTATGATCCTTTGCATATGAGACATGGTCACTACCAAATACGGCTATCCAGGCAATTTTATTCACTGCATAAAAAGCATGTCATCAGCACATTTTAAAATATCCACAAATTTAAACTAACCAATTATTTAATCTTGTAAAGGTTGCAAGCTCTACACTGGAAGTTGTAGACGAGTACATCTACCTCGGACAAAAAGTCCAACTTGGTAAGTCTAACTTCCAGAAAGAGGTCGACGAATCGAACTCGGCTGGGCAGCGTTCGCGAAGCTACGCAGCATATTTTCGGTCCATCTACCGCAGTGTCTCAAGATGAAAGACTTCAATGCGTGTGTGTTGCCAGTGATGACATACGGAACCAAAACGTGGCCGCTTACAATGTGCCGCTTAAGGAGGCTCAAAGTCACCCAGAGAGCAATGGAGAGGGTTATGCTCAGAGTCTCCTTGCGTGATCGTATTAGAAATGATACGCAGGAGAACTGGTACAGGTCACAGACGTAGCACAAAGGATTGCATGCCTCAAGTGGCAATGGAGAACAAACGGCCGTTGGGGCGGAAAGGTCCTCGAGTGGTGGCCACGTATAGGAAGTCGCAGCCGTGGCAGACCCCCCACAAGGTGCACCGATGATCTGGTGAAGATCGCGGGAATCTATTGGAAGCGGGCAGCACAGGAGCGATCTGTGTGGAGAACATTGGGGGAGGCCTATGTCCAGCAGTGGACGTCTATTGGCTGAAATGATGATGATGATGATGAACTTTTAATCTTGAATTCTGATAATTACGAGTACCATTCTACGTTTTCATCAAGCGAGATATTCATTCAAGTTTCATTTTGAATATGCAACTTGAAATTATGCAGAGACGAGGCGAACTATCTCCACTAACTGTTATGCTAAAACATTCATAATTTAACGAGTGTTTTCAATGAAAGCGAAAAGTTGGGCCATTTTAGGCTAATTTGACCATGGGAGAGCCACGCTTTGGCATGAATGGGCCGGCTCGACCGGAGTGATACCACGGCCTCACAGAACACTGTGCTGTGTGTCAATCCGGGGAAAAGGGGTTTAAAGTTTGGCAGCGCATTTGTGACTCCACTGGTGTCGCGGATGTCTATGGGCGGCGGCAATCGCTTACTACCAGGCGAACTGTCCTGCTTGTCTGCCATCTATCACATAAAAAAAATGAAAAGGCAATCTTTAGTAAATGTAGACTAATTAGCAGACTGTGACCCACTAAATCTAGAAAACGTTTTGGTGTCATTAGATTAAATACCATTGATTTTTAATTGTTGTAAACCAGTTAAGACGTTTAAAGAAAATATTTTTGCTTTAGGTATCGGATAAAATGTAGGTAATTTGAGATTTTTGAAACTTAAGTTTGTACACGTCATTCATACTCGTATTTTTTGTTAAAAATGGTCCAATTTTAACAAAAATCACGAATTTGTTACTGGTACCGAACTATATGACGCAAGATAGTTTACAAATATCGAAATGCTGTCCTGTATTCGTAAACTACAAAGAGATATCGTCTTTGGCAACTGGTTGAGTAGCATGTATGTTAGTTCTTCTTTCGGCAACTGGTTGTGAACTAGAGCATGCACCCGGTTACACCCGGTTCCTAAAAACTAGGATATTACCCGGTACTTACCTAGTCTAAAAGAACCGGGTCGAAAATTATGAAACCCGGTTTTTTCGGTTCTTTTTTTATCTTTTTATTTTCGTCTGCTGGCGCTATTTTTAACCTCTTTTATTCGTTCTTAAGCGACAAAAGTGTATTGTTTTTACATTGCTACAATCAATTAATAAAAACAAGAAAAATAGTAAAAGATCATTACCGTAATCTTAGCGTTTTGTCCCGACGGCGACCCAAGCGGTCGCTTCGTAGCCCAGTATCCGCTTCATTTCACAGAGTATTATTACGTATGTCATCCTTTTTCGACGTCTTTGTGGGTCTACCCCTTCTGCCGGGAACCGGCTGTGGTGGCATGGCCAGACATTTGTTCCCCACGTAGCTGTCCAGTTTTCGCAGGACTTGACCGTATCAACGTAGAGGATTCTCTTGCAGTTTATCTGCTATGTCACGAACATGAAGGCTGTCAGACATACGCGCGTTTCTCACGCGGTCTTTCCGCGTAACTCCATACATCCACCGCAGCATATTCAACTCTGTGACATTCAATTTTTGCTCGTGCCGCTTAAGTACAGGCCAAGTCTCGCTGCCGTACAAAAAAGTTTCTAAATATCCGCAAAAGTGCAAGCCAATATCTACATACGATTATTTCATAAATTTCTCCGGCCGAATCCAAAGAACCAAAACGACCCGGGTACCCGGTTCCTTTCGAAATAAGATCCGAAAAACCCGGTTTTTAAATAAGCTCCGGTTCTGCAGCCTCTATTGTGAACCTTAGTTGCCAATGTGGCCGGAAGGAGAGCTTTAAATGTATTAAATTCATTCATAGTATATTTTTTCTTTGTTTTTCTGTGATAGGTGGCAGATGAGCAGACGGATCACCTGATGGTAAGCGATTGCCGCCGCCCATGGACACCCGCAACACGAGTCACAAGTGCGCTGCCAACCTTTAATCCCCCCTTCCCCCGGATTGGGCCTCCGGTACCATCACTCACGCAGCGAAACACAGCACAGTGCTGCTTCACGCTGGTTTTCTGTGTGGCCGTGGTATCACTCCGGTCGAGCCAGGCTTATTCATGCCGAAGCGTGGCTCTCCCACGATCAGTGTTTTTTTGGTAGTTGGGTTTTAGTTTTTAAACTTTATTTTTATTTGTTAGATTTGTTAGAAATAGTCCAATTTTAACAAAATATTATGAATTTGTTACTGGTAGTCATATAGTTGTGACACAAGATAGTTTACAAATATCGAAATGCTGTCCTGTATTCGTAAACTACGAAGAGCTTTTTTGTATTAAATGTATTAAATTCATCACAGTATATAAAATCAAATGGTGGCTACTAGAGCGAGTAGTGGCGGTTCCGACAAAGACAGGAGACTATCGTTCAAGAACTCAGCAATATACCTGGTCTACATCAGTATTTAAGTGCGTTACTACACCAATCTAACGATCGGCAATAGATACCCTTGCTCGACTATGAACGATTGGAGTGTTAACTACTAAAATATTTTTAATTCGATCGGCTGCCAGCAAAACACTCATGAAAGGCAAAGCGTGAGAAGTTGGTATCTCCTCGGCGGATTCAAATTCAAAAGAGTCACCCGCTACAGATAGAACTATACCGGACGTTTTCAACTAGACCGACAGTCGACATCTGACTAGATTTGCGTTTTCTTCAGATATCCATGTAGAAGAAAATCCATTGATAGGTTGTAGGGCTGCCAAATTTTAAGCTTAACAATACTTTAGTACAAAACTAATTAAATATTATGCTACCATGGGTCGATAATCTTAGCTCTCTCGTGAGATTTTCAAACAGTAGTTTTTAAAAAATATATATCCAAGTATATTAATATGATTTAGACGATGAATTTATATTTATAATGTGTCAAAACGGGAATTTACACGAAATGTAATCGTCTCGACGTTTCGGCTACGTTACAGCAGCCGTGGTCACGAGCGGACTCAAGCCAAATATGTGAGTACACAATGTTTTTTCACATAATAAATATCGTGTTAATTCCCGTTTTGATTCATTATAGTTATAATGCAACGCGAAAATCTAAAAAACTAAGAATTTATATTTATAATGAGTGAACTCAGAAGCAACAGCGCCGGTTTTTAATTTTTATAATAGAAAAAGATGGTCCAGGCATCTTCGAGTAATCGAGGACATTAAAAAGAGATCCCAATAAATTGAGAACCTCCTCCTTCTATTGAAATCAGTTAATTACTCTTTTGTTAGAATCTACATTATCTTTGACTAGCTTATGCACTATTTTACTTCGATAAGGTACCTATTTAATAGGGTATACGACTAAGTTCAAGATTTTACAAAATATAAATATTTTGTCAAAATATAGGTCAATATGTGCCAAAGGCAAAAATTCTCAATTAAAAATATAACGTCTAGCCGGTTTTATGGTCATTCAAAGATTCATGGGCAAGTCCATTTTAAAAGTATGAAATTATTAAAAAATAATTATACCATTGAATAACCCATACAATTTGCACCAATTATTATAATAGAACCATTACATAAACGAAACATTTGTAATAGCTACCATACAAAATTCAAATGAAATGCATACAAAATACTTAAGTGTGACGTCACATCTAAGTAGCCATTTGTATGGAGCGTTTTGGGTTTGCCCAAAATAATGTGATTTTAAAGTTGTGATATCTCAGGTAGTTTAAATGAGAATCAATTGATACTTTCAACGATGTTTCTATCATTGAGAGGTATTTTGATTGCAAAATTAAAAAAAAAGTAGTCGTATACCGTATTGATACTGGGAAACATCTTTACTACTTGCTAAAATCGCTGCGAGCTGAACCTTAGACCAGATTGAAATACAAGACCTAGGAAAAAGTAAATACATATTATTACAAATAGTTTTAAGAAGAAAACTTGGTGCATGCAGATTTATTATAAATATATCTGTTATAAAGGTTTCGGGCTTCAATAAAAAAGGAGCAACTACATCGCAGAATAGCGGAAAATTAATACATGTAAGTCGTTGATGCCGTGTGGTCCCCGGCAGAGCAGAATAGGCCCACCCTCACTCTTACCGAGGTGTCGTGAAAGGCGACTAAGATAAAGTTGCTGGCATGATCATCAGCACCCAGAGAAGGAAAACTCTGCATTTATATCAAAACCCTCGCCAACCCGTCTGCCAAGCGTGGTGAGTATGGCAATTACTCCTCATGTGATTAAGGGAGGCCCGTGCCCCAGCAGTGGGGACTTAAATGGGCTGATGATGATGATGAACACATGTAAGTCGCATCTAGCAAATGTTTTGCAAATTCAAATATCAAAGCCATTCCAAATCTTAATGAAAAGTAATTCAAAGCTGCATTCCAAATACCGCTTGTTGATTTTAGAGATGCCAACTATTTTGTTTAATTAGATTCCAGACAACTCCAACTAATGTTTTAATAGTTAAATTAAATTTCCAGCCCTAGGCCCACCGCAGGCACAGCTGTCTCCCCGTCGTGTTGGCAACAATAACAAATGTTCTATTCTAAAACAGAGATAAACCGCTGGTTCGTTTGTTCGGGAACTTCGCAGCCGCTTATTGTGCGTTTTGTTTTTTAAATCCCTCTCCCACCATAACCTAAATGGTAGAGATGGGAGTAAGGAAAAGTCTTCAATCAATTAATTTAAAATAATTGTTCGTTTCTTTTAGGGCAAAAGAAGCAAAATATGCAAGTCGACAATGGAGGCTCGTTCAATTATTCTTTAGCTAAAAATTGATGTGGCTACTGACTAGTACGAGGTACCCTTCACCTTAAGTGTAGAAGTGCCTTTGCTTTTACCGACCTAGGTACTAACAGAGAGATGTGGATCAATACGTACTAACCGTGCTTTTATAATAAATGCGAAACACTTGAAATATGAAGTCCAACCAATAATAAATCCGATTAATAAAAACACGCCCTAAAAAGTATGAAACAAGAAAATAGTACCTAAGTATCTGCTGAAATTATTTTGCCGTATCGCCGTGATCGTATGAATTATAATAATGTCACCGTTTTTTTTCTTTATGTAGAACGGTCAAAAGTAGCTTAACACATTAGCACCATGTCAAAGTAACATTTTAAAACTGACCCTTAGAAACTGACTATAATAGGCAGAACGGTTACTTTGACATGGTACTAAAGTGTTAAGCTACTTTTAATGCTAACTATACAGAACGCTAAAACAATAATCTAACCATATCAATATTCGTTTTGAAAATATCGACTGAAATACAAAATAATTTTCCATGTATAATGAATGTCACATCTCTACCAAAGGGTCGGTGTGACTCTTTGAAATATTAAGTGGCTTTATTACGCTGAAAAAGGTATACCTGGATGAAGATGGAAAGGGTTATTATCACGGCCATAAATTGACCGCTATTAGAATGGCCTGAAACTATTACGCGTGTGTGAGAGCGCTCTATTAGAACGGCCTATTATACTAAAGTAGCGATCATGACTGAGGATCGTGGTCATCAGTGGATGTGGATGGTACACCTTGCATGTGTAAACTGCCTCCACCTGTGCCAATTCATCGAGTTCCTGTCAATAGTGCAAAATTTGAAATTAAAAAAAAGTTAGTATGGAAATTTGTTATGTACCTACATGTATTAATGAATTAATTAAATCACTTTAAGAAGACGTGATTCAAATTTGTGAAGATGTGTGTTCAAGAACATGTATTACTTACCTATATTAAGCAAATAAATGAATTGAATTGAATTGAAAATCGTCATACAAAACGGCAATTTCATAGGTAAAGACTGAATATCATACAAATATTGTCGCAAACAGCTTTCCTTTAAACATCCCCAAGAGCCCATTTTCTTTAAATGTCATCGATATATGAAATTAAATTCGACGAAGTATCGCCTTAAGCCGGGGGTGCGATATGTATGTCTAAGTAGGTAATTTGGCAGAGAAAATGCATACTTTGGCACAGAGGAAATGCTTACTTAAAGAAGTGCTTTTTCTGGCACCCTTTTTAGCTAAGATAATAGTAATAGTAGATAGTTTCATCATCAGCAACCCACACTCGTCCACTGCTGGACATAGGTCTCCCCTAATGCACGCCACTGCTCCCGATTTTCGGTCATGATTACCGGTGCCGAGACGTGGACACTCACGGCTGGACTAGTCCACCGGTTCAAAGTCGCTCAAAGAGCTATGGAAAGGGCTCGGAGTATCTCTGAAGGACCGCATCAGAAATGATGTAATCCGACAGAGAACCAGAGTCACCGACATAGCCCAGCCGAATTAGTAGATAGTTTAATACAATTTAATTCCGCTGCAGGTAATAATTTCAAAATACCACCATTTATCTTGGTTTTAAATTGTAGTAGGTAGACGCAACTTTGTCTAAATAGCTGCTTGAAAATAAAGTGCTGTAACTCTTTGCCAGAAGAGAAGTGGTCTTGCTTGATTAAGATACCTTTTGTTATGTGATAGGTGGCAGATGAGGAGACAGATCACCCGATGGTAAGCGATTGCCGCCGCCCACGGACACCAGTGGAGACACAAGTCCACTGCCAACCCCTCTTTCCCCTGGATTGGGCCTCCGGAGCCCTCACTCACGCAGCAAAACAGTACACAGTGCTGCTTCATGCCGGTTTTGTGTAAGGCCGTGGTATCACTCCGGTCGAGCCGACCGAAGCGTGGACTCTCCCACGGGCTAAATTACTGAAAGGAATCTCTTGATTTTCCAAATCAATTTATTACAAAGGACCTACAATGGGGTCATACACAAAGACGATTCCGTGTTTCAGCGGGCAGAAGGTAGTTTAATTCTTTGACAGCATAAAAAAACCGTCCCATATACATGCAAGGCAATACCAACAAGTGTGGTGACCGTGGTGACGAGAACTAATGCCGGCGGTCACATCCGGGCCAGACTCCCTGCGTCCGTGTCCCATGGCGGCCCATTACTCGCCACGATTTATGGACACCGTCCACACTACACCGCTAATTAGGGACCAGTGAAACGGAATGCTTCTGCTAAGTTTGCATATATCAAATCTGTATTATGCCTTAGAAACCAGGGCTGCGCGAGTTGAATTCGCAATGCATGATCAGGAACACACGAAATAACATTGAGGAGCCTCTTGAGGCGCGGATTCCCAAAATATAGTAGTTGACTGGTTGAAATATAATTATTGTTGGAAAATTATATAGCAATTAGTTAGTATAATTAACTGGTGGCCTCGGCAAGGCAAACGAATAGGAGGAAGGCTTGCCGACGACAAATGGCGAGCACAGGAGATGCTCCTGCAGTAGAATCAAATAAGTACTTACAATTTCATTATTTATTTCTCAAATATAAAATCTCGCGGTAATTTTAACTGGACTTGGTTGTACAACTTTTAATTAGTTTAGATAGCCATTATCTGTTGGCTAGCAAATAATAATGGTAATAATTCTCACAACATCTCATACGTCAAATATTTTTATTCTAAATAGTCGTAACCATCAACCAACCAACTTCCTTCTTTTTTCAAAAGGCAAATAAATTATTCGTTCTCTAAGTTCCAATTTTGAAAATTTCCCAATTAACTTTGAAACTAGAGTATCTTCCAAATTGAATTAAAATCTTAAACAACACTTTATTACTAACTCGAAGCCGATATAATTAAATCTGGCTTTTGAGTTGAGGTCAGTAAATTCGGCCGTCCCTAAAGTTTGTAACTTAAGTGCCTTGAATAATTTCAAGAAGTTAAGAGCTTGCTGTAAAATTAAAGTAATGGGAAAAGGAATTTAAGTAAATTACTATTAGATAAAAAAAAAATCTGGAGTGTGCTCAGTCAGAATCAGAACAGTTTTAAATCTACCAAAAATATGTATTAAATATGTATTAACAAAAGACAATGTCATTATACGCCAAAGTGCATTTTGGCGAATACTGACTTTGTATTTTTTAATGTGTTAGGTCGCAGATGAGCACACGGTTCACCTGATTGTAAGCATGCCACTGCTCATTGAACCCTGCAACTGCATAGCTGGCACAGACGGAAAAACGACCCGGGCTGCTCGGCGCTAGAGGGCGCCACCTGTGATGTGGCGTGTGCGGGCCCAGAAGGGGGAGAAACGCACAATTAGGGACAAGGATATAGATTAATAACTTGTAGGGAGTCAAGAATTGTGCGCGGTGGAGCGCAAAAGTCCCACGGACACGCAATATTCGCGCACATCTCCCACGATTCGGCTAGTATAACCATAGTGTTGGTATGGCCATGGGAGGTGGTGGGTTGACCCCTGCAACTCTAGTGGAGTCACAAAAGCTCTACTAACCTTCCCTGCATTAGACCTCCGGGACTCTCACTCACGCAGCAAAACACAAATTAAGAGTCCAGCGTAGGTCAGTTTAAATTCTATTTGAGGCAATATTCGCCACCCCTCGGATATCTCGCTATCTCTGTCGCTCCACCGTAACCCTCCCAAGCGAGTAGAAACAGCCTTACGATGAATATCCGGAATATAAGTTTTTCTGAGATCGCGTTTTGTAATAAGGGGGTAAAGTCTCCAACCTATTCTACACAACCCTAATACATGGGCAACATTTTGAGAAATCTCTCCCTTCAAGTTGCGAGATACACTAAATGGGGAACGCGCGATATCTATTATCTAACCGAATGGAGGAAGCCCATTACGCCTGAGTACAGGCCTTTAGATTGAAGGCAAGTGCTCCCACTCAGACCCAGCCCTAATTGTCTCCCATAGGCTTTGAAGTGCCGATCGTATCAAATGTTATGTTGTGTTTTTACTTTGGTTACAATAGAAATAAAGAAAGCATATTGACCTCCTCTCATAGCGTTGCGAGCTGGAGTCCGAGGCAAGCCTAGACCACTATTTAGGATTTAGGCACTTTGTTAATTACAATGAAGCGACTGCCGTCTGACCTTCGCATCTTTAAGGTGACGGATAGGGCACACTAGCGACGCCAATCGATTCTAATTTTTAGCTACTAAACCGAATCTATTTTAAACAATTTCAGGGTTACAACCTCTCGGCGAACACTGATACTATTTATCAAATTACTATGCGCAAATGATGGGTCCGTTTTTGTATGCGAAAAATTTATTCACGCCAAAAGTGGCCGCTTGTGGCGTGAATAAATTTTTCGCGTACGCGTTGGACCCAACATTTTTGCATGGTCATTTAATAAATAGTATAAGTGTTTGCCGAGTGGTTGTAACCCCGAAATTGTTTAACATAGACCCAGTTTAGTAGCTAAAAATGCTAAAACTGCTAGGGTTGGGCCTCGTTGGCTACAGAATTTATCCTATTTGTGTATTTATGTCATTCCTGTTTAAACTTCTGTTCTGTGGCCAATAAAGAATAATTTATCTTTATCTTTACTTTAACTACTAGTTGACGATATCCGGGTGCAGTTCTTAGGACACCTAGGTTCCCAGCCAGATTCCTAAATTGACCTGAACCGGGAAGCGAATCGTCCGCGGTTGGGCATTCCAACATGCTGTTTATATCTGTGTCATAGTGTCTTAGTGTTTTTATGTACTTCATATTGAATTATAATAAGAGTGCGTTGGGCAACTGTAAGCTCTTATTTTCATATTTGTTGAAATAAATACATAATATTTCGAACATCGAGGTCTTCATGAATACCTTCTACAGTTATTTGGTTTTTTAATTAATTCTTATTCCTTTCAAAGCCCGATTAGATATTCATTCACTTTCTTGCAAGTAATCAAAATAAAAATGATCAAATACGGGTAAAGTCTTTGGGTAACGCCGCATCTAATCAGCTTACGGCCCACGGGAGTCGGCAAAATTAAATTTGTTCCCAGACACCGGGGGTTAGCGATGTTCATCGGAGTTCGGACGTATAAATGTGGACTTACACAAGATTTTTTAATGTGGTGGGTGGTACGGATTACCTGATAGTAAGCATATTGCCGCTGCTCATGGACACCCGCAAAACCGGTGGAGTGAGTGGAGTCACAAGACGTGTGTACGTGCGCAGAAAACCTTAAAAGACACTTTTCTCCGGATTGGACTCCATCTGTGGGCTGTGGTATCACTATGATCGAGCTGGTCCACTCATGCCGATGCGTGGCTCTCCCACGGTACAAGGTTGCCAGATACTGTCCCTTTTGGTCTTGTAAGAATGTAACAATTTTGTATGTATTTGAGGGTTACTTTGTGTTCCCTGGATGATATTGTATCGTCCAGAGTTATAGAAACCGGACGTATTCGGTACTGAATAACGGGTACGTCATTAAGTAGAAAGTAACGAAACGTTACTCACGAATCAATTTCGTTACTCGAATTTTTCTTTAAGTTTTCTAATATTGTTGACCATGCAAGTTCAAAACAATATAAAGACATTTTTCGTGTTAATTTTATCTTCCATTCTGTACACCTGTATAACGGTTAGGCTATTTTTCGTTACCTAAAAGAAAAACCTCTAATATTGAATAAATCCATTCAAGATGATGCGACTGCAAGTATTATTATCCCTTTCTATTGTCATTTTAGCTATGAAATGGAACAAAGAACTTGTATAAGTTTCATAGCAAATAATTATTTCTTTATTAATAATAGTGGCCCGCCCTTACTTCGTTTCGGGACAATAGTTCCACTTTAAGCTAATAGATGGTGCTAGGTATCAATTACAACGCCCAAGCGTTTCATGTTTTCGAATTACCTATAAGCTTGGTCGCTGTCCGTTGAATTTCCCTTTTTATAAATAGTAGATTTATTTTTTAGTTTCTCTATAATCACTGCCTTTTTTAAAAATCGCGTTGAATTTCGAATCATTCGTAAAAAGTTAACAAATTTCATAAGCGACTTGGCCCCTGCGAATTGCGTGTGCGATATTGCTCGCCCTCTTCACCCGTCACTTCATTCACCGTCTGACGCGATGACGTTTGCCAAACATATTAAAAAGTTTCGCGCACCTCATGTGGTTATTATATTAAAATTTATTCAGAAAAAACAATTCAATGCAAGTAAATTTCTTTATTTGACGACCCGTTTGGATCAGTGGTAGTGAACGCTGCCTCTGGTGCAAGGGTTTAGGTCCCCGCACAGAACAAACATTTGTGTGCAGTAACATGTCTGTTTGTATTGATCTGGGTGTTTTCTGTGTATCATAAGTATGTACTTATAAAAGAAAAGTTTTTCACGACTTGTATGGGGAGTCGAAAAAAATTTCGAGTAATTTCGAAAAGTCGTAGAACAAATGTTGATTAGAATGGTTGGTAGAACACGAGGTTGAAGGGATGTATATGTTCACAGATACACCCTGTATGTTACAGATTACCACCGTAGAATACGTAATTTCATTCATATATATTAGTGTATCATAACGTGTTTATTTATTTATTTATTATCTATATGTACTTATACTATAAATTTACTTAATCAATATTCAAAATCAATATTCAAAATCAAAAGGATTGCACCACCCTCCCCTCTTCTATCTAATGTCCTTTACCTGAAGGTTGTCTGGTAGAGATCGCTCCCAGCGATAAGACCGCCTAAATTGTACATTGTATCTCTGTATACCTAGCTTTTAAGTTTTGTATGTTGTGCAATAAAGAGTATCTATCTATCTATCTAATTTGCATTTTTTTGTAATAAAAAGACCTATCAATTATATAAACATCGTTGAAAGAGTTACTTGATTCTCATTTAAAGTACCTGAGATATCAGCACTTTAAAATCTCATTTTTTTTATACAGATGGCGACTGGCATGTGACGTCAACGCACACACGCAAGTATTTTATGCATTTCATTTGAATTTTGTATGGTAGCTATAACAAATATTTCGTTTATGTCAATGGTTCTCTTATAATTATTTTTTAATAATTTCACCTATACCTCATTTATTACCTATTTACCTTTGTTAATGCAAATTGTATGGGTTATTCAAAGGTATAATTATTTTTTAATAATTTCATATTTTTAAAATGGACTTGCTCATGAATCTTTGAATGACCATAAAACCGGCTAGATGTTATATTTCAACTGAGAAAGTTTGCTATTGGTACTTATTTACTTATATTTTGATAAAATATTAATATTTTTTACAATCTCGAGATTGGTCAAATACCTACCCTATTGTTTTCGTATTACGTGTGTTGGCTTGGGTATGGAACTTGTGGTTAATGCATATAAATATTTATGTATGTAGATATACTTACATATATAAAGCGTGCATCTGTGAACATTTACATCCATTAAACCACGTGTTCAACTAACCATTATGAACAAAATTTGTTTAATCACTTTTGGAAAATCGCATAAAAAAATTCAACTTTTCATTCAAAGTCGGTCACGTGAATTGGTAATTTTGTAGGGATTCCAAATATTCGATTACTTTCGAAAAGTCGTTGAACAAATGTTGTTCAGATTGGTTGGTAGAGCACGTGGTTAAAGGGTTGTAAATGTTCACAGATACACCCTGTATATATTTAATGTAGGTAGGTACAATTTCGGTGGTCCTAACCGCTTAAAGCAATATCTGCCAGACAATCTTTAGGTAAAAAATCATTTGAAAGTATAGAACTGAGAAGTGGTAGGGGTAAGATATTTTTGATAAAATTCATTAATTAACCGTAAGTCCCCAGGCAGGGTACCCTAGATCTACCAAAAAGCTCTATGAGGGTTTTTGTTATTTGATCGCAAATCTTACGTTCGTTTCAACAAAATTTACTTCCCCAATAATTCAAACATGTAAAAATCTCGATTGCGCAAGAAGCGCGATATTGCTACCCTCTTCACACGTCACTCACGCTGACGTCAGCTAAACATATTTAAAGTTTCGCTCACGGCTCACAAGCTTCCTATAACGGAAGCGATTGCAAAACATAATTTAAGTTATGTTTAGATCAGACTATTATCATCTCACTCTATGGTTTAGATTAATCTTACTCACCCTTCACATAATATTTATATATAGAACTATTTGATAGAGTGCTGATGAGTACATAAAAGTCATCACAACCTTATTAATATCTAGTGGCCAGCTCTCACTTCGTTTCGAGACATTTGAGAGGCCCAAACACTTGCGTAAAACTGTCCTTTCAAACACAGTAAGTTTCCGGATTTCTTTAACTGTCAGTGACCATGTCTCACGTCCATAATCGATCCATTGTAATTATAAGACTCCATTTTTAACAACAGATAACAGTCATTACAATCATATTAAGGTGACGGGTAGGGCTCACTAGCAACGCCAATCGATTGTAATTTTTAGCTATTTTTCGCGTACAAAAACGGACCCAACATTTATGCATGGTTATTCAATAAATAGTATAAGTGTTTGCCGAGAGGTTGTGACCCCGAAATCGTTTAAAATAGATCAGATTCAGTAGCTAAAAATTAAAATCGATTGGCGTCGCTAGTGTGCCCTACCCGTCACCTTAATAACTAGTGGCCAGGCCTCACTTCGTTTCGAGCTAAGGTTTCGAGACATTTGAGAGGAGGAAAGTTTTACGCAGTGTTTGCGTAAAACTTTCCTTTCAAACACAGTTAGTGTCTGGATTTTTTTTAACTGTCTGTGACCACTGACCATGTCTCACATCCATAATCCATCCATTGTAAGAGGGTATTTGACTAAGCTCGAGATTTTACAAAATATAAATATTTTATCAAAATATAGGTAAATATGTGCCAATAGTAAAAATTCTCAATTAAAAATATTAAGTCTAGCCGGTTTATGGTCATTCGAAGATTCATGGGCAAATCCATTTTAAAAGTATGAAATTATTAAGCAATAATTATATCATCTAATAATCCATACAATTTGCACCAACTATTATAATAGAACCATCGACAAAAACGAAAAATATAGCTACCATACAAAATTCAAATTAAATGCATACAAAATACTTGCGTGTGACGTCACATCTACGTAGTCATTTGTATGGAGCGTTTTGGGTTTGCCCAAAATAATGTGATTTTAAAGTTGTGATATCTCATGTAGTTTAAATGAAAATCAAGTAGTTCTTTCAACGATGTATCTATTGAGTTCATTGAGAGGTCTTTTGATTACAAAAATAAAAAAATAGTCAAATACCGTATTACGAAAACCATTTAGATTTAACCCTGGCATGAATGGCAATCGTAATGATACCACGGCCTCACAGAAAATCGTAAGCTGTGAAAAAGGAGGTTTCCATTTTTTAATGTGATAAATGACAGACGAGCAGACAAATCACATGATGGTAAGCCACTGCCGCTGCCAATGTGGAGCAAACCCCTTACACCAGAGTGGAGGCAAAAGTCCGTCCGCTACCAACGTTTAACCTCCCCTTCCCTCCAGATTCGTTGGGCCTCCAGTACCCTCACTCACTCGGCGAAACACGGCGCAGCCATCATTACGATTGAGACGAGCCAACTTGGGCCGTGGTCACGAGCGGACCTCCCGCGATCCACAAACAATGTATTTTTTTATTTTCGTTGCGTTTATCCCCGATATATGAATTTTAATATTTAAATACGGTGTGTAATAAAAATGTCTCGATACTGTTTTCGGATTAAGACCTGTTTGATTTTATTTCCCATAGTTAGAACATCCCAGCTAACGAATGTACGCACACACAGACATTAGCGAGTTGGCCCTGCGCCAGCATTCGGTTAAGTTAGAACAAGCCGTAGCAAGCTAATTTGGGAAACATAATTAGCTACATGCAAACAGCGATAACGTGCTCTGTTACGATCTCCTGAATTTAAATTGTTTGAAAAATAAGTCGTGTTTGTATGTCTCCTTTCGTTCTTAGGTTTTCGGGAATAAAACAAAAAGTTATCTACCTAATGGTAAACACTCACAGCAGCTATAATAGCTTGCAGTGCGAGAGCTATCTCAATTCTTACTTTCATATATTTTTTTAGATAGGTACTTACTTTGATTGATTAAATAAACACGTTACCATTAACGCGCATATATCATTCATTAACTCGGCGTTGAGGCAACATATCGTGAGGAAACCTGCACGTCTCGGATAGTTTCTCAAAAATTGTGGATACATAGAATATTCGAAATAATTATTATCAACGTGTTACCGTGATCCAACGGGTCTGGTCACCCTGTCTAAGGGTTGCGAAGGTCAGACGGCAGTCGCTTCATTATAATCACTAAACTTCCATAATCCTAGATTATGGTCCAAGCGAACCCCGGGCTCCGAAACGACAGCTTTTGTTGCAACTAGGAATTACACGTTAAAAAGAGGAGGAAGTTCTTACTTCGATTCAAAAGTCGAAATATAATAGGGAACAATCAAGGTTTGTGATAAAAGGACCGCTGGATTACATACTAAAAGTATGACTACCGACGTGAACTATAATAAGATACTTTAACATTACTACATTTCTTTCCAAATGGAAAGAAATGTAGTCATGATGTAATGACACTTCACTCTCGTGCTATTGAAAGTGCGACCACATGGGTAATACCGTAAAATAATAGTGACTCTTTTCTCAAACAACACTAACCTACCCTTATTCACAAATGTACGTTACAATAACTCAGCATTGTAGTACAAACTTAACGAAAAATACCATTTTCGGTTCTTTACCATCGTTTTGTTAATACATCACAATAACGTAACGCATAAAGCGATATGTTCATGTAATTACCTCACAATATAAGACATAATAAAAGGCGCGTCAGAGGCAAAAGGGAAACAGGCAAGTGTAATTTGCGTAGCAAACATTCTCCAAGTTTAATTTATCACTCATGACACGTGAATTTCTTACTCGTAAACCTTTAATTTGTGACATGACGGGCTAGTTCGGAGAATCTGCCAGGAAAAAATAAAGGTTTGGATACGCGCTTGGAATATTTATGGAACCAGACAAAGGTTGGTGGTCTGCGGTTTCGATTTCGCTTTATCAGACCTACAAAGGAAGTTTTGGTAAAATAAAATTTGTATTTTGGCAAACCGCATCAAAACAAAATACTTATCCTATCATTTTATTACCAAATATCCCCTAAATTAAAAGTGTATGCTAAACAAAGATCAGCATAAATTTAGAACAACTCCTGAAATGAGGACAACGTTTTGTGGCAATTAGGTGGAAGGATATGAAATGAGCAAGCCTAATACGTCAAGGGAAGTAATATAACAAATTGGACTGGCATCACATCTGTGGAAAGGCTGTTTCGTCTCGCAATGAACAGAGAGGATTTTGGAAAACTGACTGCCAACCTTCAGAACTGAAGAGGTACCCAAAGAAGAAGAAGAAGACGGTCAAATGACTAAAATCTTTATATCCAACAAATTAGCACGGTGAAGTGGCAGAGGGTTGGGCATTTGGGTACATGTACAGTTCAACCGATAAATTGTCGGAACAGACCGGTCTTGTAGTAGAGACTGCGGTTGGGCAAACATTGAATAGGCAATCCTTTACTCGTGTGAATGAACCTTAAGAGGGTTGCGGCGGTGATTGAGAAAAACCCAGGAGTTTTCTGATACAGCATGACGGAAGCCTATCTTCATCAGAGGCGTTGCTAAATAAAAGGTTAGCAAAGTAGTCCGAGTTATTAAGTTTGTCATCCCATTAACTTTTGTAACTCGGACTGCCAAAAAGATGACGTTAGTTTCAAAATTGTTGCATGTATGTATGTTAGTATATAAGAAACAATTAAATTTACGACGAAAAATCCTAGAAATTATTTGATTGTCCCAAACTATTGAATGCATAAATTTCAAACTAGACGCAGCATTCCGAACTGAATCTTCACCCCCAATGATAAGAGCCTCTATCGAACCTCGTTCTTTATTTAGAAGACACCTCAATTTATTTGTGGAGTGTGAAATAGTGCGGCGTCGATGTTCTAGCCTCCTGATTAAATTGGAACAAAGTGAACTCGTACTTCCCGCGGGAGACGAACTTTGCTGCACATCGGAGAATATTGCGGCGGTCGATCTTGCACCGCGCAACTTCAGACAGGTCTACTGGCCAGCTAATTTGGGATTGCATATAAAGGCTAGTTTTGTTCCAATTTTGGTAGATCTTTCAGAAAATGTGTTCTCCAGCCGATGGCTATTTATTCTCAGTCGTTGAGAATCGTGACCCCAACTATTTAAAACTGTCAACTGTATTATGTCTATTGTCTTCATAAGAGTGTCAGGACGGTCTACGGCCTTGCGCTTGGTCTCTTGCCTGTTCTTTTACCGACTACGATTATTCTCTGTATTCTATACGGTCGCTTCCGCATTAGGTACTTAAACGTCCGAAGTATCGAGTTATGGCTATAGCAGCTAATAATCTCAACGGTTCGTCGGTTTGTTTATTTCGGGTTTTACGAAGAGATTATCGCTGGCTTTTAATAAGTCTAGCCTGAACTCTAAAAAAAGTTATTCGTGTAGGGACAGCAGACGTTGAAATAACGTAAAATTCCATTGCAGGTAATAAACACGCGCCACCATTCTCTCTGGAGTAGCTACGAATACGTAAATTTATAAAAGCATAAAATGAACGCTATAATTTTACTTTCAAGCGGAATACCTACTAAGAGTAAAATATTTCGCAAAAATTGCAAAGATTGCATTTTAGTCTAGTCTACCTGTACAGGCATGGTCGCTAAATGCACTAGGTTACTTCTATTTTATTAAATACTAATAAATAGCTTACACAACCAAATGCTCGCAGAATACGAAACCACAAACAACGGCATTATTAATGAAGTCTGTTACCCCAACAATATCGAAATAACAAGGCTCGAATCTAAAAAGCCGGCTGTATTGGCAGAAATCCGTCACAATCTATTTACGAAGTCATTTCGTGGAGTTTCACGGATGTCTCGTCCTCCAGCAAGGGGTGGTTCGGCTATGCAGGGAATCGGGGACTTCGAAATTAGGAGACTCTGCAGATTTTGGTTATTGTTCCACCTACTTTTCCCACATTTTTAAACTTCTAACTACAATATTACAAGTCAAGTCAGACAAGATAGGAGACAGATGAGCAAACAGATCACCTGATGGTATGCATTTTTTTTATGTCGGCCCATTTATGCCGAAGCGTGGAATAAAATTGCTGCACGCCCGCAACATCAGAGTCACAAGTGCACTGCCGACTTTAAACCAGTCTGTCTATGGAAAGATGTAAGTTTTTGGAATTTGGATTTATATTATTGCAATCTGCCAAAGAAGAAAGTCAAGAATTACGAAAAAAGTATCATATACCTATATGATTACTTTCCATTAGGTGACTCGCTTGCTCGTGTGTCCGCCTCTAGCATAAAAAAATGGCAACAGGACAGCAAAATAGTTTAAATTTAATAAAGGTACAATTTTCATAAATAAACTATAAATAACCATTAACTCGAACAAATGTGGTGATGGTAATGGTTTGTTAAGATAAAAGTGTCCTAGGTATTGTGTTGCATCGACATAATATAATATTATTTATCGATAAATTTTTAACCATTCATTGAAAGAAATTGGCAAACTATTTGCTAACGTGAAAGTATGGTAGTTTATAATAATTTAACTATCCAAAATAAATTTAAAACGTTCATTCGGTGAAACGTTTAATGAACTTTCGTTCAGTCGATGTTAAAAAAAAGATTAAAGTGTTTTAGATAACCAATTAATCAGTAAAACGTCTTTCGAAAACATGTACGGGAATCATAAAAGGTAATGTTTTCTTGATTTCCCCATTCGGTAGCCACATACTTATTTTATAAGCAAGGTATACCATTAACTAACAATTAAAAGTGGAGAGCACTCATACTTTACGAGAACTATATACTTTGCAACAATTCTGCTTCCAAGCAACTCAGAAACAAAAGGTGGCTACAAACTGTTCCAACAGTTACCAACCAATAAACAATTAACAACACCTAACATGTTATTTGCAGAATTACATTTCGTCCTCGTGCGGTAACGAACTAAAAGTGTTGCCAACCTTTGCGCTAGAAAATATTGCACACATAAAAAAAATTACGTAATCAGAAATATTAGACAACCTGTGTTGTGTTTCACCGAGTGAGTGGGAGGCCCAATCCGAAGAAACCGACTTCGGTAACAACTTCTTTCGAGGGTACTGTCATAAAATGTTATTCTAAGTGTATGAAGTGTTAAAAATATTGATTACGTAGTTTTTGAAGGCGGTTTTTTTTCCGTATTTTTTTTTATGCTTTTTAGTGTCTCATTTTTCGTAGCCCCCGCCAATAACCATCAGCCTAAATGTGAATACGGTATTGAAAAAGTAATCTTTTAACTCCTAACCGTTGAGGACTTGACATTCTATTATCAGCTGAGCCCAAAAAATAATACAACCAGGCGTAAGCTTTGATAAAAATACAGAAACGTTTCATGTGCCTATAAAAATTGAGGGTTGCCCTCCATTTCTCTGGGATCCCTTCATCAGATCCTGACATAATGAAAATGGGACCAACTTGGAAGTGTGTTCTTTCAAATAAAAAAAGAATTTTGCAAATCGCTCAACAATTGGCGGAGAAATCGGTGAACATACATAAAAAAATGTCCCCGGCAGAGTAGAATAGGCCACCCTCACTCTTACCGAGGTGTCGTAAAAGGCGACTAAGGTAAAGCTGCTGGCATTATCATCAGCACCCAGAGAAGGAAAACTCTGCATTTATATCAAAACCCTCGCCAACCCGTCTGTCAAGCGTGGTGAGTATGGCAACTACCCCTCATGTGATTGAGGGAGGCCCCAGTAGTGGGGACTTAAATGGGCTGGTGATGATGATGTTGATGATGAAGGTTAAAATTGGTTTAAAGTTAGGAGAATAGAATCTCATATGAGGTCAAAACAAGCTGAAGAACTGAACTAAACCTGAGGTTTCAAAAAAATGCATCTGTAGATTGGCAACACCGCAACTAGGTATGAATTAATTTGGCCCAGAGTTGGTTGCGGATGTTGCTACCAATTATTTCCGGTAAACAAGGAAACTGGTAACTTTCGTTGGGTTCTGTATGTTTTTGTCCTTGTTAGAGGCTGTCAGTTTTTGCCAGGTGCGGAGATGAAAATTTTCTGTTTTCGAAGGCTTGATGGAAAACAGTTGATAAACTTTTTAAGGTCTGCTAGTGCGACATAATTTAGAAACACCCGACTACAAAAACACGCTCTAAAAAGTACGAAACAAGAGAATTGTCTCTGCTGAAATTGTTATGTCGTAACGCCGTGGTCGTATGCCACATTGATTTTATTATATTATTATAATGAATCTGTTTTACTACAGTAGGTAGCATAGGACCACGGAAATACGGCATAATAATTTCAGCACATACAATTCTCTTGCTTCGTACTTTTTAGAGCGTTTTTTTTTTTGTAATCGGGTTTTAGTTTTAAAACTTTATTTTTATTTACATATTTTTAGCTATTTTTTAGCTATGTATTTATAGCTATTTGAAATGTGCTAAAAAGCTCTTTTGTTTGTTACACCACACGGTCAATCAAGCAATGTTTGTTTTTAGTTTCTTACTCTATACCTCCTAGAGGGCGCTGTAGTCTATTTAACGTGACGTCATGTCAATTATAACCAGAAGACAATCAAAACGCTTTTAACGACTTCTCATTTATTTAAATATGGTAACTAGTTAAGAAGTTATGAGGGAACAGCCATACATACATACATACATCCTGACTTATGGCATTAGCGCCACCGCATAGAAATGGATAAGCACAAGGGCGGAAGAAATGAGGTAGCTAGGTCTATTCTCATTATCTTTGAGTTTTTACCGACTTCAAAAAATGAGGAGGTTCGATTGTATAGTTTTATTTTTAATATTTTTTATGTAATGTTCACCATTTCACCGACAATAATTGATTGATTATTGCACATTTTTATTTAAAAGAACACACTCCCAAGTTGGTTTCATTATCATTGCCGGGGAAATGAAACATGAAAGAGCATGAAAAAAAATCTGCGAAAATAAATCACCTTCAAAAATCATGAAGTAAAAAGTGTCAAATAATATTTTAAACACTTTCAATATTTTACATAACAAATTATAACAGTAAAAAGGTGTTATTAGAAAAGCCATATTACTCGTAGTATGTCACAGCAACTAAAAAGTGTAAGATTTTTAATTATTCTAAAGAAAAATTATGTTCGATACATTGGTAGCGATTCCAGGATTTTTGATTTATAAATGCATTACATTTAATACATACGTTATGCATTGATATTTTTACATATTTTTTTATTAGATAGAGGGGGAGAGGAGTATTGGACCACCTGATGGTACAGTCATTTTACCATCAGGTGATCCATGGACACCAGTCGAGTGATTAATTTGAACAAAACTATGCGTATACGCATAGTTTTGTCATTATCCTCTGATGTTGTTAATAAGGTTTTGATAAGTCGATTTTCATGTTAAAGGTGACGGGTAGGGCACACTAGCGACGCCATTCAATTTTAATTTTTAGCTACTAAACCGGATCTATTTTAAACAATTTCGGGATTACAACCTCTCGTCAAACACTTATACTATTTATTAAATAACCATGCACAAATTTTGGGTCCAACGCGTTCGCGAAAAATTGATTCACGTCAAATGCGGCCACTTTTGGCGAGAATTAATTTTTCGCGTACAAAAACATACCCAAAATTTGTGCATGGTTATTTAATAAATAGTATACGTGTTTGCTTAGAGGTTGTAACCCCGAAATTGTTTAAAATAGATCCGGTGTAGTAGCTAACAATTAAAGACGAATGTTGTCGCTACCCGTCGCCTTAACCAAATCCTGAAAAAAAAATTATTGTTCTTTTTTTATGTGAGACGAGCAGACGGATCGCCTGATGGTAAGCGATTGACGCCGCCCATAGACACCCGCGACACCTGTGGAGTCACAAGTGCGCTGCCAACCTTTAAACCCTCCTTTACCCCGAATTGGGCCTCCGGTACCCTCACTCACGGAGCGAAACACAGCACAGTGCTGCTTTACGCCGGTTTTCCGTGAGGACGTGGTATCATTCCGGTCAATCCGGCGCATTCATGCCGAAGCGTGGCTCTCCCACGGCCAAAATAATACGGTACAATACGGTGCTATTAGAGAGTGAGCATGTAAGATGTATCTAATATTTTATTCCACCTCGTCTTCTTTGTGTATCAGTATACATTATTCCTTTGGCTGAAATGATAAAGATGGCCTCTTTCTTTGTTCGTAAATGACTCAGCAGATTAGCTTTTATTTAATTTTGATAACATGTTACACCAAAACATTAAATACAAGTTACAAGGTAGCAAAACTTCGAGCGTTATGTTCCCAAGGCGGTTCAGATAAAAGGAAAGCCACAAATTCTCTCAAATCTATTAACACCCCAAACAAGATCAGATCAAAGCCTCACATCATCCCCCACACAAGAACATAAGTTTAGGAACTTATAGAATATTGACTTTGATTTTCTACTTATATCCATATTTTCGACACTGGATACCCCGTAGGTAAGCCGAGCCCATTTTGAAGATAGTATAGGGTTGGCGACAAAGACTTTTATTTTTATAAAGTTTAAAAACTAAAACCCGACTACCAAAACACCACGCTCTTTTATAGAGCGTGTTATTTTGGTAGTCGGGTTTTAGTTTTTAAACTTGATTTTTATCTAACATATTATTAGTTATGTAAATAAAATTACATATATGAAATGTGCTAAAAAAGCTCTTTCATTTGATATCCCACACGGTACTATCAAGCAAAACTTTGTTTTTAGTTCCTTACTCTCTAAGTCCCCTAGAGGGCGCTGTTGTAAATTTAACGTAACGTCATGTCGTATATAACCAGAAGACAATCAAGACGCTTCTAACGACACCTCATTTGTTCAAATATGATAACTAGTTTAGAAGTTATGTGGGAACAGATGAACTACCATACATTCATACAGGTCAAAATCATAACCCTCCTTTTTGCTTCGCCGTAGTTGGGTAAAAAGATACTACATACCTACTTTAAGACCGTAAAAGGAGTAGGTGCCTACTAACTTTGATTTTATTTGAAATATGTCGCAAGCGGAGATCATATTTCTTATATGAAGGAACATTTGCCAAACCCTAATTTAGTGAACCTAATTTGAAAGTTATATTCCATTCCTTTATTTAGTGGTTTTTCCCTTCCCATTTCAGTTTATTGCTTTTGAAGTAAACGAGTATTTTCTTCTTCTAAAAATGCATTAATTTCTTCTTGAAAGTGACGAGTAGGGCACACTAGCGACGCCAATCGATTTTAAGTTTTAGCTACTATACCGGAACAATTTCTGGGTTACAATCTATCGGCAAATACTTATGCACAAATGTCGGGTCCGTTTTTGTACGCGAAAAATTGATTGAATGTGTTCGCGTTATTTATTGCATTATATATGATTATTTAATAAATAGAATAAGTGTTTGCCGAGAGATTGTTACCCCGAAATTGTTTAAAAAAGATCGGGTTTAGTAGCTAAATATCGATTGGCTTCACTAGTGTGCCCTACCCGTCACCTTAATCCTCTACAATACTGCATATCTCTTTGGGCCAAAATGTCTTGAATTTACCAGTGACGGAAATAAGGCACTTTTTTCTATATATTTTTATGTGATAGGTGACATGGATCACCTGTCTAAAGTGTAAATCCGCAACACCAATGGAGTCACAAATGTGCTGACAGCCTTTTAACTACCCTCGATTTTGCATTACAACCATTCAAAGAAATACCTTTGAAGGAAAAAATAAAAATCATCCCCATCGTAATTTTTTACCGTCAGCCCTAAGCCGATGGGATCTCGTTATGAGCTCCTTTGAAGCTTTTTATGATTTCAATATCGGGTGTCCATGGCCATATCACAAAAGAATATGCTCGTCTGCCTATTCTTCGCAATAAAAGAGTATGGATTGTTGAGGTCACGATTCTGAACGTATTCATATTCATATTCTTTATTGCTCCCCATAATGTTACAAGAGGTGGTAATAACATAGTACAGTACAATTATGGACCCTGTCGGGCACGGCATAGATAAGAGAGGGGAGGAGTCACCTTACGCTTTCATCTACAAGAATAATTTGAATAATATTTTTTTATTAGACATGCACGTAACTAATTTTATTTAAATATATAAATTATATTAAACTCTCAAACTGTATGTATGTAATGTAAATCCATAATATTATGCTGTATTCGTATCTTAAAATATATGTAGTATCATTATGTTTATATTAACTTGGTTTCATATATTGCACGAAGCCTAATGCAGTTAGTCTGGTTTCCCTGTGGTTAAGAGTTGGAAAGGTCAGTCGGAAGTGCCTTTATTGTACGTACCCCAGACTCTAAAGGTATAACTTTGATTACGATGATGGTATGTTTAATTTCTCCATTACATCGCAAACGTCCCATGTACATAATCACATTCATGATCATTATCATCTGCCTACCCTGCTCTCTATGCTATCTGGGGTCCGAGCGATAGACATATATTTTTTCTTTGATGTCTTGGTCATTTGTTATTGCCTCATCCATCTCCGTTACTCGTAATGCCTACAAATTAATATATCGTATGTTGCCTTATTACAACTATAACATGTCATCTCTTACATCAACGTGTTTCCAAAAAACTAAGCGCTATGTGTTTGAACTCTTAGGGCCGGTTTCTGAATTTTGAATTTGAAGTTAAGCACGACTCAACTCAATTCAACTGTCAAACTTTGTGCTCAAATGGTGCTTAACTTCAAATTCTCAATTCAGAAAGCGGTCTTTAACCTATAATTCAGTTATGGCGGCTAATATCTGCAATCGGCCATCGACTCAGATTTTACAGTAGTTAATAGTAGTTAAGTATGTGCGAATACATAAATGCATATTTTCCCTTACTCTCATATATGCATAGGAAACCAGTGTAACACAATCGGAGAAGGATTACGCGAAAGACCTACGTACGACTACGAATTGACGTGCTTCCCGAGCCATGTTGTAACATGTTATTACTCGACTACGGTAAATCCAAAAAGGAAGGGTAATGAATTTAGCAGTCTATGTATATAATTCTCACATCTCATACGTTGACCTGATTCCGTACTAAGTAGCTTAAGCACTTGTGTTACAGATATCAGACAAACAGAGGAACACAAATATATACTTAAATACATATATTACACCCAGACACTGAACAAACACAAGTGTTCATCGCACGAATGTTTGTCCAGGTTTGATGTGAATTAAAAAAAAATGCATTTACTGCAAAACGACCTTAGGCGTAAGAGGCAGGGTCACTACCAATTGCGCCATCCGGTCAGTCAAAATGTATGTATGTATATATGTAAATATGTTTATATGTTCCAAGAATCTTCCAAAACTACCCGGTTTTGATGAATAAGGTATCAATCGATTCCTTTTTACTGTTCAGGTGACCTAGGCTTACATTTTATATGACGACCCGTTTAGAACAGTGGTAGTGAACGCTGCCTCTAGTGCAAGGGTTGCGGGTTCGATCCCCGCACAGTACAAACATTTGTATGCATGAACATATCTGTTTGTATTGGTCTGGGTATTTATTATATATGTATTTTAAGTATGTATTTACAAGAGAAAAATATTATATGTATATATTTGTAATCCTGTTGATTCTGATATCCGTAACACTGGTGCTTGAGCTACCTATCTCGGAGTCAGATCAATGTATGTGATGTTGTGAAATATTAAAAAAATATATTTGAAAATAATTTTAAAAACTAACTATCAACTATTGCTCTTCTCCCTCTAAAGCAAGGTGACAATGGGGATATAAAACCGCCTATATCCAGAAAAATAATATTTTTGAACAGGTAATCTCAGTGTTTCTCAATCTCTTTGAGCTACCTATCTCGGAGTCAGATCAATGTATGTGATGTTGTTTAAATCTCAGGAAAATCTACAAATTTAGTACCGACTCAGGCATCGAACCCGGAGCTCAAGCGCAGGCGCAGTTGTCGCTTAAAATTTCGACTCACAAAAATACTGAGCCACCTAGGCAGGCTTAGGGGTAATGGGAGAACCACCGTGGGAGAGCCACGCTTCGGCATGAAAGGGCCGGCTCGACCGGAGTGATACCATGGCCTCACAGAAAACCGGCGTGAAGCAGCACTGTGCTGTGTTTCGCTGCGTCAGTGAGGGTTCCGGAGGCCCAATCCGGGGGAAAGGGGGGGTTAAAAGGTACGCAGCACACTTGTGACTCCACTGGTGTCCATGGACGACGGAATTGCTTACCATCAGGCGTTCCGTCTTTTCGTCTGCCACCTATTACATAAAGAAAAAAATAAGATCAGCACTTGGACTTAATTCCTGGAAGAGTAAATCTTCATTGCTCCAAATGACAAAACCCATTTCTTTTACACAAATTGGACAAGTATGTTTTAACGGAGACCGGAGAGTTTAGCGTGTGTAAACTAATATCTGACCATGCCAATTAGCGACGTCGTAAGCGATGACATCCGTGCCAATGATCTTTTACTTGTATGGATGCCAAAGATCGAGAAAACTGGAGGAGATGTAGCAGGAAAGCGGACCCTAAACAAAATCGTAATACGATTTTTGTCCGATATTCAGTTCCGGAATTGACTAAGCTCGAGATTTTACAAAATAGAAATATTTTATCAAAATATAAGTAAATACGTGCCAATAGCAAAAATTATATTAAATATAACGGTTTTATGGTCATTCAAAGATTCATGGGCAAGTCCAATTTAAAAGTATGAAATTATTAAAAAATTATTATATTTTTATCATTGAATAACCCATACAATTTGCACCAACTATTATAATAGAACCAATGACATAAACGACACATTTGTTAAAACTACCATACAAAATTCAAATGAAATGCATACAAAATACTTTTGTGTGACGTCACATCTAAGTATGGAGCGTTTTGGGTTTGGCCAAAATAATGTGATTTTAAAATTGTGATATCTTAGGTAGTTATAAAAGAGAATCAAGTAATTCTTCCAACGATGTTACTATCGTTGAGAGGTTTTTGATTACAAAAATAAAATAAAAATAGTCAAATACCGTATTTTAAGATCGGAAAAATCTATCAGAAATTCCGGAGTTACGAAATTCCGTTATTCCGGATTGCAAGCCCTAGTAAACACGCGCCGCAGCCCATTAGATACGGCTAAACTTGTCTTATCAATGCAAACCAGCGAGATTTAGACGTCCCTAGACATCTTCGCAGGGTTTGTAAGATCGTAGAAGATTTTTGGAATTACAAATCCGATTGCGGGAAGTCGCGCAGTGTTGGGACTTAAGCCGCCTATGTTTAGCTTTGCATCTGGAGCTGCGAGTGGATTTAAATAAAAGTCTGGTGTAGTATTTTGTTTTCGTATTCAATAATTTATAACTAGTCGTGCTGGGATAGGGAATATAAATTCTGATATACATTGAAACGTTTATTCCAATGAAATCTGCAATAAATGGTTACAGCAACAACAACCTCGCCAACCCGTCTGCCAAGCGTGGTGAGTATGGCAATTACCCCTCATGTGATTGAGGGAGACCCGTGCCCCAGCAGTGGGGACTTAAATGGGCTGATGATGATGATGATGATGCAACAATAGGCACTCGCACGAGTTATACTAGACGTGTGCATTGAGGTATAACTCTACTGAAACGACCCGGTTATCCGACTCAGCCAAATGATACACTGTTCCGAATCTCTAATTTTCGCTCCGAATGTATCATTCGACTCAAATGGATCTCCAGTCCGAGAGAACCGATTGAGCTAAATGATCCGATGAGCCGAATGATCCGAATGAGCTGAATGATGCGAATAAGCGGAGTGATCCGATGAGCCGAATAATCCGAATGGGCGGAATGAATCACGGATGTATCTGAGAGTCGATGTTCCAAATGAAGCGTTTCACTGTTCCGCATCTCTGCACTGATCCAGATGCAAATGTTTTGAAAGATTTTGAAAGACACGTTTTTGCCAGGTCTAAGTTATACCGCGGAAGCGACTCCTCCGAGAGTGACTGCTATTTGATAAGCGCCCTCCGGAGGTCGGGCAAGTTATACCCTATATCCTAAACGAGTTTCACTTTAAGAGTGACCCAGCATCAGCTCTGTTGGCAAAAACTTCTTTCTTTTAAATAAATGGCGATAGCGTTAATACGGCCAGCAACGAAGGTGTTCGCCATCGTCACAATACGTAATTTATACTATAGTGTAAATCAATAGCGCCAGAGCAATGGTTATAGCTCAGTGGATTGGAACGCGCCTTCCATGCAGGATTTTTCAAATCTATGTGCGTATTTCTACCATTAGCTCGGCGGTGTGGGAAACTTTCGTGAGTAAACCTGCACGGTGTGGATTGTTTCCGAAATGTGTAGCCATGTTTCAGTTGGTCTGGTTCAGGTTAGACGGCAGTCGCATCATTGTAATTAACAAACTCCCCAATTCCTGAAACATATTCAAAGAGTACCTCGGGCTTCAGAGAGACAGCTTAGGACGCAACCAGGAATCACACGCTAAGATGAAATGGAGAGACACTTAGTTTTGCAGTAAGTAGATTAAACGTTTGTACAAATTGGCTCATCAACGAACGAATATTTCAAGCATACCTTTGTACAGAAAAATAATTGAATAGTCCTTTGACTAGTTAATTAGTTGCTTGTTGCGAAAGAATACATTTTATGATATACGTTACTTAGGAAATAATGATTTGGTACATCTTGACCTGCATAAAAGTGCCCTCCGGCGAACTTCGTTCTGTCGCTCTTCGTTTTTCTTTTTATGCTTTTATATTCAGCCTTTCAAAGCCAAATCCAACAATTCAAAGATCATTAAAATGGTAACCCATCTACTAAGCCTATCTATGTATATTTCGAAAAGGTTTTCTTCAAATTTCAATTATTCAAAAACGGTCATTGAGTTTTAAGTATTATTGTTTTTTCATAACATTGTGAATTTGTCAATTTTTGTTCTAATGTACAGGTTTTTGAAAAAGATTGTATGGTGTTTTTCTGGATATTTAATTATTTGACACTAATCATTAAGCAAGTACCTGATGATTTTTATTGTACTTTCGATTACATGAAAATATGGAGTATAATAAAATTGAAAACCTTATTACTAACTAAATTTAAACTATTCCAAAATATATTCCAAAGTATTTCAAATAGACCACCCATTGAAGTCTGCCCTGCTGCCGTTTTACAGCTATGGGCATTGTGTCATTACCATGATTGTATTTTAAAATAATATAAATATGATTAAACTGCAAATGAATTTGTACCCAATAATTTCGTTTAGGTATATAGACGTCAAAATTTGAGAACATTGGTTATCATTTTAAAAAATCCATGTGACTTTTTAGTATTTGCCCAGTTACATAAACAAAAGCCATTCTTTCCAATAATCTGACACTAAATCCATCAGCTCATCGACACCCATATTACAGTCATCAAGGTACACATGTACCATCGTTCGCAAGATAGAAAGTAAGCGATTTCCGTAATCTCGCTGTCGTATATCGATCTTATTCCAGCGCGTTTATTTCTCTATCTTAGTGATGTAACTAGGTGATTTTTTTGTAACTCAAGTCAGTGACGGCATACTCGTATCTATCCATGAGACCAAGTGATACTACTCGAACGATGTTTTTCCTCATCTTAAAGCTAATGGTGGAAATATGTACATAGATTTGAAAAATCCAGAGGTGCACGGATTCGAACCACAGATACCTACAGAGTATGAAAAGCGCGTTCTTATTCACTGAGCTGCCAAAGCATTTATTGACCATCACAGTGATGCTTTGGTTGCTTATTAGATAAGAACGCGCCTTCGATAGATCTGGTAACCCCGTTTCTAAGTGATTGTTGACGGTGGTGTGTGTAGCAACGAGGTTTTAGCTTGGTAGCCGAATAATTTTTTGCTTCATCGTCAGCCCATTTAAGTCCCCACTGCTGGGGCACGGGCCTCCCTCAATCACATGAGGGGTAATTGCCATACTCACCACGCTTGGCAGACGGGTTGGCGAGGGTTTTGATATAAATGCAGAGTTTTCCTTCTCTGGGTGCTGATGATCATGCCAGCAGCTTTACCTTAGTCGCCTTTTACGACACCTCGGTAAAAGTGAAGGTGGCCTATTCTACTCTGCCGGGACCACACGGCTGGCAATTTTTTGCTTGTATTTTTATATTTTCTGTGATTTAAAATTATTTTAATAAATAGGTATTTCCTAAATTCTATTTTGATTTCGTAGTCAAAACCCCCAGAATCCGTGGTTCGAATCCACTGCACTTCCATCACACACACTACATGACTACTCGTATCTAGAGTTTGCCAGTTAAAATGTAACCTCCCTATTGATTTTTACCATATATACCAGGACGTTTTTTACCATATATGTAATTTGACTCGTTCCTACCATTTTTTACTACAGCCATACAATGAGGCCAAATAAATTAATCCTTATAAAATAAGATTTCAGCAAGCTGCAGATAATTGTGTGGCGAAATAAAAAAGTAAAAGATTTCCGCAGTCCTGCTACCATCTATTGATCTTATTCCGGAGCGTTTATTTCTTAATATTAGTGATGCGACTCGCACTAATGAACTCGAGTGAAATCTTGCCACTTATATCATTTCTTGACTCCGTGGAAACGGATCTTCACGAACTTGCAACAAATGACCGATGTGAAGCTTTTTGTTAAAAATAATATTTCTCACAACATCTCATACATTGACCTGATTCCGTACTAAGCAGCTTAAGCACTTGTGTTACAGATATCAGACAACAGAGGAACACAAATATATACTTAAATACATACTCGTATATTACACCCAGAGACTGAACAAACACAAGTTTTCATCGCACAAATGTTTGTCCAGGGTGGGGATCGAACCCACGACCTTTGGCGTAAGAGGCAGGGTCACTATCAAATGCGCAATCCGAGCAGTGAAGACTTTAAAAGACTGCTATCTCATATAGAATGTCAAGAATTATTTAGGTTGCAGAGTCATCGATATACCTAAGTCAGGGAGTCATTTTTCTTTTCACTCGCATACAATGAGTGGTTTTAACATCCAAAAGGATCGAGTTATTGGTCCAATGCTATGCAGGTCCTACTATCAGGCAACCGTTATATGTCTTCTGTTTACCCTCATGTGTTAGATACGAATCAATAATCAGTTAACAGCCTGCGTCCGACAACTGTTGGACGTAGATCTCCTTCATTCTGCACCATCGATCTCGCTTTTCTGGCCCAGTCACTTAGACCAGCAGTCGTCCTAATGCCAGCTGCACAAAGAGAGTAAAGAGGAGAATAGGAACTCCACGCTTGTATATCCGCGACCTCCACTCCTAGATAAGTCTGCTTCAACGATTATCAGTTCGTTACCGCTTACGTTGCCCATCATACGAGACCAAGTAAACTCAAGTAGGATTTTTATTTCTATGTCACTCATAAAACTTTAATTGGAATCGCATCACTACTCTACCCGCAGTTTTTCTCGCAAAATATCGGAGTTATTCCGGACGACCGTCGCCCGGGACAAAGGGGCTGTAATGTCCCAGGGATATTTCGCCACCACCTGTTGTCCCTTCGCAGATATAGGGTACTACTTAACTGGCTGAGCCAGATACGGAATGTCAGTGGTAAAGTCATGAGATATATGAGTTTGGAATGTAAAAAGGATTTTATACAAAAATCAAGATTTACAGACTCGTTTTTAGGGTTCCGTACCTGGAAGATATAAACAGGACCCTATTACTAAGACTTCGCTGTCCGTCTGTCTGTCTTCAGGCTCTATTAGGAGAACCGCGACAGGTAGAAAGTTGATTTTTTAACAAATTTAGTATTTCTATTGCCACTAACAACAAGTTTGTTTGTTTTATGTGATAGGTGGCAGACGAGCAGATGGATCACCTGGTGGTAAGCAATTGACGTCGCCCATGGACACCCGCAACACCAGTAGAGTCACAAGTGCGCTGCCTACCTTTAGATCCGTCTTTCCCCCGGATTGGGCCTCCGGTACCCCCACTCACGCAGCGAAACACAGCACAGTACTGCTTCACGCCGGTTTTCTGTGGAGCCTCACTCCAGTTGAGCCGACCCATTGAAGCAATTATAATTTCAAATCTAACTTACACGAGAGCTACTCAAACATGTTGTCTTGCTTGATCATAAAATTTACCTTAATAAATAGGTACTTAGTCAAATTAAGATAACGCACCGAGAACTTCGAATATTAAGTAGGTACCTACTGATTACTAATACCTAGAGATAATTAGTCTATGCTAATACACATGGTTACTACAATCTGTTAAGTTTACTCGATAGAAATTGAACCAAACGTGTAGATAGATAGATATACTTTATTGCACAAAATACACTACTTAAGTACTAGGCATTACAGAAATGTTCAAGTGTACAATTTCGGCGGTGTACGGACACGACACAAAATATTTGTTAAAATCTTCTCACCTTACGTTTTTTTTTTCTTTTTTTTTCTTTATGGCTGCTACTGTGTTGCCTACGGCGAACGCATAATAACTCTGTCAATGTCGAGTGATTAAAGAGACACGTTAATTTAATGGTTATTTACCGGTGTGGCGAGTTAAATCCTTTTGATGTTTATTTTATTTTAATTGAGTTTTTCACCAAGCACCATTTACACCTTACGTCAAATACGATTATTTCTTTTTTTTTTATGGTGTTATCCCGCGCACGGTTACGGCCGCGCGTGTGATTCCGCCAATGTAAAGTGTATAAGAGAGACACGTCGATATAAAATTGACCGCTAATTTTGCCAAATGCTCGATCTATATTCAGGTCTTCTCTAAGGTTAAAATCGCCATAAATCTACAACAAACAAAAGCAGCACATGTAAACAGCACAGACGACAGGACACAAAGATTATTTCAATATTAATTGAACAAATCCGACAGATTGTGGTAACCCGATGTCCCGACTGCCAGCAGTCTGTACATTAAAAATTTTTGAGCACCTATCTAAATTATTCAAACAGATTTCAGGATAGAAAGTCAACCAACATACCTACAACTTTTAAACAATTTTCCGCTGCCCTCCGGGTAAGCCTGTTTGTATATTTAAAATACTGTCCATATTCTATATTCCTACTCTTTTAAGGACCGGGCCTTAAATTACCAGTTGTAAAAAGATTTATGTAGGTAGACGTCCTGTTGGTCTATTGGTTTAAGTACTGGGCCGTGATCTCGGGGTCGTAGGTTCGATTCCTGGGTCGAGCAAAAAATGTGTTTCGAATTTTTGGAACATAGCTCGGGTTTGTGATCACCAATCCGCATTTGGCAAGCGTGGTGATTAAGCCTAATCCCATCATAGTAGCGATGACTTGATTTCTATGATGGAGGCCTTTGCCCTGCAGTGGGACATTTATAGGCTGATTTAAAAAAAAAGGTAGATTTACTCTTAAAATTCTTGCAACTTAAAAATCTGAGGGTTACACAAACAAGTGTTTACGCACAATGTGTAATTTTTTATGTGACAGGTGGCAGACGAGCAGGCGGATCACCTGATGATAAGCGATTGCCTCCGCCCACAGACACCCACAACACCAGTGGAGTCACAAGTGCCAACCATTTTTTCATAAGAAAATTTAAAATATAAAGAAGATATCTTTACATGTAAGGGATTAAGAATGGGTAAAGATAAGAAGATTATTGGTAACGAAAATTATGATGAGGTAGATATGCAGATGGCCGTGTGGTCCCTGGCAGAGTAGAATAGGCCACCCTCACTCTTACCGAGGTGTCGTAAAAGGCGACTAAGGTAAAGCTGCTGGCATGATCATCAGCACCCAGAGAAGGAAAACTCTGCATTTATATCAAAACCCTCGCCAACCCGTCTGCCAAGCGTGGTGAGTATGGCAATTACCCCTCATGTGATTGAGGGAGGCCCGTTCCCCAGCAGTGGGCACTTAAATGGGCTGATGATGATGATGCATTTGGTAGTGACCCTGCTTCATACGTCAAAGGTCGTTGGTTCGATTCCACTCTGAACAAAAATCGTGTGATCAACACTTATATTTGGTTATCTCTGGGTGTAATTCTGCTATTTATTATAACACTGTCCTGTGTTTCGATGCGTGAGTGAGGGTACCGGAGGCCCAATCCGGGGGAAAGGAGGGCTTAAAGTTGACAGCGCACTTGTGACTCCACTGGTGTCGCGGGTGTCCATGGGTGCGGCAATCGCTTACCATCAGACTTCATAAAATCGGTAATTCCTTTGTTGGCCTAAGTATTATGATATTTTATAAGCTCCCACAATATGTCAATAACCTATCACTGGATAAGTTTAATAATAATAATAATTCTCACACGTTTCATTACTCCGTACTAAGTAGCTTAAGCACTTGTGTTACAGATATCAGACAATAGAGGAACACAAATATATACTTACACCCAGACACTGAACAAACACAAGTGTTTAAGTCTCATATTAAAACCTGCCTAATGAAGAAAGTTTACTATAGTGTACAAGACTATTTAAATGATAAGGATTGTGGTCATGTTAATCGATTAGTCTTGTTGTTATTCATAGTAGTCTGTTAACCTTGACAAATGTATTTTTTTTCTCAATTGAAACTGTAACATCATCAATATTTGAAAAGAGTAACTACTGAGTTTCTTGCTGGTGTCTTCTCAGTAGAAATCCACATTCCGAACCAGCGGTAGATGAAAATGTGTGTACCTATATTGACATTCATAAGTGTTCTGTATGGACCTAAATTGATTTTTTTTTTCTTTTTATCTTTATCATCAGATGATCCCTCAGCTCGTCTGCCACCTATCACATAAATAAACTACATACATAGTACGGAATCAGTTCAATATATAAGATGCTGTATGAATTTGTATAAATATTTACCTATTAGCCACAGTTAGCAAGTGATGAAGTGAACGCAAATGTCACTAGTAGCTCGAGGAAACAGCTGTCTCTATGATCTGTCATCGGTTTTGTCATCTATGTAAAACTTATCATCATCATCATCGTCAGCCCATTTAAGTCCCCACTGCTGGGGCACGGGCCTCCCTTAATTACGTGAGGGGTAATTGATGGCAATTACCCCGAACGTGGCGAGTATGGACTCGCCACGCTTGGCAGACGGGTTGGCGAGGGTTTTGATATAAATGCCGAGTTTTCCTTCTCTGGGTACTGATGATCATTCCGGCAGCTTTACCTGAGTCGCCTTTTACGACACCTCGGTAAGAGTGAGGGTGGCCTATTCTACTCTGCCGGGGACCACACGGTGTAAAACTTATAGATCTTCTAAAATAAATCTCGGTTATTCAAAGTCTTCATCATTTTATTTAATTACAGGCCATTTAAATGCTTCAATAGATCTAACTTCATGAAAGCCTGAAAACTTTCTCGTGTTAAGCCTCTATAGAATTGTAAGGCGTTGAATTAAATACGTAAGTAAGAGAAGACAAAATTGCAATTTGTTGAACGGTGAAGGTTTGGCAAATGGATTCTATGAAACAGCTTTTAAAGCGACGGGTAGGGCACACTAGCGACGCCAATCGATTTAAATTTTACCTACTAAACCGGATCTACTTTAAACAATTTCGGGGTTACAACCTCTGGGACAACACTTATACTATTTATTAAATAACCATGCACAAATGTTGGGTCCGTTTTTGTACGCGAAAAATAGATTCACGCTAAAAGTCGCCGCTTTTGGCGGTAATACGTTAAAAACCATAAACCGCAATTTTCTTAAACGTAAACTCAATTGTTTTATAATTAAGTAACATCTTACTTGCTGCTACGGAACCCATTCATGGGCGAGTCTGACTCGCACTTGGCTGGTTTTTTATACTTAGTCTCAGCAAGCTTGTTCGTATGTTTGTTAATGCTCTGTGTAGTTTGTACTTATCAAATAAACTCATATTCGTAGCTGCACCTCTTCCACATATGCGGCCTTTGTCATTTACATTGGTGAGGTTTTTGGAACGCATTCCATCCCTTATGAGGTCACGCCAATCCCACTACCGATTCTTCTAGTTATCATATGATAAATATTTTATGACGAGTTTCCGATATGCATGCACTATAAAATTCTCAGCAAACTTTGGCGTTAGAAGGCTCTAGATCAGTAAGATATTTTTAGTGAGCCATAAAAACGAGACAAAAATGAATGTTCGCACGTGACGTCGGGGTGTTCGTCCATTCGAAGATAAATTTATTCCTTCGTTCGGACCATCCATTGAGGTCAGATTAAACGACTTTGGGACAAACCACCTTGACTTTATTAAAAGTCGAGCGTTGAGGTTTTTAATGACAATTGAAACAGATACGGTTTGGTTGTGATCCTCCAGTTTGATTCCTTTTTTCATCCTAGTAAAATCTAATACGAAAGGAAATTGAATCGTGGAAGTAGGTAGGTTGGTATTACCTGTATAAATCATTTGTTGAACAGATTTCTATACTAAATTACCTACCTATCTATCGAGTATATAATCGCCTTTGTTGTTTATCTTAAGTTTTCACACTTTGTTTTGAGTGCAACGGACTCATTCATCTGTCTTATACATATAATAATAAATAAAATTTCCACAGGAACCTAGTTTAGTTCATTTTTACATAGTTGCCCTTTTAATTAAAGCCATACATACCTAAAATACAATTAATTTACATAACACATCAACACCTTTTTAACATTAATGAAGCCATATACCGGATTGTAAAATTATTTAAGTAAGTAAGTAATTTAAGTAAGTAAGTATAAAACATAATAACGCAACAAAATTCGTATAAATTTTTAGAAAGTTTTACAAACTTTCCTTACTGGATTATCACTTTTTTTAAAGGCGTTATGTTTCCAATTTTGAATTATTTGTCTACCAACGTTCTTGAATAAAGCCGCAAACACGGGAACAAAGAGCGGCAATTTGTGCGAATATTACCGTCCATTGCCGCGTCGAAAACTTACTCTAATTAACAACAAATCATAAATCTACTTACCAATCATTCTATCCCTTGATCGACTTCGGAAATTCTCACTGCTTATATAATAGTTTTAAAGTTTCTTTCACGGCTTTAAAAAAATAATAAGGAACAAACAACACTCAAATATAAATTCAAAATAACATTTTTACTAAATTCTAGAGCCGGAACCTGAATTTCGATTCAAGAAACCCTTTCAAGTGAAAGCGCAAGGAAATGGTACCTATAAGGGCAAAGCGAAGTTCGCGCACTGAGAGTCCCGAAGCGACTGAACCGTATCCAGGAAGGCTTTTCCCGATTTCACATTTTCTATGAAAGCTCAGAGCTGCAAGGGGCGAAGGACACCATCATGGGTGAGCCTTAACTAAAACTGTAATAACGCCATCTACCACGTGCTCTCGCAAACTGAAGAAAATTCGTGGAAATAGAAAATTTGTGATTACGCCATCTATTGGAATTTTCCGTAATCAAATGTTCAGATGATTACAGAATACAGTGCTGAAAAAGCATGCTACGGTTTGGTATGTGCTACACAACTTATACAATAGAGGTCGCTACGATCAGTAAATGTGCTACGAGCGCGCAGCGGCTACGCTGTGGCTTGACTACGGCGACGCCGCAAAACACCTCCACTCGTTCGTTCGGTATGAGCCTCGAGCGCCTCCTTCAGATCTTATTTAAATTGTAATGATTTAAGTTTTAATACAAAATCTTTGTCGTGTAAATTATTTTAAAGTTTTGACACTAGTATTTATATATTACAATTGAAATGAATTGATGTAATCAAAAATATTAACTTTTAACATTAAACACAATCTGCCGCTTGTAAAGAGACATTTACAAATATACCCATCAGCACATAACGATGGGATTTTGTCAATTTTATAGAAAAATAAAACAAAAAGCCAACGGCACGCGGTGTTCCCAGGCGGTCACCCATCCAAGTACTGACCGCGCCCGACGTTGCTTAACTTCGGTGATCGGACGAGAACCGGTGTTTTCAACGTGGTATGGACGTTGGCAATAGACATCGTGAATTATAGGTATATTATCTATTCACCTAATATCCGTATAATCGATATTCAGATTCTTTTCCATAGAACCTACGCCTACCTCACGAGAACCTCATGATAGCTGAATAGAGTAGATTGGTCGTCACTGAATATAAAATGCCGAGGAGTTCTTGGCTGTCGTTAAACAAAGTCCTGCAAATACTGTCCAAAATAAATATTAGTTTTAAGTCAACTTTTCCTGACTTAAAAAAAAACTATTTTTATTTTGGACTGCATTTACTCATATATAGGTACTTAAACAAATCTTTAACTTGAACAATATGTGTTTCAACGATAAAAAAATTTTAAAACATAACAGGAGTACGGCCATGCCACTTTTTTACTCGTCTTCGCGTCTTTTTTAATCAACGATCAGCACGTACGTAGCCACGTACGCAGGATATATTATAGTGCTCAAGTGTATGCGCAAACACAAGTTCACTCTCTATTCCCTTACCAAAAATTAAAAACGGTCACTTTTGGCGTGAATCAATTTTTCGCGTACAAATACAATTTATGCATGGTTATTTAATAAATATCACCATCTGTAATATACAATATGGAAGCAATAAAGATTTGAGTATTGAGTATTGAAATAGTATAAGTGTTTGCCGAGAGGTTGTACCCCTAAATTGTTTAAAATAGATCCCGTTTAGTAGCTAAAAATTGAAATCGATTAGCGTCGCTAGTGTGCCCTACCCGTCACCTTATCGTGATTTCCCAGGCACGGGGGTACAAGACCACCAACTTCCAGACTCTGGGCTGACACTAAGAATTTCTTACCGAAAATTAAGATACAATTTTTTTGTCGCAAGAGCTAAGTAAATAAATATAGGCTCATTTCTGCAACAGACTGATGCTGTTGATTTAAGATCTTAGTTTTGGATCCCTTGAAAATAGGGCATTTTGAATTTAAGTTTCAAGTAAGGTTAAGCTGCTAGCATGATCATCAGCGCCCAGAGAAGGAAAACTCTGCATTTATATCAAAACCCTCGCCAACCCGTCTGCCAAGCGTGGTGAGTATGGCAATTACCCCTCATGTGATTGAGGGAGGCCCGTGCCCCAGCAGTGGGGACTTAAATGGGCTGATGATGATGATGATGATGATGATGATGAATTTAAGTTAAGCCATTGTCTAACAATATGGTTGAGTGAAATGATGGCTGACACATACGTCATACTTGTAAACGTCATAGGTACTTGTAAACCTTTGGTGTGCTTCGGTTTACCTCATAATATTTATTTTATTATTATTTCCTTTATTTTATTTTGTGTAACAATTAAACTGTATGGCTTGGTATGATGATGACACAACATTGTATGAAAGTTTGGCGATTAAAAAGAGTAACTGGCGAGTTTCTTGCCGGATCCTCTCGACCAGAAACAACTTTCCGAGCTGGTGGTGGAATCGCATTATGTTTATTTATTTCTTTAGTATATTTTATGTATCAACATATATATGTATTAACATGTTAATTATACATAAGTACTTATAAATAGTTTTAAGTCATTCAAATGTATGACGATTTGTAAATGCTGTGTACAAGCCTATGCAAATAAAGAATTATTTGATATTCATATTGATATGCTCAGATATGTATGCTAAGTTTGAACGGTAATATATTATTGAAGGTGACTGTACGTATTATGAAAACGAATACGAGTAAAAATAAAGGTAACTTCGGTACCTAACCTACAGAGCTTAAGCCCACAAAAACACATCTATCAGCCACAACGCTTAGCGAAAGCTATAATTACATCTCCAACAGTTTTCAAGTGAAAACCGACATGTGCACTCAGTTAATCTCCTCTAATGCTCACCCGAGCCTTTTAATTGTAGCCCTCCGGTGTCCGAAGAATCTATTAGCAGCCCTATCATTTACACCTGATACAAATCTCCAGGTGGAGTTATGTAGGCTGTGGGCCCGGACTCAGGTCAGTATGGGGGGCAGGACCAAAGCCTTATACCATAATATCCTCCAACCGATTACGGCTACGCGACGGCCAATCTTTACGATACGAAGGATGTATTATAGTGCTCAAATGCGTGCGCAAACACAAGTGCACTCTCTATTATTACCTTAGTCTTTAGGAATTCTAATGGGAAAGGGATGGGGCGCAGAATCAATGGCTTAGCGTGCACTGGGGTATAAAACAGCCAAATTCCAGACTCCGGGTTAATACTAAGAATTTGTGTACCAAAAACTTGGGTACCCGGGGAGTGAACCCAGGACCTCTTAGGCAGCCGCCGCTTTATAGTGCGACCCACTAACCATTGCGTTACCGAGGCAAACACCAAAGGCTTCCAAGCACATGGGCACAATACCGCCACACAGACAAATTGCACTTTGCATCCTGCTATTACAGCTGCTACGAAACCGCACAAACAGTTAGGTAGATAAAAAAATAAAGAGGTATATAGCTCTTTATTTTTTTATCTTGTGTTATGTACCTACGTAAAATAATTGGAATATCTAGTTGTAGTTTGAAACATTACGATGAAGTGCATACCCAGAAATTGTGGGTAAAGAACCTAAACTTGAACTTGATAGTGTCACATAGCAATGTTGATCAGATTTTATAGTTACAATTTTTTTTAAATGTTTTACAACATCGCATAGATTGATATGACTCCGAAATAGGTAGCTCAAGCACCTGTGTTACGGATATCAGAACCAACAGCGAGATTACAAATATATATATATAATACTTTTCTTTTATATATACATACTTATAATACATAGAAAACACCTATACCAATACAAATAGACATGTTCATGCACACAAATGTTTGTACTGTGCGGGGATCGAACCCGCAACCCTTGGACCAAAGGCATCGTTCACTACCACATTTCCAAACGGGAACAAAACAAAAGGAAGTTATTTATAATAAAACAAATTATAATAAAAAAATATTATTATTAAAAAAAACTAATAAAACAAACATATTATTTTTGAATAATTTAAAATGATTACTAACTTCCACTTGTAGTCATAGATAACAGACCATGTATGTAGGTACCTAAATATCTGACATTCTTACATAAGTTTATAAAGATCTAAATTCAAAATTTTTATTTTACCCGAAAACCGGGGCCCCTACACTTTCCGACAAAACGAAGGCCCTGTGTGGGTCACACACGGCCCACGACTCTTAATTCGTATAATTACTTTTTATAGTAGTAGATCAGTATTTTTTTGCTAATTACCATTTGGTGTCACAGTTTACCCACTCACTATATTGCTAAATAAAGCTCGCAAATTGTTTTTTCTGTAAGAGGAAACAAACAGCTTGAATATTATATTGCATTCAGACTTAGTAAATATAAGTAACTCACTAGCCTTATTAGTTTTCACTACTAGGTTTTACAAATATAATGTTATATAAGTAATATAAATAATTCATGTACACGGGACAAAACGCCGCGGTTATTTTGATATGTAAGTACATAATCGTAGTAGCATCCACTCACAGCTTGATGTTTCGACCGCGTTACAGCGATCATGGTCACAAGCGACATGGTCACATTTTGACAGTCATATTATACTAGTTTTCTGTAACAACGATTTAGTGCTTACCACGGGCATGCCAGCATATGTCTTCCATGACCTGATTCACGGTGTCTATCAGGTAGGGCTTCATGATGTAACCGGCGTTTTGCATGGCGTTCTCCAGATCACGTAGGCTGAAGGAGCCGGCGGGTCCAGCCGCGGTGACGAGTGTAAATGAGCTCTGGAAGAAAAATATGGTCCTAAGAAACTAGAAAACGTTGTCAAATTGTACAGATAACCATTTCAATTTCTGTAGAAATGAAAAGGAAATCGATTAGAATGTGACTCTGAGGAACTGCTTCTGTCTTCATTTGTATTTAATTGCAATAATACGATGCGAAAGCTTAAAATCTTAGGTAATATGAATATGTAGATGCAAATCGTAATGAAAAAGACGAAGCGGCGCGTGCCAACCCTAAAATTCATTAAATTGCCAATAATTACATGACATTGTGACTACTTTCTATTACGTCTTTGTACTGTCCTAACTATTTGTTTTGATTGTTCTGTTTTAGATGACATTGAATAGGGGCGTTGAACTGCAAATATTATATATAATTAAGGGCCCTTTTGCAGATCAGTGGCGCCGCAACCGGTTTTTATTGATTTTAACGAAATAAGACAATAAATCAAGACGTTTTATAAAAAGGGACTTGTGATTTCTCAAGCTTATTTGACATTTTAGGGGCCATTCGTTATCTTGCTAGAGAGATGATTGTGACATGGATGGCGTTTGCAGCTGTATCGTCTTCATTTCATTCCAATACTACAATAAAATCCGCTGGCGGCGCCACTGATTCGTAAAAAGGCTCTTCAGTAACACTACCCTGTACCAGCTTCTCCCTCTGGACCGCATTCAACTGAGAGTGACTCGAATCGTCGACTGCCAAGATATTTCCAAACGGCTTGACTCCTTGGCACTGCGTAGAGATGTAGCCTCGCTATGTATATTCTACCGCTTATACTATGGGGAATGCTCTTAGGAATCGTTCTGACTGATTGCTGCCGCTTCATTCCGTCATCGTTCCACTCGTAAACAGTTCCATGCCCATCATCTAGATGGTTCATCATCATCATTTCAGCCAATAGACGTCCACTGCTGGACATAGGCCTCCCCCAATGTTCTCCACACAGATCGGTCCTGTGCCGCCCGCATCCAATGGATTCCCGCGATCTTCACCAGATCGTCGGTCCACCTTGTGGGGGGCCTGCCACGGCTGCGACTTCCTGTACGTGGCCTCCACTCGAGGACCTTTCCGCCCCTACGGCCGTCTGTTCTCCTCGCTATGTGCCCTGCCCATTGCCACTTGAGGCATGCAATCCTTTGGGCTATCTAGATGGTTGGCAGTCTTCAACTGTGCGAAACTTTCTACCTCGTACGACAAAACTGTGGAATGAACTATCGCCTGCGGTGTTTCCGGACCGATACGACCTGCAAACCTTCAAGAAAAAAGCGTATCTACTCCTTTTAAAAAGGTCGGCAGCGCACCTGTGACTCCTCTGACGGGGCAGGTGTCCACGGGCAGCGGTAATCGCTTACCATCAGGTGATACGTCTGCCCCCTATTTCATAAAAAGCTAATGGGACTTATTAGAAGGCTGTTTTAGATCCGATTTAGCCATCAAAAATATAATTATATACTTGTCTTGACTTGTCTTTTCGAACAGTACTTCAAACTACAAGAGTCCTATTTTGAATCGCTCGTATCACATTGTCTTACGTCACATTCGTCTTCCAATTCGCATGAAACCATCATCCGGGTAAAACATATTTATGAAAAAATAAACAATATGACGCATGCTTTTAATAAAACAATTAAGTTATTAAAAACTACAAGTTCAAAAAAAATGATTTTGCTGCCTTTCATTAAGGATCTCAATTGAAATAGAAACACCTAAATTCTGTGCAAAGTTATACGAGTGAGCAAGTATAGAATCTCAAAAGAATACATAGTTATTTTAGCACGGTTTCAACGCCGTACGATTTTTTTTTAATCAGCCTATAATCTGTCCCACTGCAGGGCAAAGGCCTCCATCATAGAAATCATGTTTTACTAGATAGAAAATAGCAGTTTTGCTGCTAATCATATAATATTATTATCTCCTATGAAGACTTTATTATGTGATAGGTGGCAGACGAGAAATTACAAAGTGTTTAAGAAATTTGTAACGCAAAGAATTTTCATAACTAAGCAATAGTACCTAAGCTTTTTTAAAAAGGAAGTATAAGCAATGGATACTAAGTAATTAAAAAGTAACACAAAATTTTCAAATTGTATTCTTAACCCCCGACGAAAAATGAACGGAGTGTTATGGTAACGGACAGACCGTGGCATCGTAGCTCCCGAACGGATGAACCGATTTTGATATTGATTTTTTTTAGTTGAATAGTGAATTGATCAAAGGCCTTTAAATGGCGAAACTGTAAATCTATATATTAAAAACTAGGGTCTCTTTAAAAATAAAAAATAAATTAAAAATTTAAAAACCCTCGACTATAAATGTAAAAAGTCCAAAAATTAATTCAAACTGATGCTTGACTTGACTGTTAAATTTATGTCGAGGGTCTGTTAATTTAAAATATATTTTTTTTGTAGTAAAAAGTTATAAAAATAGTCCAGGAAACCTCATTCATCAATATCTGCTACGATTTCTGCTACGAAATCACCCCGTAGTAGGGGTGTGCTACGAATATTGTAGTGTTGTGATTTGTTGTAGCCCTTCTACGAACTACGAAAGTGCTGTCATTGTAGTGCAAAATTATTAATAACAACTAGAATAAAATTGCTTAATTCAATTTGTACGCCACGTGAAGAAAGATTCAAATGGAAGAATTTGTTTCTAATCACACTGTCGTTACTGTAAGATATTTTAAAATATTGATAAATAAAGCTGTACTTTTTATTATAAGCACTAACGAGAATAAACCATAAAAACCAACATATGGTGAAAGAGTTACCTCAAAATGGTCATGAAGTAAATTCAATCACATATTCTATTAATCAAAGTAAGTTGATTTTTTTTTTCTAGCCATGCATGGCCAGCTAAAACACGCGAGGTTTGTGAATCAAACGCATGCATTCAAGATTTAAAAAAAATATACAACTTTTAATTCTGAATCTCACTCTGCGTGGTAGTTAAAAATAAAGTATTTGTAACTAATTAAAAACGTATGCCAACGTAAAGTTATAAACATATACCAACCGTGTATAAATCAAGAATGGCGGGACCAATTAAATTGATCTTGGCTTATAATTTTCGCTGCAAATTGCAGAATAATTTCCAAAATATGAAAAAAATCAAAAAGCGGTACGAAGTAAACCGGGTATTAAATTAAATAGTAATTCAAATGCAAATTATTTATTGCACTTACACAGCAGGGTTCATGTTGAACTCCATCCTTGTATTTATTATGTATTCAACATAATAAATATAAGTATGGAGTTCAACATGAACCCTGCCAGGGCACAGCAGTGACTTAAAAACTAAATATTTAAACTAGGTACTTACACATTTAATATACTATTATTTTATAAATTATAACAATTTGGTAGGTAGTAGAAACTTACAAAAATATATTCATTTAGCGCTAAAGAAGAAAGAGGGGAATATTGTTTTGCTTTCATTTATTAATTAGTTTTTTTTTTCATAGGTAAGAGGTAAATAAGGAACGCCGTATTCGTATCCCGGGCTCCAAAGCGACAGTTTTGGACGGAACTGTTAATAACAAGTAAGATGTGGAGGAAGATATGTACTTATATAAAAATAATCCAACAATGATAGGCATAAATATTTAATGGTTTTGAAGACGATATGAAATAAGAACTACCTATTTTTTTGACAAGAAGGTAGGGCCTTTTCCTTAAAATAAATTAACTTAAGATATTGTATCCTAGAGTTAGTTTAGAGCTGATTTTGTTTTATTCATCATCATCATCAGCAACCCACACTCGTCCACTGCTGGACATATGTCTCCCCTAATGCACGCCACTTCTCCCGATTTTCGGCCACTCTCATCCAGCCCACACCAGCCAGCCTTCGAATGTCATCATCCCATCTTGTCGCAGGGCGTCCTACACTACGCTTACCGAGTCGCGGTCTCCACTCAAGGACTTTACGGCCCCAACGGCTGTCAGTTCTGCGGCTAATATGACCAGCCCACTGCCACTTCAGTTTGCTAATTCGGTGGGCTATGTCGGTGACTCTGGTTCTCTGTCGGATTACATCATTTCTGATGCGGTCCTTCAGAGATACTCCGAGCATAGCCCTTTCCATAGCTCTTTGAGCGACTTTGAACCGGTGGACTAGTCCAGCCGTGAGTGTCCACGTCTCGGCACCGTAAGTCATGACCGGAAGGACGCACTGGTCGAAGACTTTCGACTTAAGACTTTGAGGGATGGGTGACGAGAAGACTTGACGAAGTTTACCAAATGCTGCCCAGCCTAGCTGAATTCTTCTATTGGCTTCTCTCTCGAAGTTGTTTCTGCCTAATTGGAGCGTTTGTCCTAGATAGACATATTCCTGAACAACTTCGAGAGGTACTCCATTAACAGCGACCGGTCCCGGATCAACGAGCTCGTTGAACATGACCTTGGTTTTATCCAAGTTCATCCGAAGACCGATGTGTTTGGAAGATTCAGCCAGGCTGCTCACCATCTCCTGTAGGTCTTGTAGGGTTTCCGCCAAGATGACGATGTCGTCTGCGAATTGTAGGTGTGACATGTACTCGCCATTAATATTGATTCCGCGCTCCTTCCAGTTTAGCGTTCCAAACATGTCCTGCAGCGCAGCGGAGAAAAGTTTCGGAGATATAACATCTCCTTGTCTCACACCACGTCGCAGCAGGACAGGCTCAGTTTGGCCATTTTGGATTACTACGGACATATTAGCAGCGTCATACAGACACCTCAACACCTCGATATATCGCCAATCGACTTGGCACCTTTGCAAGGCCTCTAGAACAGCCCAGGTCTCGACGGAGTCAAAAGCTTTTTCATAGTCCACAAACGCCATGCACAGGGGCTGGTTATACTCTTTGGTCTTCTGTATAACCTGCCTCACTGTGTGAATATGGTCTATGGTGCTATAACTCCGTCGGAATCCGGCCTGCTCTGCAGGTTGAGCTTCGTCAAGTCTTCGTGTAAGGCGATTCGAAATGACTCTTGAGAACAGCTTATAGACGTGACTCAGGAGAGAAATTGGTCGATAGTTCTTCTTCTCCCGGAGAAAAGAACTGAGTTAAATATACGCCGAAGTTCCTTCAGCACCGGCTTGCCGGCTGCTTTCAGAAGCTCGGTTGTAACTCCGTCTTCTCCCGGGGCTTTTCCATTTTTAAGTTGCCCAAGAGCTGCTTCGATCTCCTCCAGGCTGATGTCGGGAAGATCCTCCGTCGCATGGCGGGTTAATGTGGCTCTTAAATCCTTCTCATCCGGCGTAGGGTGAGGTGAGTGCGACGCGTTTATTATTTTTATCGTATTTTTTTCTTTTTAACCGTGTTGTATCTAGGTATATTCTTTGATGTAAAGTAGGTATTTTTAATAATGTTGGCTGGTGACTCTGTTTATCGCAATGGTTCCCACAGAATATCAGCGTCATGGCGTTCCGGCGCCGTGACATACTGCTGAGTGGCAACCATTTTGGTAGCATATCACGGAAAGTGTTTTATCTTGTATTATTTTTCTCTTTTCTGTAAAAATCATATAATGTGTTTACCAAATAGATTCTTATTCTATTCTATTATATTTTAAAAGAACAGGTCCTACTTACTTACATGAATAAAAAAGATTAAATGTCTAGTCACAAAGATATTTCAAAACTCGCATTACCTATTTTTTAAGAAGCATAGGTATTATTTCATTCTTAATCCATCGTTTAACAAAAAAGAAACAAGTTTCGAGCTAGTAGGTACCTACTTATTTAGTTATTACAAAGAAATGATAAAAACTTTTGAAGTAAGACGCATAAGTTACTAAAAAGTACATAATTGCCGCAAAAATCTCATCTAATAACGTTGATCGAAGTTGATCACCAGTATCGCGGCGCCACACGTGCCGGTGCAACCTGCGCGTGAGGATCAAGGACGCTGGGGCCTACACACGCTCTGATAAACAGTCTAAAGAATTTCGGACTATCATAAATGCGCGTTCGTAGCCGAGCGGCGGCGAGCGCGGCCGAGATGGCCGACGCGGTCACACAACGCCACTTCTCTATTCTATCAGCGCCCTCTCTCCCTCCCGCCGCCTCCCACGGCCAGCGCGGCGCCCGCCGAGCGGAATTCGCACCAAACGGCGCGCCTCGCTACGTAGTTCAGTGTACGTGCGACCGCTAGCGGCCCAGGACGAATCGCCGCACTTCGCGCGCCACTCCGTTTATTACGCAGTTGCCACAACCGCTAACCGCGTGGACTCTTATGAACGAACTTACAGCCCAACAAACCTCCAAATACACTCCTCAACTTGCAACCACAAGTGCGTGATCCAAAAACATAACCAGTGATAACTCTTATCAGTGTGGAAAAGTTGTAAAGTGCGAAGCGAACTAGGAAGGACGCCGAAGTTGCGCAGTGACAACATTGACAACGGGCCTAAAGACCCCTCTGACTATCGCATTAGAGTAATTTTAGTGTTTTTTCATCGTTTCGAGCCACGTTACAAGGTTATCGCGCCTCTAGTCCGCCAGTGATGAATTGGAAAATCGGCGCGTAGTCGCTCACGTGGTCGCGCCCCGCCCCCGCCTCGCCCGCGCTTATATTTAGCGAAAATCGCCTCTCTGGAGCGGCCTGACGGCCGAAGCTCTCTGCGCACATCGCTGTTTATGAACAGCGAGACGCCACATGTTATTGGCTTCGAATAACAGAGCCGATAAGGAGAAGACAGATAACCTCTACGGATCGCAGCTCGGGTCCGGCGACGTTCTGGAAATATAAATAAATCTGTTGAAAAATCAGAAAAGAGAGCGCGTTGAGATGCTAATGGCTGGTGTCGGCACGCGCCGATGAGCGGTCGGTCCGACACACCTTCCAAAAAATTCCACTGATCGAAATCGAGGCGTCGATATGTCTATACAGGGGAGCGGCGGGTTTCAGAGCCCGTGGTCTTCGCAGACGGGGCTGGCGGAGCTGGAGGGGTCGATGGGGGAGCTGGAGCCGCTGGGCGAGCTCACAGAGGTGGGGTTCGAGCCGCAGACGCGCGCGCGCTCCAACACGTGGCCGCTGCCGAGGCCGGACAACTACGTGGAGCCGATCGACGAGACGGGCTCCAAGAAGAACTCCAACCAAAATCTGGCCGGTAAATATCACTTGTCCAACGCGATAGTGGGGTCGCGGTCGCGATATGCGAGGCTATTTAGGTCGCCCACGTAGTCCCAACGCTCCGTTCGTGTACGAGACCAATAACAAAATAACATTGTATTTCAAGTCGTCACGAAATTTCAGGGGCTTGATAAAAAAATTGGTCGGTAATATGTACGTCAGGAAAGTTTGATAAATTCTAAATGTTTACTAAACTAAAATCAGATAGAGGATACAAACTTATAAACAATCAAGGTAGCGCCAGATGATAACACTAATCCGAGCGAAGGTAAACAAACGTCTGTTTACTAATTTTCAAGTAAGAATGAATCCTTCTACGTTGGCTAGGAACCTTTGGTTCACATGGTTAATATAGCAACAGCAACTAAACTGCGATGATAAGTACAATCATCAGGTATAATCAAATTAGACATAACTTTCTGCATGGCAAGCGTAACTGAAACCTATTCACAAATTTAACAACTCAGACGTCATATCCTATTACCAACATTGAATAACGAAGACAAGCAATAAAAATGCTATATCATTCAAAAGTGTTGAATATTGTTTTCTAGATGTGTGCTATTTTAGCTTGGATTGTATTTATTGAATTATAGGTCATCAAGAAACAAAATAAAACAAATTAAATGAATGTAACCCTAAGGGCAAATTATTGACGCAGGCAACGATTCCGTCAATTCTTCTATAGGACGAAACAAAGCAACTTTTTAAAATTTATGAACTCATACAAAGCTTACCCTCTAATGCCTCTGATTTCTTCAATAATCTAGTAATGTGTATCTGTCCTAAATTGATATGAAAAACTATAAACTACACAATAAACAAATACAAATTAAATTAGCAAAATTTAAAAAAAATACCTTAAAATTGAAATTAAACTACCTACAATTAAACCTACAGTCACGCATGGTAGAGGTATTTCAATGAATTGGATAGTACATACGATCCAAATATTATGTACACTATGTGCAATATCTATGAACAAGATTAAACCAGAAAATATCATACCGGATGCATTTTGTTTGAAGGATATGTAACAAAATTAATAAAGTAAAACCAAACATGTTCTAATAAAAACTTTATCGAAACCAATTAGAACAGACAATAATAAAACAGAAAATAATTATTATATAAAATTGCTTTTATTCAAAATAATTCGACACCTTTCTTGACTATCAAAGAATGTGTTAATACAGATAATAGGTTAGTGAAAACACAAATGAAAGATATCAACATATCTAGTTAGTACCAAAATTAGTATATTTAATAATAATAAAACGTATAATCTAAATTCAGCTTATAAGCTGACTCTATCAATGCAGGGCCTAAACTATAATGGTTAGAAATAAACTATAAAATTTGCAAAATTAAACATTACCTTGCAAATAGAAATAAAACTACCTACAGTTAAACCTACAAACATTTATAGTAGGTATTACAATGAATCAGTACAATCCAAGAATTTTATTCACCTTCCTAATAAACAAGTTTGAACAACAAAATATCATACCGCATGCATATTGTTTGAAACATTTAATATCAACATTGTATTTTTGAAAAAATAATTGATTTTTTATGTCTTCCAAAATTATACGATTATTTTAAGTTTCAAGTTCTTCGATGACGAATTGAAAGGTTCAAAAGTCAAGTGCATTGTATATATGTATATTTTCTCTTTGACATGATTGCATAATATGGAAGTAGGTAGTTGGTCCGCAAAATGTGTGTTTATAATCAAGAAAAATTTTATCAAGGTTAAAAGTTACTATTTTGCAATAAACTAATTAAGGAATAAAAACCTTAGCCTACTTTTTGCACAAAATTAATAGAAATAATAGATTACAATTTTCCTATCTTAGACGGAATGTGAATTTGAATAATGGTACCTAGTCATATTATTATAAGCCATGAGAAATACTCGAACTAGTCAACTATTAGTTATTACTAGCCCAGCTGGTAAAGCTAGGCAATAAAACGCGCATACAAACACATTTACCAATTTCATCGATACGCAAAGAAAGCCATAAACTTAAACAAACATAGATCTACTGACAACAGGTGCATACTAACGTGCATGCGGATATCTGTGTCAGCGCCGTTAATACATGCACAAATAATGCAAATACTGTCTAACTTTGATAAATTTACTTAATGATTACTAAATAACTAAGAATATTAACCTATTTCAAAGTCATTTACCGTAAACATTATACAATATATTTATAGTTTTGTGATATGTACAAAATTAAGATAACAGCAATAGAAATATAAACTCTTTTATTGCGACATTAAGCTAATAATTGCATAGAGTATACTAACACATTGATGCCGACTTTCCATTAAGTAATCAATCGAAATTTGTGATGAGAATCCCTTGTAAAAAATATTAGATTACGAGCATTTTTAAGCATTATTTAGTCAAGTAAGGAAAAGTAAGTCAGGAAATATTGTTTAGCATTGGACCTAATATTAAGCCCTTAAGCACTCCTAATTATAAACAAGAATGTGTTTACTTGAAAAAAATATATTCAGCTAGCAAGTTGCTTATAGTTTTTTATGAGATAAGGTGGCTAAGGCAGCAGATGAGCATAAAACAAAAAAATAGTAAAATCTAGGTCCCTCGTATCAAGCAAAGAGGTTGAAAACAACGTTTAAATAAAACGTGTTAAAAGCCTTAGAGGAAAACAAAAACTCATCGCTTCCAGTTTTCTTATAGAGAGTGGCTAGAGAATCAGAAAGGCGGTAACGGTATATCTGTCGTCTACCCGCGGCCTAAGGAACCTGTCAAGCCGCCGTAATTGACCTGTGTCAGTTAATGATCACTGCTAATTAGAGACAACAGGTGTCACGGCAGTCTACGGTAATAATTTTACTTAATGACACGATATTTATGACGTTCGGTACTACGCTTGTAAGGTCTGATATTTATGAGTTTTCCTTCAGTTAATTCTGACACTTGTTAAAGGAAAAATACTTAACTTTAATGTAGCAGTACTCATAGCAATTAGTATTGAACATTTACAGAAATAACTACATTGATTAATGTATCCCTTTATTGGTCAAATTACCTGTACGATTTATTATTCTGTCCTTACAAGTGGTTACTTAATAACTTTATTAGGATAATTTAAAAAATATTTTTCTCAAGTCTTGTATATAAATGAATATATTTAAAACATTTTATGCCTTTTAAATTCGATGAACTTAAATTATGACCGTCCCCTATCAAAATTTTATGTACTCACTCTTTGGGTTTTCCATGCCATGTTCTTAACTAGATCATCATTTACTTAATACAAATAAACTAGTCTCGGGGTCTGATTTTTTTTATTCTTCCAGGAGCTCCCCCCCTCCCTTCGTCAGTGGGCACAAAAAAGAACTCCTCCCGACGCAACGCTTGGGGGAACCTCTCCTACGCGGATCTCATCACCCAGGCCATCACCTCAGCACAAGATAACAGACTCACGTTGTCACAGATATACGAGTGGATGGTCCAGAACGTGCCATATTTTAAGGATAAAGGAGACAGCAACTCGTCAGCTGGATGGAAGGTAAGTTTAATAACTTCATTTCATCTCGATATCATGATCTTTTGCGATTGCGTGACACTCGTTTGGATTTACCGAGACCAGTTCTTGCGTGATATATCTAAATTAAAAAAAATCCTAATTGCAGTCTTGGAAAATAAGTACTTATATTAACTCTAGATAATTTGTAATTATTTGTAAATTGCCATCATCAATCTTCCGGCTTTGAAATTAAACGACAAAACTAACTAATAAAAATATTTTTAGTAGGTAGTATAAAAATATTTTTATCTATATAATTGTAATAAGATAAAGATAAAGAAAATCTTTAAATTTAAGTCCACACAGAACACTTATGAATGACAAAATAGGTACATTATATCTACCGCTGATTTCTACTGAGAAGACACCAGCAAGAAACTGAGTAGTTACTCTTTTCAAATATTGATGATGGTACAGAGTTTCAATTGAGAAGAGAAAAAAAAATACAACATGAAAGTTAATAGACTACTATGAATAACAACTCAAAAGATTAATCAATTAACATGACCAAGAATCCTTATCATTTAAATCTTGTACACTATGGTAACCTTTCTTCATAAGGTAGGTTTTAATATGAGACTTAATCTTATCCAGTGATAGGTTTATGACATTTTGTGGTAGCTTATTAAATATCTTAAAACTTAAGCCAGGTCCTCAAACTTCATAAAATCGGTAATTCATTTGTTGAATTACCGATTTTATGAAGTCTGAGGACCTGGACGGCAAGCCTATGTTCATATCTGGTGTTAAGACTAATGGTAATACAATTATATAAATAAAAAATATTTTTCTACAAATATCATTTATATATACCTGATTCCGCACTAAGTAATCGTAGCTTAACCATTTGTGTTACGAATATCAGATAACAGAGGAATTTCAAATTTAATTTCAAATATTTACTTACACCCAGATACTGCAAAAACACAAGTGTTCATTCTATGAATGTTTTTCCAGAATGGGAATTGAACCTATATGATCTCGATAAAAACCACGACCTTTGACGTAATAGGCAGTATTATTACCAAATCCGACATCGGGCCAGATATTCTATACATTCCAATATTTTATCTTTATCGTGAATTAGATTTGATATTCAATCTCATTTCCACTTTTGTTGATTGCCTTAAAATTTGCAATTTACTTGAATTCTCAGGCTATTTATATTATTAACTATGGTAGGGTATCCGAGTACTCTGTTCAATTAAGTCGTGAAAATAATTGATGGCGCCACTGCCGCTTACGTCATAAGATATGGTAACCTCATTGGTTATAAAACATGGGAACTACTAGTTCCTCAAAAATCACGACTTTCTTGATGCAGTATATTCTATTTGAAGATGTTTAAAAATATGCTAGATTCTAGTCCGGCGCGGACTCGGTCGGTGTACTGCGTAGTTTTTTTGCATGACTAATTCAGATTCAAAGTAACTTTTGCATTTGTAAAGCCAACTTCTTCTCAAGTATGGCTGCTGACCATAATAAATGCCTTAGCTTCAGTTTAATCGAGTAGATGTGAAAGGAAACCATATTATGTAGTTGTAACTAGGCCTACGCACGTCCTATCTTTTAAGCTGATATGGTAGGCACTGGCAGACGTAAATTTACATGAGCTGTATTTGGATGATACCATCTTGTACTCGGACAATAAAACTCTGGAACAAACTATTCAAGAAAAGTCTTGTAGAAAATGTAAAGCAATTTCGTACTTTTACGGTTAGGCTACCCGCCTTAGGGCTGAATTTTTGATCCGTAGTTACACTGAATTAATGGTTTAAAAAGTTACCAATTGTCACATATCGCCATAATCCGCCATTTTTTGAACAATAGTCAGCTTAACCAATAGTTATATTAAAAGGAATTACGTCATTTTGACGCTGTCACTTAGACTGTTGTTTAGACCGTTAATTACAGTTATTTTAACCAAAAGGTACCTACGGATCAAAAAATCGGCCCTTAGTGAGTTTTGTAAAATCCGTCCTTAGGGTCGACACCCTTTACGGTACCTATCTGCTAAATTATATTTGTAGGTAGGTAGGTGAATTTAATTTGGCGGTAGTTTCCGAGACTGTAACGCCCTGTTGGTCTATAGGTTTAAGTACCGGGCCGTGATCTCAGGGTCCTGGGTTCGATTCTCGGGTCGAGCGAAAATTCGAATTTTTCGAACATAGCTCGGGTTTGTGATCACCTATCCGCATATGGCAAGCGTGGTGATTATGCCTAATCCCATCATAGTAGCGATGACTAGATTTCTAAGATTGCCCTGAGTGGGACAGTTTATAGGCTGATACTTTACTTCCGAGACTTTGTGATTAATCTGTGATATATTTTGTTTTTTTTTTGTATATAAATTTAAGATGTAGGGTAGGCTTTAAAAATATTTTTAGATCTCTTTTTACCGGTGCGGAAAACTTAAAATTACAAATAAATGATCGCTAATTATTCTCACGATAACGTGTTTTTATTGAAAGTCCTCTGGTGTTTACAATTCGTTTATCTGCCAATTTTCCGCGAAAAAACGAATCTTTGAAACGCTTGAAGGGCATTCCACAGATGATTCACTTGGCTGAGGTCCACCTGAAGACTGCCATCATATTATTCATTCATATTGTCTTATTATTGTCATACCTGCGTTAGAAGTATAAAACTGTCCTCTTATACTATAATATTTAAAAAAAAGTAAACGTTGTATGTTTCGTTTGTTTTTATCTATCTTCATCTCAACAATTTATAAAGAGGTAAATCGTACAGACAGTGGCAATGCTTTTAGCAGATTCCTAATCACGAAACGCTTGCGCGTCTCTATATCTATTTGTATAAAATGGAACTAATGTCCCGAATCGTAGTAAGGGCGGGGCACTAGTTATTTATAAAAGTATATATATATATATATTATTATAGGTGGCAGATGAGCAGACGGATCACCTGATGGTAAGCAATTGCCGCCGCCCATGGACACTCCACACCAGTGGAGTCAAAACTGCGCTGCCAACCTTCAAACCCCCTTTCCCCCGGATTGGGCCTCCGATACCCTCAATCACGCAGCGAAACAGCACAGTGCTTCGTCACGCCCTTTTTCTGTGAGGCCGTGGTATCGCTCCGGTCGAGCCGGCTCATTCATGCCGAAGTGTGTCTTTCCCACGGTTAATAATTATGAGGATACACAAGAAACGTCATGACAGTGGTAACAAAAACGATACAAATACCTAAAAAAATTAAAAATCAGTCGGTTTTTCACTGTAATGGTCTATTAATAGACGTTATTTAAGTTGTGAAATTCTAACATTCACCTAGTGTAATAATTTAACGATCCATATTTTCCTCACATAAATAATTCATTGTCTGTCTAAAACTCTGTTAATATTATTAATTCATTTTACCATGATTTCCTTAAATTACATCATTACAATAATTAGTAAGCTTCTAAGTATACTTTTAAATGGTTTTCCCGAGCCCTATAGGCTTTTAGGCTTTTTTTAAGGCTAGAATTAGAGGCTACATCGGGATTATCATCATCAGCAACCCACACTCGTCCACTGCTGGACATAGGTCTCCCCAAATGCCCGCCACTGCTCTACTTTTCGGCCACTCTCATCTAGCCCACACCAGCCAGCCTTCGAATGTCATCACCCCGTCTTGTCGCAGGGCGTCCTACACTACGCTGACCGAGTCGCGGTCTCCACTCAAGGAGTTTACAGTTAAAACGGCTCTCAGTTCTGCGGCTAATATGACCAGCCCACTGCCACTTTCAGTTTGCTAATTCGGTGGGCTAAAAGCCTAAAAAGGTTTATAGGCCTTTAGGCTAGGTCTTTTTCATTCCTTTTTTGGTCCACCCGATGATTATAGGCTTTTAGATATTTGCGCGCTAGGCGTTTTTTTTTTTACATTATAGCGGACAAACGAGCAGACGGCACACCTGATGGAAAGTGATCATGGACATCTACGCCGCCCATGGACAACTACAACACCTGAGGTAAGGAGGCCGACTCTTAAGAAAGGTATAAACCCTATTCTTGAAGGTCACCAGACCACACCACGGATGACAGCTGGTTCCACAGTTTTACTGTGCGTGGTAGGAAATTACGTGAGAAACGCACTGTAGTCGATATAAATCCATCCAGGTGATGTGGATGGAATTGGCGTTATGATGTGCGGTGGTGAAAAATAGCAGCTGGAATAAGGCCGAACAGCTCCTCGTAACATTCCCCATTGTAAATACGATAGAAGATGCACAGTAATGCTACATTTCTACGCAATATTTAAAAGGCCTAAAACCTAAAAATAATTTTCGTCCTTTAGGCTAGGTCTATTTTATTTATTGTTCGAGTATAGTAATCAACTTAATTTAACGATTTTAAGTATTGTTTAAAATTGCATGTTATTTTTTTATTTATTATTTTGGTTTAAACATTTTTTTCCTAAAAATATTTTTTTTAATATTTCGGCTTAGACTGGGCTCACGGGCCTAAACCAAGTGAGGCCCAGTTTCCAAGGTAGAACGATTTGTTGAGAATCGCGGCTTTCTGCATCGTCATGTAAGTGCTTTCAGGAAGGTCCAGATTTCTCAGAGACGCCAGCAAATGCTTAGGGATTACTCCATTATTTATTATTATTATTAAAAAAATATTACTTTTTTGGTAATAGTGTATGACAAGTAGGTATTTATTTATATCCAATTTTAAATAATATTCTTTTTCATTTAATTTAAAAATAAGTACAATACAAAAGGACTTGTTTGATTCAAACTAAGCCCTAATCTGAATAATCTCTGTAGCCTTTTAATAAGGCTACTAATCAAAAAATACTTTAGTTGGAAATAAAGCTTAAAAGGTTATTTAGTCCTATAGGTTTTTTAAACCTATAGGCTTTTCTTAAAATGAGTAGCCTTTTAAAAGCTTGGCAGTCTATCATAGCCACAAAAAGAACCGATAGTTATTAAGTGGAGATTCCTTACTGTTCTCAGTTTCCGTTGCGGCCTGAATAGAAGTTTACCCAAATACGAAGACAAACTATAACGTTTTAATATCCTATCGCTCCAGGCTCGTCGCTCGTACCATGACAAAGTAAATCTCTTTAAAATTATACACTCCCATATAGATTCCCCGAGTCTCCTTTCCTTTATCACTTTTAACACCAAACCAAGACATCGGTATCCATTCCTAAATACCTTTTCCCTTTTAACGTATAAAAACAACACATCATACTTTAACCCTGTAGTTAGAATGTGTCGCCTCTACAATGAACTCCTGATAAATAATTATAATTCTATATATTAAATATTTAATGACAACCTGCCAAGTTTCAAACGGGCAGCAATAAAAAATATCTCCAAAAGTGTATAATTTAGACCAGTATAACCGCACGTTACTTGTAATATTGTTAATTATTATTTAAAGAACTGAGGTTAGCTTTTTTTAAATAGTAGTCATTATTATTTAGTCTCGTTGCTTTTGATGGCATGATGTGTACACATGTTTTTGGGATAATGTCTGGACTAAAAATATTTAATTTGTTAATTTTGATGCTATTTTGATGTTATTCTGTTTTGTGTGCCAATAAATAAATAGGCTTAATATTAGGCCGCAGGAACACTACTTTTAAAAATGTCGTAATTGTTTGTCGTTCGGTGAAGGAATAGTAACTTAACATAAATCTCACTACTGGTGGAACTGATCAAATTTGACCGTGAGGTTCTCAGAATTCTATCAAAGAAAATCGATGATGAGTCGACTAAAAGTAAAAAAATAACAGGAAACTCTTACGCGTCAAACGCTATTAGCGATTATAAGCAGGTAATAGAAATAATATCGCATTCTTTCCGAGAATCATTACGCGTTTTCGACTTCAATTACGCAGTGGTATCGGCAGTGTCAGGCATTCACGAGATAGCTAATCTCGTGAATGCCTGACACTGCCGATATTCTCACAGATGATAATAACCACTACTATGTATTAACATCCCAATGTAATCTGCGAAGTCACGATACTTTGCTTTTCAATGAGATACATCATAAGTACCAAAATAACGATGGGTGTCGCACACTATTTCTGATGAGCACATGATACGTCTGTGCGTATTGGTAAAAAATAAAAAACCGGCCAAGAGCGAGTCAGACTCGCCCTTGAAGGGTTCCGTAGCAGCAAGTATAATATAGAAAGGTGAATTGCGGTTTACGGTTTATAACGTATTAAAAAAACTACTTGCTACATCTAGTTCAAACCAGTTTTCGTAGTTAGTTTTCATGGTAATGGACGACACATATTTTACCACTTTGGGAGCGACTCTTGCGCAAAGTTTTAAGTTTAGAAAAAATATGTATTTGAAACCTCAACATCATATTTAAAGACCTATTCATAGATACCCCACACGTATGGGTTTGATGAAAAAAAATGTTGATTTTCAGTTCTAAGTATGGGGACCCCCCTAAAAAAATTGCCGAGATTCGGCGGGTAGGGCTATAAACAAGCGGTGTCGGCTGCACTGATGCAATTCAAAGGTTTTTAATTAGTGTCTAGTGGTTTTTAGTGTACCAATTGCGTGTTTATTTGTGCAGTGAAGTGCCGCAAAGTGATCCTAATAATAAGAATCGCTGGATTGCTTCGTATTTAACACTGCTATTGTGTGTCGAGTGAGACTTGCTTGGACCTAATAGAGTCCTATAACCCGCGATTGCTTTTAGAGTATGATCCGCTTATTGTCCGTTTTATTGAGTGGCTGTGACTTTGACTGACTTCGACTGGTGACTTCCTACTTATTCTCAATAAGTCACTTGATATTGGCGAAATATCTTCGGGTAGAGCCCTTATAAAAAAAAAGACACTGCCTAGATCGCGAGCTAAATAAAAAACGACGCTTTACATGCGTACTTTTTTTAAGTGATAGGTGGCAGACGAGCATACGGATTGCCTGATGTGAGCGATTGCTGCCGCCTATAGACACACCAATGGAGTCATAACTGCCTTCGGTACTCTCACTCACGCAGCGAAACAGCACAGTGTCGCTTCACGCCGGTTTTCTGCGAGGCCGTGGTATAACTCCGGTCGAGCCGGCCCATTCGTGCTGGTGCAATTTTTTCTATTTATTTCTGATCGTAGTCCCAACAATTGCGTCTTTACGAAGCAAATTGAAATAGCTATGTAGCTTATTGAAGATTTGCGTACTGCCACGAACCCGGCGACCTTCCGAAGCGTACCCATGGCATTGATTAATGTTTACGCATACAATGCCCATTCAACCGCAAACGTGCTCAGCGGAATTAGAATCAATCGCGAGGGAATAAAGTCTAGATTATACTCATGGCGTACCTTGTCAATGTAAGCTTAGTTAATTAGCGAAGTGTTGAAGCAGTGTGTCGCATTCTTACGTGACAGAAAGGCGATGCGTGTGAAAAAGATGAGCAATGCGCTATCACTTCGGAGGTGAATGAATTTGTGGATTGTTAACATGTGCTCACTAATTGTAGGCTCTTGATAAAATTTTCATTTCCTGATCTAATCGAATTTAATACAGATGATTATTTTCGATAATACGGATGATCTGATGGTCAGCGATTGTTACCCCCCATAGTCACCCGCAACACCAGTGGAGTCACAAGTGCGCTGCCAACCTTTAATAAACTCCCCTTCCCTCCGGCCTGCGGTACCCTTACTCATGCAGCGAAACACACCACAGTTCTGCTTCCCCGCCGGTTTTCTGTGATAAGTGTAATAAATCAGACATAAGTTTCCATGTTTGCCTCGCTAAAACAAGATCCTTGTCTGCGCGCACGCAGTTTCGTATTCGCCTTATGGATTCGGCGGTGGGTCCCCGCGAATAATAAATGATGGCTACCGTTACGCGCGCCGTTAGGACACCTCCACTAAAAACTCCTTGTACCTACTCATCTCGGAAATATTTCCTTGAGCGTATGAATGCTTGATCGGTCCACTAATCGCCTTTTTATTTCATCAATTGTGTCATTTTTTTTTTATTGAATATGGGTTTGCTCTTGGCTTCACACTGAACTCTAGAATTGAGAGGAAACCTACGAAAGGCTCAGTATAGCTCTCCTCAGCCTGATAGTAAGCAATAGAAGAGCCAAAGGAAGCGATGTCAAGGCCTCCTCCGTTGGCACCGCCATACTGGCCGGCGAGATTCTTCTTCACGCTTCGTTTGAAGGAATCCATATTGTAGGAAGGAGGAAATACATGCGCCGGCAACGAGTTCCATTTTTTGATGGTGCGGCAGAAATAGGAACTGCCAAATTTTTTAGTCCGTGATGGAATGAGCTTACCCAAAAGTAGCATATTCACTCTAGCTTTAAAGATATTGGAGTTGTATTCACTGGAAAAAACGGACGCTGGCAGGGTGTTCCACTCCTTGGCTGAGCACATCACGAATGAGGAGGAAAAGCGCTTTGTAAGAAATCGAGGAATATTCGCCAAGAACCAGTTCGCCTAAAATATAAATAAAATAAAATAAATAGCTTTGTTTTGAGTTTATGATGATAACAATTCCGCATATGCTTATCCCATCATAGTAGCGGTGACTTGATTTCTATGATGGAAGCATTATGACCTGCAGAGCGACAATAAATAGGCTGATAAGCAATTTACTGTAGTTTTCAGGCTCAGCTCATAAAAGATAGTATTTAATATAATACCTGCAGTCTTCCATTTCATACAAATACTACTATTATACTATATACCTACAAATGGGAATTAATCCCTACAAACGGAAAACACTAAATTAATTGCGTTAAGAAGAGCAAACACAGATCACACATACAAAATACAAAACACACATAATCTCTATCTTACCTAATCGTTGGAAAATTCCAACCGAGACCTTTCTTAATAAGTAATTGAGGTTACATTGATTCACTGCGCGCCATCTTGTGTTGATAACGCGCAATGCTATATTTGCACAGTGGCAGGAGCCCGATAACAAAACTTTAATGACTATCAGTCATTTATTTAAGCTACACGAATATCTGCATATTTTAAGAAACAACGTCTGTTCCATCCATGGTATGTTCGTCTACTGTAAAAATAGGTAGACCTTCTTCACCTTATTACAAATCACGATCTGAAGGTACCGTTCTAAAGCTCGTGTCATCCCGTTCCAACAGGCAATGTTAAGATGACGGGTAGGGCACACTAGCGACGCCAATCGATTTTAATTTTTAGCTACTAAACCGAATCTACTTTGAACAATTTCGGGGCTACAACCTGATAAATATTATATGTTTGCCGAGAAACACATAATATTTATCAAATAACCATGCACAAATGTTGGGTCTGTTTTTGTACGCCAAAAATTGATTCAAAAGTGGCCGCTTTTGGCATGAATCTATTTTTCGCGTACTGGTTTACGCGTGTACGTAGGTTTTGATTTCCGTGTCAAAACTTTACTCTATGGTCAAAACTACTTACAGTTAATTGAAGTTACTTTGATGTAACAGATATGGAGATATTTTAAGTTTTAAATACTATTGCATTCTATTGTAACCAAAATGAAAATATTTGATGAGACTATTGTGCAGTTTCTTGCTGTTTCTTCTCGCTTGAAATTCCAAATCAGCGTCCGATAAACTTATTTGACCATCTTAAAGGTAATAATTATACTTAAAAGCAAAACAAATGGAGAATTTTTACTTTGCAGTTTATTCAACAAAAGCCAGTTGCAATGTCTTCAAATCAAGTTTCATTGTCAGTCTTGTGTCATTGTCAATGTGAAATACATACAGTACATATTTATGTAATAGGTATTGATCAAGAAATGATGATAAATCACTAAGACGTGGGTTTCTACTTTCAAATATGTATAAATATGATTTATATGTTGTATAATGGTACTACATATTCAAATCAAGTTTTTGATTAAAATTCCTCAAAATTAATCTCATCCAAAGCTATAGAACATCTTTTGTCAACGTTGATTCTCAGTTTAAATTAATTCAGCTTTTTAGTTACTTTTTTCACTAGGATGGTTTACCCATTATGTTATATATTTAGTTTGAACAAAGCGTGAAAACATATGAAATGATAGGTTTGACCTTGAAAATGCCCACGTATGTACGTACAGTTCAGTCTAAAGTTCAATTTAGTCGTCTTCATTCGCATAGGTATATTTTTCTTTTTACGCTCTGTTGCTGAAACGATTGAATAACACAGTTAATTCACTGAAAATTTATGAAGATGTTGATTTATGAACTTAAATAAAACTAAGAAGAATGAATGCTTTGGTGCAATAAAAAAACTGAGTCCTAGAGAATACAGCAACATATTATTAGGGATAAAATAAAAATCCTAAAGGTACAGTCAGCCACACATCAATTTACTGCAATCCGTCAAAATTCCTCAAATAATATTGAACCAAACGTGTTTGATTTGACGTTTGATTGCATTATACCTATGCACCTACGTAAAATATGACTGATGTATATTAACTCATAAAGACAATTCTCTTCCATAAAATATCGAACAATTGCGAAAGAGTTATAATTGTTTTATTATTTGCTAAGAAAATGAATATGTTACAGACAGCTTTCTTGCATTTCTTTGGCTTCTTTCATTCTATTTTATTATTACTAATAAAAGTACAATGACAATAAAAACTTCTCATTGGAGTTGTCAGCTGTCATTTCTATATTCTGTTTTTCTATGTCAATTAAAACTATGTACTTTGATATTATTATAAATACACATATATTTTATAATAAAGTAAAGTATCAGCCTTATAAACTGTCCCACTACAGGGCAAAGGCCTCCATTATAGAAATCAAGTCATCGCTACTATGATGGGATTAGGCTTAATCACCACGCTTGCCAAATGCGGATTGGTGATCACAAAACCGAGCTATGTTCGACCAATACGAAACACACTTTTTCTCTCGACCTGGGATCGAACCCAGGACCCCGAGATCACGACCCAGGTACTTAAACCACTAGACCAACAGGGCGTTATTATATATATTTTTTAATGATTAGTAGTTAAATTAAGGTTACACAAGATCGTTATACATTAAATTGTCGATCGTTATTTGTTAAACTGCTTTCTTTGCATTGCCTTCCCCCATTACAAATACGTTATTTCTTTCCTCTACCCAAAGGTTGTCTAGAAGAAATCGCTACAAGCGATAATACATTAAGGCGGAATGTAATATCTATTGTTGTTGTATCATACTTGTATTTGGTTTTTGTGCAATAAAGAATATCTAACTATAGTAAATTCTAGACTATAGGTAACTTTATAAATTCCACCTACACAAAACCAACTTTATAGACATTTATCTTAAAGTAAACAGCGATATCATCCCAAATTAAGCCTGTCATTTCTATCGTTAACTAAATAAAGTGTCAAAAACTTTCCCCGTTGCCGAACTCAATATGATATCTTTTGAATAACTAAATCAAGGACAAATTATCGTTTGAAGAACGCCTTCTACTGTAGCACACTCAATAAACTAATCTTTATTTTAGTTCACATTTCATTGCCACTTGGATATGAGTCGAAATAGTATAATTATTGGTTGGAGCAGCAATAGAGATAGGCTGTGAAGGACTGTCGGCGTCAGAAATCAGTGGCAGCGTCGGAGCACCGCGCTGCGATAAGATATGGAAATGTACCTACTTGCTTATTATTACGGCTGCCTTTGGATTCGAATGCTATGATATTTATTTTATATTGAGCTGGGTTTTTACGCCAATTAAAGTTTTTTTTCCTTACTTTTCGTTTTTTTTTTGTGCAAGATTTGCGCGTCTTAATCGGCATTGTAAAATATGTATAGCACAAAATGCTTAAGGTTTAAACTAAATCGATGATTATGCACAGTAGGAATTTAAAGACACTACCTACGAAGCATTTTATTATCTCAGCATGCGTAATAATAAATTAACAATCGTCAATCGACCAATGAGAAATAATAAGGGCTGTCACGAGTCAAGTAAGTAAGTATGAAAGAGGATATCTTTAGATCTTTTTCTAAATATTTATTTGGTATTTATAAAATACGTAGCGTTTATTTTTCTTAATATAATCTCTAGAGGAAAAGATTTGAAAACGCCAGCAAATACAAATCAGATAACCGGTCAAAATGGTTTGCTATATATGTTAAATGTTTTTAGTTTCCACAATTTCTAAATAATTTCAAATGTATATATTTGTAATCCCACTGTTGATTCTGATATTCGTAACACAGGTGCAATCTATGTGATGTTGTCAAATATTATTATTATTATTAAATATTCATAGAGTAACATGTGACGCAGGAATATATCCTTAGGCCTCAAAAAATAAACGTGTGTAACTCTTTACTGAAACGACTAAATGATCCGACTCAGCCAGATGATACACTGTTCTGAATCTCTAAAGTTCGCTACGAATGTATCATTCGACTCAAAAGGATCTCGAGTCCGAGTTAACCGAATGAGCTGAAAGATCCGATGAGCCGAATGATTCGAATGAGCCAACGTTCTCTGTGGAATGAGCCGAATGATCCGAGTGAGCCGAATGATCCGAATGAGAGGAATGAATCACACATCTATAGTATTCGATGTTCAAAATTAAGCGTTTCACTGTTCAGCATCTCTGCACTGCTCCAGATGCAAATGTTCCAATCTTTTGAAAGATACGTCTTTGCCAGGTCTACTCAAAAACCGTTTTCAAATATTAACTGCACAGTGACTCAGAGTTAACCCTACGCTTGTAACATTACACTTTGTTTTAGATGACTTATATTCGTGGAACGCACTATAATTTTAACTTACTACGTTATTATGTCTTGACACGTGTTTTATACTACCTCCCATTGACTTGTCGGTGGATAGTTATGATCCTGTTGTTCTTAGTAAAATACGTTGAAGTAATTTTGAGCCGTGGAACACGTGTAGGAAACGGTAAGTATGAACGTTGTCTCACGTAGCACATCTTTCTAAACAAGTCTTTTAAATACGACTCCTTGCTTTTCTCAATGTGAAATGGAGCTCCACTACATTACCTACAGTATGGCACAGTATAGTACCGTACATTGATGGTGTAACTCATTTAAAAAACTTCTCGGCTACCATCATACAAGGACAAATCAGCTGAGACTGAAATCACATTTTAATGAAATCATTCCTTTGTTGATCTGTAAGAAAAACTTGCTATTTAATCTGATAAATATATAATTTAAAATATTTCAACTTTAACATCATTAGTGTTAACTTTGCACTGTTTGATCAGATGACTTGGACATTTGTATTTGCACGTATTGCTTGATTTATTGCTTAGATGGTATAAATAAGTTAAATCAATAAATGGAACAATTTTTTTTGGAATCACAAATCACAGAAAGGAGCAATTTAATTTAAATTTCCTTCTAAAAATCACTCCACACCTTGTTTCGACTTTTTTAAAGCAAAAAAATAGAATAATATAAATCAAAACTTGTGAATGAAACGGTCCACCTGAAACTCATAACGAGTTTAGTTTAACCTTGGCCATAAATTTGCCGATACAAATTTGTTCCACTTCTGATATAAAGAGGAATAGGGGGCGCCTCGGTTGCAATACTGCACACCACCTTGCTGTGATTGATTTATACGTCTTGTTTGTCACGGAGCCGATTTATTTGAATTCCTGCCAGGGTTCTGGTAGGATTAATATCGAGCAGACCTCCTCTATATATCCCCGAGTTTCGGCAATAATTCAATATTTCATCCGTTCAGGACGGGACCTCGCCGAATTAACATACAAACGTCAATCGTTTCATGAATAAAAAATGTATTGGATTTAGTGAAATGAGTCGCGCTATCGGAGCGTTTAGTGTTGGGACCCAAACTGCTTATAGCGGAAATATAAAATTCCTCCGCATTACTGGTATACTGATTTGGACCGATCGCACACTGTCGATTCGCCCGCGGCACGCAAATTGGGGTTGCCATATACCGTAAATTAATACGAGACGGTTTCCTTCAAAGAGACGGTTCCCTCATAGAAAAAAAAATATAATATCAACTTGAGTTGTAAATGGAAAATAAACTATTCATATCTAGTTAATCAGAATTAACTAGAGAATAAGATGTTATGGTAGTAGCATCGACCAGTCGAATGTCTTGTACTTTTAATGTTATTTTTGTAATTTGACCACACTTACTACGAAAAAAACCGATATGACTAAGAATGCAGATACACTGAGTTTGAAAACTCTTAGTAACAAATTGGATGTTTTGATTAGGTAGGATAGAAAAACTAAATTATCGCGTGCCTACTCTAATTAATCAGAAAATATTTGAAATGATATTTTTTTTATCAATCATTGTTCTTTATAATTGAGATACTTAACGCAAGAATTACTATCCTTGAATTATTATTACTTTGAATTAGGTATGTTGTCGTCATATATTTTGAAGCTGAGTGTACCTGAATTTGACAGTGTTTCAATTCAAGCGTTAGTGAGTTTCAAACCAACAGTCAAACTGTTGGTTTGAACACTTCGTGTGACTTAACATCCTTTAAAACACACGGTGAAATTTCTTGATAAATAAGTGTATTAATAGACTAATTTATATTTATTACTTTTCTTAAGAATACTGGCCCGGTAACTTCAGCCGATATTAAATTAATGTTGGTCGCAATTAATACGAGTAAGATCAAAGTTGCTAGAAACGCAATCAACTCTTTCTAACTAGCAAATAAAAAACTAACGCTAAAAGAAAGATCGTTATGTTGAAATCACTCGTAACAATAGCGAACGGATTTATTTGTTATTCAATAATCAAGTTTAAAAATTATACTACAATTATTTTAACAATTATTTAAATAACAAAGCAGCGAAAGAATTTAATTAAATCAATGACTTAAATTTGTTCGTGATCTATTTTACAAAATTCAATTAAGAATACATAAATCTCTTCTATGAAAACAAAAACAACTGATTATCTTACACGTGGTTCAGATTCATAATATTATTCTATTTATTACTACTTAGTTGATATTCATGAATAAATATCAATGATCAGCTTTCATCATGTCTTAATACATTATGATAATCAATATCATAATTTGCTCAGAGGGAAGTCTTTATGCAGGCCTTTGAGATTTAAATTAAATAGTTATTGGCTTGGAATTACCTACTAGTCAACAATGTTAATGCTTCATATTTCACGAAACTCATTTTATGTGTCGGAATCACCAAGCCATCAAAAATTTACCAATCACGCTCTTTTTGCAAGCAATAACATATTGTGGGCAAAATAAGTGCAAATACCAATTCATAAATACCACAGAGTGCATTTATGACTACGGATGCATAAAAAAGTTGGTTAATATGGTCGCAATTTTGGTAATAATCGTCAATGAACAAATGGTCCGCCATACCGCGAAACGATCACCGAAGAGTGCATTGACGGCCACGGTGAAGTTTGTACATTAAAATCGATTCAAGAATAACACCCCAGCTAAACTGTGCCGAGCGAAAAATTCCACAACGACGCATAGCAGAGACCGGTTTTATATTTAAACGTAGATGAGTGGAGTATTATTATAGCACGTCGTTTTAATACCGTGGCGTCTCGTATGCCCGGCTTCGTAACCAGTTCCGTTTTCATTACGGATTCATTCCAGATAATAACCTGTCATTATTTCATCTATAAAAAGTTGCAACACGGACGCGGGGATACTGGGATGCGCTTCTGAACCAGGTTTCAGCAAACCATAGTAAGATATTCTTTCAAAGGCTATCATACAATGTCCGCTGATGAGAGAAAAGAAATCACTGATTGAATTTAAATTACAAAGAATTTAAATTAATGATATTAAAGTTAACGTATCTAAAAAGAAACCATATGACAACAAGCAAATTCAAATTAAGAGCAGACCAATATTTTTGTTCTACAGGCGCTTTTAGGCGTTATTCGAGAATACAAAAAAGTAAAGTTAATTTGTTTCTTAAGACATTGTCAATTGAAGGTGTCAAAAACCGTACGAAGAAATCGCAGATTGAGTTCAAATTACAAAGAATTTAAAATAATGATATTAATGCTCAATTATCTAAATAGAAAGAATATGATAACAAGCAAATTTCCATCAAAAGTAGACCATGGTTTTTGTACTAAAAGCGCTTTTAGCCGTAATTGGAGAATTACAATTAATTTGTTTCTCAAGACATTTTCAATTGAAGGTGTCAAAAACCATACCATGTCAATAATCATAGAGTAAAGATAAGAGCATGCAAAAGTCGCTAAATTATTTTTAAAAAATCTTCTCACATTCTCAAACAAAAAACGTCTTTTAATTTCGTAATTGTACATATAAATCAATAATGCATATTATTTATCATTCAAGTCGTTTCAAGTGACAAACTACTCACTATTGTCTTGTCATAGTAGTTTTTGATTATTCTTTGATATTGTAAAATGGCACCTTTAAACTATGTATTAATGTGACAAAGGAGACATAACGTCATAGTAGTATTTGATAATTCTACATAGATATTTTACAATAGTAACTTAATCTCAGTTCTAATTCGAAGCGATTAACTTCTAATTAAGATTGCAATGAATTATTTCCTCGCGTATCATTGACGTCACTATAATTTGCATTCTATAATGGACGTTATAGTCACAGTTGTAAGGCGTAATAGCAATCAAGTAATTGAAGGGCCGCGACCTTAATTAGACGAAAGAGTCTTAATACTCTTAATAATAACGTTTAATCACGAAATTATGAATGCGATGATAGTGGATTTCCGAGCGACGCGACGCGACTGCCCACTCATGACCTTTGTGTGATGTACAGCTGGCAGAATCAGCAACTGCACAAACTTAATGTTTATCTTTATTGAGTGAAGGTTACAACCACAGCCTGTGGGTCCGTGCCTTTTTTGCTAGTCTTGTAAGATACAAATATTTCTATAAGCTTCGCGTATGTTATAGTAGGTAGGTATGTGCTCTTAAAATATATGTGTATTTCTAAATTTAAATGTGTGTATTTTGGTATGTGTGTTGTGTTGTGTTTTGGTATAAATATTACGGTATCTTGAGTAGAGGTGTAAAGGGCCTCCCTCTTAATTACTATTTCATTGCTACTTACATTACTAGAATTAAGTTTATAATATTTTAAATAACATTTTATTACTTAAGTAATGCTTTAGAATGATAATTATAAAACAGGGCATTGCTATTAGCAACTTTAAAATAATACGAAAAGATTGACAAATTAATTAAAATTATAAAACTATTTAGTGGCTTAATTTTTATTTGCTTATCTGTTTAGTCGATTTTAGGCTTTAATTTATGATACAATTTAACCTATAGCTTATTCAAAGTAATAAAAATCGATTAATATTTTATAAGATCATAGTATTTTATTATTTTTTCTTTAAGCCATAGCTTCCTTATAATTATTAAATAATCATTGACGCAAGTGACAAATCATTAACTTATTGTTCAGTACTGAATTAGAATGACAATTATATTTATACAAAATAGAGATGTGGCTTAGCATTTTTTGGTTCTTTATAGGAGAAATCTTTTAAAACTTGTCAAGTCCGATCGCTCGTCACGAACGTTTCTAAATAGGTTCGAACTAATTACCACAACCATTTTCCTCAAACGCAAGATGTATCCACATGTCAGTTATCCGACCTTACGGTCGGTCGCAAAAGTTAATACCCAGTTTAGACTTCTTTAGCCCTTATGCTTCTGGAATAAGGTTGATAAACCTGTCAAATATACAGCTACTTCTCATGTTAACTGTACCACTCCGCCGCGTCTCTCAACCGGTCGCGGTGGGTGATTATGCTAATTAACGATTACGTCCTATAAAGATCATATTGTAAGTAAAATGACTAATTTATAGAGCTGACACAAGGTCGGTTTCGACATCATTATAGAAAAACTTGGTTGATCTTCGTAAGTATAGGACCTTGATTTTTATTCATATTTATTGCACGCTAGGTTATTTTTATTTAACCTTAAAGATCGTTTGAAAATCCAAGGGTTCGTCGTAGGCAACGGATGTTGAGTTGAGACTGACAAGTTGCAATCGCGTTATTACAATAATATATTTTTGAATGCCGATTTATACTTTAATTGTTTTCTATTATTATCATACAATGTTAACATATTTGTAAAAAGTAAAATTTAAAGTATTTACCAGGCAGTTTTTTATGTGATAGGTAGCAGACGAGCAGACGGATCACTTGATGGTAAGCCATTGCCACCGCCCGGACACCCGTGACACGTGGAGTCACAAGTGCGCTGCCAACCTCTAAACCCCCCTTTCTCCCGGATTGGGCGTCCGGTACCCTCACTCACGCAGCGAAACATAGCACAGTGCTGCTATCTCTCGGTCAACTAGCAGTGTATCTGATTTCAATACAGATTTTAGAAATTAAAAAATAAATTAACTAATTCACAATTTCAACTCTCACACAGACAAATACCTAAGATTCTTGTTTCATTTCGACAGAAAGCTAACAAAAAGTTGGTCTGTAAAATTCTGCATCAATATTTTATGAGCGAATTTCAAAGAAATAGTATAGGTATATAGCATAATACTATTTCTCACTCTATCCGTTGCTACCCAGGTCCACATTCCAGCAGATAGAATGTATGAGCGCCGCTAAGAGCTGGAAGCGATTAAATTTTAATAGAATCAATTTCGTTGATTTACGACCAACTCGTCCAATTTCTATTTGAAAAATGTGTTCAAGAGCGAAAAGTTTCGAGGTCGTATAGCCCCGGTAGCCGGTGGTTTAGTGAAAGTTGATCGATGGCCAGATCTGCTCGACGTGTCTTCTTTGGTCCCAAATGTAAGAACAGGGCGGGACTCGGCTAGTATTGGTTTTTCACTCTTGCGCACTCAATCTGAGAATTAGTTAAAGTTTTTCAGGCACAGACTCACATTGTCTTGTGCTCGTGGATAAATTTGTTTTTATTACCAAATCTCTGCATTAACACTAGTGTTGCTTATCGATAGTCTATCGATAGACTATCGATAGTACCAGTAAAATCAATAGTATTGATAGTCTTCCGATAATATTAGTAGTTTTAAATAGTATCGATACTATCGATAGTAAAATTAGATCAATAGGTACTATTGATAACGCTAATACTATAGAAACTATCGATTGTTCAATTTCCTTCCGATAGTATCGGACACACATAATCAGGCAGCAATAATATCGAAACAAAGCTGATTATCGATAGTATAAATCTGGGGATACCATCCATAGTGTTGATAGTTTTTATTAATTATGTTAGGAAACACAAAACTATCGATAGTATCGGACATTAAACAATCGATAGTAATGATAGTATTGGCGTTATAGTATGATAGTATTGATCAAACTTTACTATCGATAGTATCGGACATTAAACAATCGATAGTAATGATAGTATTGGCGTTATAGTATGATAGTATTGATCAAACTTTACTATCGATAGTATCGATAGTTTTGACCAATAGCAATGCTATCGATAGTACTAGCGATAATCCGAATGATTTTCGACGTCAATTATCGATAGGAAAACTGTCGATAGTTCCGCAACACTAATTAACACTAACGTCGTTGTGTTATTAGATAATTTTGGCAACAATTTGTACTCAATATTTGAGTACAACGTCCCCAATTATGATTACAGGTGTCGTCCGGGTAAAAATTTCCAGGAAGTTGTCGATATGTTTTTCTTGTGGTCCAGTGGGATGAAATCGGGACCAATCGATCTGTGCCAAATTTGTTAGTATAATCTGGTGTAATAATTCTGTAGTCTTTCATTTACTTAATCCTTATAAGGGCATATTCGTGCCTTCGTATGAAAGTTTTCAGGTCACAAGATACTACTCCCAATTTAACAAGGATATTTTTGGAATATTAAACCAAATTAAAAAAAATACATATTTTTTATGTGATTAAGGTGTAGTGGTAGTAAAGTAAGGTGTCTGACGAGCAGACGGATCACCTGATGCTAAGCGATTGCTGACGCCCATGGACACCCGCGATACTCAACTCAGCACAGTGCTGCTTCGCGCCGGTTTTCTGTGAGGCCGTGGTACGAGTATCACTCCGGACGAGCCAACCCCATTCATGCTGAAGGCTCTCCCATTGCCTGAAATTACTTTTTTTGCAATTTTTGGGGTCAACAATCTAGCCATTTTGTATGGGTAGAAGTTGTTTTTTGGTTTTGAGATTGCCCTTACGCTCTTTTCAGAAAAATGTTTCATCTCTGAAATATGATGTCCTAGAGAAGTTTGTACTTCAGAAGAAAATACAGGGACAAAAGCAAAACCTACATCTTAGACAATTAAGCGGAAAAAATTATAATATATTAAATTCAAAGTCAATACGGGTTTGCTTTCATTATAATGGCATTTTCCATGGCGGGTGTATTCTTATACGTTGTATAGTCACCCATTTTGTAGTGCGCGAATAATCTGTGGTATGTGATAATGACTATTTTGAAATTCAAATCATTATTGCATTCAACAGATCTGTTAAGTGATATTCCTGATTTACTAAGTTTATCAACTAATTTTATTAACATATTTTAAAGACACACCATTTAATTTTCCGCACACTTGCTCTGTAAGCGATTAGGACTTGTGCGCCAGTAGTGGCAAATTCGTCGCGAATTTAATCGCAATTTTGGTAACACTGGCGTAAATGCTCCAAACATCTTTAACACACTTCCTTTTAAGCAAACAATGTATTGTGAGCACCTACCTATCACGGATAGCTCTGGACAGGGCTTAAGTTTTAGGAGTGCGCCTTGTAATTGGTGCGAACTACACTCGCAAGCAACCAAACCGACTCAGGACTTAATTTTCATGTGAATGAATGAATGAATATTGTTTATTCAATTTAGGTCCATATAAAACACTTATGAATGTCAAAATGTTTACCACTGGTTCGGAATGTAGTTTTCTGCCAAGAAGAAATGTTTTACAAAATGTCACCATTAACTTAAAAATATAGTACAATATGTATGTTTGTTACTAACTTCAGAGCCCTATAAATATGAAAGTATATGTGCTTTAGAGATAATTTAAATCGATATCAAAAAGGTTCTTCTTTTAGTTAATTGCTTAACAAGCCTTCAGGCACATGCCAATTTGCTTAAAATTATTGATTGAGCAAGTTGTTCCTCCATGCAATAATATGGGATGCAAAATTAACCACAGGTTTCTTTTTTTTTAAGAAATTGGCACGTTTCTGTAATCTCTTAAGATAATTAATTGATTTTACACTTTTGAAATCGATTTACAATAAAATTATCACTAAGTCACAGATACTTTCATGTGTATTTATAGGCCTCTGAAATTAGTATGTTTGTTTGATAATTAGGTCCTGAGTCATTTGTTTGCTCGCGACTGTATATTTGACATCTATGTTCTTTCACAAAGAGAAATATAACATTATGACATGTTACTGAAAGTGTAACTATCGTCTATACATATTGTTAAGGACCTACTTAAATTAACGCATTTTGCTTCTCAAAGAAAAAATCCTTAGCATTACTGAAAACCAAACGTTATGTTAGAAATGGTTGGGTAAGGTTTACAATCTGTCAAATTTTCAAAATGTGTTATAAAGGACAGTGGTAAGACGGGTCTTGGTTTGGATCAGTAATAGGTAACACTTCCTTTGGTACAACGGTTGCGGGTTCGATCCCCGTACAGTACAAACATTTGTGCCACATGTCTGTTTGTATTGGTCTGGGTGTTTTCTATGTACCTATAATAAGTCTGTATTTACAAAAAGAAATGCATATGTTTGTAATTCCGCTGTTGGTTCTGACATCCGTATCCCGCTGGACCACAAGAAAAGCTTGAGCTACCTATCTCCGAGTCAGATCAATGTATGTGATGTTGTGAAATATTTATTTATGTTTTAAAGATAAAAAGTAATAATATTCCTTCATTTTTACTTTGATCGATTTTGTATTCAGCTATGATTTTGATGTATTGTCCCTACTCCCTAGGCACACCATCAAACTTTCTAACAGTAGTAAAATTAGATTCCTTATGCGCAACTAGCTGACGTGATGAGCACTCCTACATTAAATTATAAGGTAGGTACTCATAGGTGCAGTGGGTCGGTTTACCACGAACAAACAGTCAAAGGAGACCAATCAAGCTTCATACATTTATTGGATAGTTTTTAAAATTGTTGACCAACAGTAAAAATCCTTTTGTTTAGAACTAACCTCATAGTAGGTATGGAAAACTAGAAACTTTTCAACGCCGTCCCTTTCACGCGCACTGTGCTTTTCGTTTGTACGAAAGAGTTGTTTCCCCGTTCAACTGTTTTATTAGATAGGACTCTCGAACTTTAATTAATACTCGTATCTATTCAAGTGCAAGTGATCAGAAAATGTCCCCAGTAGGTGCATAGGTACTTTGCTGATAATAAATGATAAGTCACGACATTTGTGTTGTTTGCATATGAACAACGTAAGTGCAAACGTAATTATACGACCCACTTACGTCAAAATATGTATTGAAAAATAAATGTGTACGACGTATTTACATACATAAATTATCTCATTATTACGAGTTTAACGTATTTAGGTTGAGATGTATTAATCATCATCTATTTTTAGTATCAAATTTTGGTTTTGTAAATGACACAAAATCAGATAACTCGATAAAAAGGTAGGTAGATGAAAAATGAATCTTAGATAATATCTAATATTCCTCCCTTCGGCCTACTCGTACATTGTAAATTACTCATTTAATATTCATTTTATATTTTGTACACATTTGGTTTTTACTTACCATTATTTATTTATCTCAACCAATTTGCACAATACTTTCTCATTTTTTATTATTGACTGTACCTCTTTAATTAATTAGTAAGGATTGTGCTTTTTCAAAAGGAATGTTTTTAGTTGACCACGTTATAACTCACTCGACAGTGATAAAAATCTTGCTTGTATCCAGTACTTGATAACCTGCATGTTTATATAAAAAAATATTTTAACTAATTACCAAATTCTTATGGCAAAACATAAAAGAGTGTTGCTTTAATTTGGTTTAGATCTTAAAATAACCGACCTTTATTTGCGTACTGACCTTGGCCAATGACAATAAGCTTGTATGGCATCATAGCCACGTGATGTTGGCTTAACTAACTGACCACGGGATTTAAGACTGGTTTACATAGTGCGAGTTAGCCTACGAGTCAGCTGCCGAGTAGTGGCACTGCAGTAACTCGCTCTGTTTGGACGTCACTTACGAGTAAATCGCACGAGCGAGTTATAAAGTAGCTTACTTGACAGGCTGAGTAATTGTCTACTAAATAGACAGACAGCAGCTCGCACTGTGTAAACCAGTCTTTATATTATGCCTCTTCTTCATCATCATTTCAGTCAATAGAAGTCCACTACCAGCAGTGTACCACAAAGGACTGTCCCAATGTTCTCAATACTCTGTGCCGCCCGTATCCAATGGATTTCCGCGACCTTCACCAGATCGTCGGTCCGCCTTGTGTGGGGCCAGTTACGGCTGCGAATTCCTGTACGTGACCTACACATGAGGACTACCCATTGCCACTTAAAGCATGCAATCCTTTGGGCTAAGTCTGTGACCTTAGTTTTCCTACGGATCTCATCATTTCTGATACGATCACGCAAGGAGACTCCGAGCATAGCCCTCTTCATTGCTCTCTGGGTGACTTTGGGCATTCTTAAGCGGCACATTGTAAGCGGCCACTTGTTATATAATAAATGAGCTTCCCCACTGGAATGACACAACGGCTTTATATGTTTAGTATTTCGCCCAAATAGTGAGGTTTGAGGAGTAGAGTTTAAAGGTTGGAAAACCACTTGTGAGTGTGTCCATGGGCGGCAGCAATCGCTTACTCGTCTTTATCAGGTGATCCGTTTCACGCAGTAGGCTCATTTCATTTTGATTCACTTAAATAAAAATTACTCAACCAATTGCAAAACTATTTACTTTTTTCTGACGTCGTTGGATATAAGGCATTTATTAACTTGTATATTAAGTTCTGATGACGTAATTTCATTCAATATTTTCACGTGAAAATTATTTTGAGGTATTTGTATGAATGAACATTGTACATAAGGTTTGACTTACGCACATTAAATAATACATTACATATATTCGGAAAAATATTTGGCGAGGCCTAACTTATTTCCCGAAGATACTAGATCTCACAAGTACCAACAGTCTTATATCATATAACCACAATATAGAGAATGACATGTTGCACTCCTAGGGCACCAATAGTATAAACGTGGAGACTTTTATTATTCAACTTAAAAAAAAATAATTAAAGTTAAATTTACTTTATTTTGCAATTTATTTTTATGCAATAGGTGGCAGACAAAAAGACGGATCACCTAATTACTAAGCATCAACCACCGCTTGTTAACATTTTTATTTATTTCAATTTATTCCATGGCTGCAGAGAAAATTTGTCAGATTTTTTTATTAATGCACCTAAAATTACAATACTTATTATACTATAACTACAATACTAGCTGCGTCCCGCGGTTTCACTCGAGTGTTTCTCAACGAACATACATAAATACTTACTTAAAACAATGATGATGAGATGTAGGTATGAATGTTACATCCATTCTCACAACCTTTTGCGATCATAATATTTAGTAGCATGTATAGCACTGTTGATTGTGGTCATGTTTTAATAATTTGTGACATGCACGTGCAACCCGAGAGATCACGACAGGGTGTCGTTAAACTCGGGAGTAAGCCACACCCTCCGAGCTTCGTATTACACAGGCATCTTAACTCGCTAATCGCCATCAGACGTGCGATCAAGGATTTCATTCGAGTTAAATGAATAGATACGAGTGAAAATTTTACGATTCTAATTTAGACTTGAGTCTCGATTATGTAGGTTTTTGGAAAGCCTAATATTTTAATTCGAAATCTCCGTTTTTGATGACATGAGCCGAGTGTACAGATAATTTTGGATTACTTGCCTGCTACAAATATGTCAGATTTACACAATTGATATTGAACTAAAATTGTTTAACTTGTGACTCCACTGGTGTCGCGGGTGTCCATGAGCGGCGACAATCGCTTACCATCAGGTGATCCGTCTTCTCATCTGCCACCTTTTACATAAAAAAAAACATTAAATAGAGAGTCGGAAGACATTTGATAGATTCGGATAATCCAGCGTGTGCCCCTGATCGGTTCGTAACTCTCTCATTTAAGAGCGACGCTCTTGTCGGTGGAGAGTCTCCATTCCTCTCTGCCAGCACCTTTAATTCCTTGCACGACATTACATTTCCTTTTTCCTTAAGATGTAAAGTAACGTAACTATTCGAATAAAATTGCAAAACTACTCGAGTGGAAAAAAGTGAATAAGGGGCCTATCGTGGACTCGATTTTGTAGGCGGATTGGATTGATTTGACGAATGATATGAAATCTCTACGACTTCATTGTCGACTGCTCGAGAACAGGCCCTCTGGAGTCGCATCACTAATCGCCATTGACATCTAAGCAGCGTGGCCGTGTTTACGCTGGCTTGTTTACAAACAGCAAATTGTTTACGCCGCTGCAGGCGTCACCGCCACGTCACGCCGCGTCACCCGCCGCGCCGCTCCCGCCGCCCAATCCAGTTCTATTGCGTCTTATAAATAATTGCGAACCGACACAATTGCTTTTTTTAGCACTCGCACTGGCCAGCAATAAGAATAGAACATTCAATGTTCTTTTGTAATTCAAATAGAATCTCTAATTTTTTTTTTTATTGATTCAAATGATCATTTATTTTAAGTCAATATTTTTACAATACAACTCATGTTTTGTAAATATTTATCCACATCTACCCGGTCTGTGATCATCGTCTTCATCTTTAGTATTATTTTGGCCAGTCTCAAATGGATTATGTATGTACTGTTAACAATGAAAATGATAATAGCGATAAATTAAGTAACTAATATCAGAACGCGCGTAAATCTCTGCGCGAATCTGACAGCTCGAGTGACAGTCGCCCCTACGGATGGGGTATCAACTAGTGATGTCTAGCCATTCGATTTTTATTCGATTGACAGTACCTATAACTTGATGTGGTAGCGTGCTTCATTAGGGTTTTGTTATAATATCATCCAATCACAAAATTGTTAAGTACAGCCCAGTATTTTTTTAATTTTATCTATCAATCAATTAAGCAATCTTATCTGAGAGATTGAATGATTCCAGAATAATAAGTAATAAAAAGCCTAAGCAAATTACATTGAAAGTAAACACACCGCCATCATGTACCTACACATTTAATCGTATTTTGATTTTAATTGAAAAAATCATTTTATTAGATCTCATTCTAGTCCAAAAGAGGTAGTTAAATAACTTGATCTTAACAACCAGTACTCCTACGATTATTTATAATCATTCATGTTATAAGGAATGCTAACAGAGCCCATAGGTATTCAGAAAAAAAACAATATTACATTACTCTATCTATTCAGAATTATCCGGGGAGGAATCACTGTTAATTTAAGGTGACGTGTAGGACACACTAGCGTCGCCAATCAATTTTAATTTTTAACTACTAAACTGGATCTATTTTAAACAATTTCGGGGTTACAATTTCTCGGCAAACACTTATATTATTTATTAAATAACCATGCACTAATGTTGGTTTGTTTTTGTAAGGGAAAAATTGATTCACGACAAAAGTGCCCGTTTTTGACGGTAATTCAAATTTAGAGTACAAAAGCAGACCCAAAAGTAAAGAGATTGTAACCCCGTTTAAAATAGATCAGGTTTAGTAGCTAAAAATTAAAATCGATTGGCGTTGCTAGTGTGCCCTACCCGTCACCTTAACCTCATGGCAATAACTATTGCATAATGTGAAAAATAATATTAAATAAATATTTCACAACTTCACATACATTGATCTGACTCCTAGATAGGTAGCTCAAACACTTGTGTTACGGATATCAGAACCAACAGCGGAATTAGAAATATATGTACATTTTATACTTTTCTTTTTGTATACATACTCATAATACAAAAAAACACCCAAACCTATACAAACAGAGATGTTCATGCAAACAAATGTTTGTATTGTGCGGGGATCGAACCCGCAACCTTTTCACCAGAGGCAGTAGTAGTTCGGTGAGTGGTAGGAATAGATAAGTATCCAACCCTTTAATCTAACCTTTAATGGTCTTTATAACGCACCCGACTACACCGAAGCAAAAAGGAGGGTTATGATTTTGACATGTAGGTGTATTTTTAATTTTCTTTTAAGCTATGGTACAGTACAATGCCTGTCAAAACGTGTTGAACTGAAAATACATACGTCTTTAGTTTAGTTGGACAATCGAAGTAGACTATTTCGCCGGCATTTTTTTTCTTAAAAATTACGTCATAGTTCCGCTCCCTTGAACTGCGCTTATTTATACTCAAGTCTTGAATTACTACGCATCTTCTTTAATTTTGTTATTTGTATTAATTTATGCATCTTATTGCTTCATCTTGACGCGTAAATGATGATGAATGAAATTACCTAAACGGCGAGTATATCAGGCACTTTTTTATCTACGTCACATATCCACCGAGTTTGTAAGGTCGACGAATTTTCCGGTGTACCTACCTACTAGAGGTAGGCGATAAACGCTTAGTTAACTCTACGGCTTATTGAGCGGCAAATGCAAGCGATTATCACCTATTCTCGAGCACTCGAAATTGAACTCTATGCCGGAAGGTGTGTTCTCTGAACGCTATGATCTGAAGTTATTCAAAAAAAGTGTGAATAGGCTGTTACTAGACATACGTGATCCATCCTCGCATCCGTCAGCCACATCATCACTTACCATCAGGTGAGATTGTGGCCAAATGTCTGACTATACCAATTAAAAAAAATGTTAGAGTATTTCGTATGGACGAATGTATGAAATCTCTAAATTCGACTACGAGACACGAGAATTGCCTCTACTAGTACACCGGGAACCCGTTTAGCGCTGTGGTTTAGAGCGCCAGTAGAGACGCAATAGTCGCTGGTTCGATTCCCGCACCAACACAATTTTTTGTTGTTGGTTGTAATGGTCTGGGTGTTTTGTATGTATTATAAGTATGTATTTACAAAAGAAAAGTATTATATGTTTATATTTGTAATCCCACTGTTGATTCTTATATCCGTAACACAGGTGCTTGAGCAACCTATCTCGAAGTAAGATCAATGTATATGATGTTGTGAAATATTTATTTATTTATGACATTGATATCTGTCTAGGTCTGGGTGTTTGTGGTGGGTGTTTGTGGTACCTACATATTATTTTAGGTAGCAATATTAAAATTGTAATGTTCTTAATATATTTGAAAAAAAAAAATCTGCGAAAAAAAACCGCCTTCAAAACCACAAGGTTTTACCGAAGTCGGCGCCTAATCTCTGTTGAATAATTGATTGTTGTTTCAAATGACAAGATAGTATTGGGCGCCGATTTCGGTAGCACCTTTTCTCGAGTGTAGGTATTGTTATAAAATGTTATTTGAAGTGTATAAAGTGATAAAAATGTTATTTCACACTTTTTAGTTCGAGGTTTTTGAAGGCGGTTTTTTTCGCAGAAAAATTTTTTCAAGCTTTTTAGTGTCTCATTTTTTGTCTTTTTTTTAACTCGGCAAAAAAGAGTAACTACTGAGTTTCTTACTGGTTCTTCGCGGTAGAAAATTGACATTCCAAATCAGCGGTAGATTACATATTTAACGTTCATAAGTGTTCCGTATGGACTTAAACTGAATAAATAATTTTTCATTTCATTTATTTCATTGTACAAGGGTAAACCTTAGATGTGTTTTTGTCACAATTTATTAAAATATACTAACCAACAGAAATTGTTGAACATTTACTCTTGAGCACCTTGTCACCGACTAGATAGCCTACCTAACGGTATTTCCTAGGACGTCTGACTGGGTCCATACACACGTATACAGTAAACTATGATAATTTATACGCTAAGCTAGATTCTGTTGCTAAAAGAGGCCTCTTGCAGGTTTCGGTGCTAAATCTAACATAATTTTCTATAAAAATATGCCATATTGGCTTTGAGTATTTCCAAAAATATCAATCGAAAGAAAAATTCAACAATATCTTCGTCTAACTGATAGGTATTAATAGGGAACTTGCGCCTTATTATACTCCGGCCCATTTATGCTTAAATGTGGCTGAAGATAATACAGCCACACTTCGGTATAAATGGGCCGGCTCGACCGGAGTGTTGCCACGGCCTCACAGAAAACCGTCGTGAAGCAGCACTGCTATGTTTTGTTGCGTGAGTGAGGGTACCGGAAGCCCAATCCGAGGGTAAGGGGGGTTTAAGGGTCTCGGCATACACGTATACTTTTAATTGAATACTTATAGTTAACTGCTTGGTCTGCTTTTGCACTCGAATTTTGGATTACCGCCAAAAGTGGCCGCTTTTGGCGTGAATCAATTTTTCGCGTACAAAAACGGACCCAACATTTGTGCATGGTTATTTAATAAATAGTATAACGGTTTGCCGAGAGGTTGTTATCCCAAAATTATTTAAAATAGGTCCGGTTTATTAGCTAAAAATTAAAATCGATTGGCGTCGTTAGTGTGCCCTACCCGTCACCTTAATCAACACACATCTGTATGGGGGAATCCTACTGGCTACCTTTGCGTCTCAACCTTTGCGGTAAACAGGTCTTCAAATGTACCAAAGGTAAAGTGTAATAAAAGACACGTAGATAACTAAAAATTTGCTGGTAAAATGGTATAATAGATAATGCTAAAATACATAAAGTACTTTAAATAGAAGAGACTTATATCTTTCAACAAAAATGCATAAGATTGAAAAAACAATCTAATGTTGTATGCCAGCTGCATACAACATTAGAACACTTGTTGTACTGTGACTAGATTTTTTTTTATCTCATGTGCAGATTTTTTTTAACTGCACATAACACTGTGAATCTTATCTTAAAGTATAGTTATAAATACACATTGGCGATCTCTCTGATTTCGCGGGCGGCGTTGATTACTTTCAATCGGGTAACTTGCCTGCTTATTTTTCGTCTTTAGCATTAATCATAATTTCTTATAACTTCAAAAATAGGATGGCAATAATTGTAAGCAGCTAATAATAGAATCATACAGGCGATACTATCATAATGAAGGAACACACGGTTTTAACCAAAGTGATAAGATCACACATAACACATTCTTCGTAATAGCGCTTAATTGAAACATTAACTAGGGACAAAGTAGGTCAGCTTGCGTCCCCTGTCATATTATGAAACTTTGCTCTACTCGTATTAATATTATCTACAACTTTAATAGCAACTTAATTTTAATTAGGAGCAACTTACAACTTTGTTATTTAACTTATAGGGAAAAATAGTCGGAGCCAAAGCGATGCTGAAGTTGATAGTATCAGGTGTGTGGGTGGGAATACGTATTTAAGTATTATATTTATGATTCATCTGCTGTCTACTATCCGTAACACTAGTGCTTTAGTTACTTAGACATTGGGTCAATATATGGGATAAAGTATGCATTTATTATTACAAACATTTGTGTGCATGAACATGTCTGTTTGTAATGGTGTTGGCGATGGATCTGGTAACCCTGTTGCTAGGTGATTGTTGACTATCGTGTGCGTTGCAACGGGGTCTTAGTTTAGCCGTATCATTTTTTTTCTTGAATTTTTTGTATACTTTCTGTGATCTTATGAGATTTTTAATAGGTAGGTATTTTCCAAACGATATTTTGATTCCGTAGTCAATAATTGGTCTGGGTGTTTTCTATATATTATAATATACATATATGTATAATTTGTAATTCTGCTGTTGCTTCTGATATCCGTAACACAGGTGCTTGAGCTACCTATCACGGAGACAGATCAATGTATGAAATGTTGTGAAATATTATTATTTAAATATATTAAAATATATAGAATTTAAGATCGATTTAGTTGAAAGAAAATAATAATGAGTGGCACTTACCACCAGGTGACCAGTTTGCTTGTTTACCTCCCTATCTGATAAAAAAATCAATTTACTAAAATAGCACCAAAATCAATCTCAGTTTATTATTTTTGACAATGGTATCCGGACATGCTTACCTACTGGTATTGTAGAACTGATTGCTTGCGGAACTAATTTGTTATACTAAACATAGTATAAATCATAGTGTGACACTATCTGCCAAACAGTATACAATAACTGCCAAGTTTTTGATTTTAGTAATAGATATCAAATTACATAATCTATTCCCGATTCTCAACAAATATCTACTAGGTAAGTATTAATTTTAGAGATTATAAAACCAACTTAAATGTTTGTACTAAATTCAGGGTTAATGGCCACATTCAATATTTAATCTAAGTTTAAATTTAGGCAATTCCAATATTAAAAAATATTTTCGAGCTCAGCTGTACCGTTTGCTTTTAAAACTCCAATAACTACAAAACGGCCAGTTTAGCCACTGTTTAACATAATTTCAGCAATAAATCATAGAACTAATTAGAGTTAAAGAAGTTGCCATCTCGTTGGCAGCATCTCCGCTCAAGGTCGCGTAACTTTGTGTGGTAGCCGCGTCTCGACCTTCACCGATAATCATGGTACTTATACCTACCTACGACATACCAAACGTAATATTTTAAAACATGTTTCCGCTCATAGTTTTGTCTTTTCTCATATTTGGAAAGAATAGGTATGTTTCACCTCGGTAAGAGTGAGGGTGGTCTATTCTACTCTGCCGGGGACCACACGGCTAACTCACGGCTCACTCTTACCGAGGTGTCGTAAAAGGCGACTAAGGTAAAGCTGCTGGTATGATCATCAGCACCCAGAGAAGGAAAACTCTGCATTTATATCAAAACCCTCGCCAACCCGTCTGCCAAGCGTGGTGAGTATGGCAATTACCGCTCATGTGATTGAGGGAGGCCCGTGCCCCAGCAGTGGGGATTTAAATGGTCTGACGATGACGATGAGGTATGTTTCATTGATTTTTTAATTCTGCATAGGAAATAACTGGCATGGACTCTTATTTTTGAAATTAAATTTATAGAAAGCCTAACTGAATTTATAAATTAAAAAAAACCGTTGTTCATGAACATTTATTGTGAGCTTCAAAGAAGAAGAGGCGTTATATGACACAATACTGAGGAGATGTACTATTCTAATCATCAAGTCATGATCATCAAATTGTTGATCTAAAATGTTAAATTTTCTTACGTCACAAAAGTCAATATGAATTTATTGTCACTGCATATAAACATACTGGCGACATACTTCGACTATTATTTTTATTTAAACATTTCGCTCATCTAGTACTACAAAAACGCAACTGTCAAAAATTGCAAATTTGAGTTAATGATACCAAAATGTTCCAAAATGGTCTATACGTATGGTGCTACAAAGTCTTTTTTCAGTTCAACAAATGTGCGTAAGATTGTGCCTATGTCTTTGTTGCAACGGTAAAAAAATAGACTCGCCAGAGTGCAACAACGCCATAACGGTCAGTTACGCGGGACGTCCCACAAACTATGCTGGACGAAGGGTACAAAAGGACACCACCTGTGATTTATGTGCATTTAATTATTGCTAATAATTCATTATTTTATTTTACTGTGTGTAATAAATAAGTACTTATCGCAAATTAAGTGTGTAAGATCAAAAGATCTAACAAAATTAACAACCATTTTAAAGCCACAACTTACAAATTAACACATTTTCAACGCAACAATGACACAAATGTATGATTTAAATCGCAATATGTGGTTTTTTAATACTCACCCTTGAGATTTATACATATTTGTAATAAAATACTCTGGTTATACAATCAAACATCCAAAATTACCTAGTTGCAGATACAAATATAAAATGAAATAATTAAACCAAAAAAACCTGTAAAAAAAACTTTAAAACGCTGTCCTGTAAATTATGCCAAATTACAGTTACGTCTTTGTAGATATCGTCTAGATGAGCGATTTATCTGATTCGCTAACTATGTCATACCTATGCGATAATATGATTAGTAAAGGTAACGAGCGAAGCTCCTACGTAATATTTCCCACTATTGAAAATACTATCTGTGCAGACACACCTCTACCAGATAAATGTCAAGTAAATCGTAACAAACGTTATGTATTCAAGAACATACTATTGCGTATATAAATCAATAGTTATTATTGCCGCAGATTAATTGTAGCTAGTAGCTCGACATCGTACGCTGAGAAGGAAAATGACCTAATCCAAATTTTTCAAGAAATTAAGTTCGACACCAAATCCAAGCCTCTGGGCTGACATAGAAAAACTTAGACAACCGCACATCAAGTTACTACACTCGTTAAATTTCTTAATGAAATTGATATTGAACCAAACATGGTAAAGTATCAGCATATATACTGTCCCTACTGAGGCCAAAGGCCTCCAACATAGAAATCATGTTATCGCTACTACCGATTAGGCTTAATCACCACGCTTGCTTAATGCGGATTGGTGGTCACAAACCTGAGCTATGTTCGAAGAATTCGAAACATACTTTTTGCTCGACCCGGGAATTGTAACCAGGACCACCAGATCACGGCCCGATACTTATACCACCAGACTAAACAGGGCGTTAACATGTTTAACAATAAGTTGAGAATGGATTAAAGCATCTGACTTACTGTCCGTATTAGTTAGACCTCACAATTGAAACTGGGACTCCTAACGCATCCGTTTAAAAGGACAACCTGACCACGACTTAAGCACTCAAAGCCGCGAACAATTCTGTGCGTCCTATGAAAAGTGGTAAAAGTCGACTTATATCGAATTTGCAGACGTGCAAAAAAATCCTCCATATTTCCCTCTCATCAGACAGAATAATACAGGATTTTTTTTGTGATGAAGTAGCAAGAAGAAAATCAAATTCGATATAAGTCGACTTGTACCACTTTTCGCAGGACGCACAGAATTTTGGCCACTTCATATTTCCGTATGTACAAGGTCACCGGATAGGGCACTCTACAACATCAAAATGTCCTACATTTAGTTGCTGGCAATCTTTGCACTATATTCATTTATCGAACTGCGTAGTACTCCTAGTTGCTAAAATGCAAATATAATTTGTTATTGTAAAACGTAGGTGTTTAGTTAGATTGTATCTGATTCTACACGCGTTATGTAATATAAAAAAGGCGCCAACAATCTTTATCAGTTTAAATTGTTGGGGTTCACACGTATAAAGATTTGATGTTATCTTATAAATCACAGAGCTAAATAATACAAAATCATCGTCTAAGCGCGTCAAACCCAGATGCATCCAAAGGCGTCACTTCGCTTCGCATAAAATGATGGATTAGACCGGCTTGACCGGAGTGATACCACGGCCTCACAGAAAACCGGCGTGTAGCAGCACTGTGGTGTGTTTCGCTACTTGAGTGAGGGTACCGGAGGCTCAATCCAGCGGAAAGAGGAGTTCAAAGGTTGGCAGCGCACTTGTGACTCCGCTGGTGTTGCAGGTGTCCATGGGCGGTCGCAATCGATTACCATCAGGTGATCCGTCTGCACGTCTGCCACCTATCACATAAAAAAACAGATACATATAGTTATGTGTATAAGGTCGGCTCTACCTGATAAATAGATATTGAAGAGTTCTTTACCTACGCGCTAAGCAATATGTCTTATTGTTAGCGGGGGCATACGATTAATAATAGTACATAATAGTATGTCTCAGTCTGAAGCCGAACCACCCCGAGATCTCTGTACGTGCGCACGCCCATGTATGTGTGCATAGCCAGTTTAGCACGCGATGTGAGCTGTGTAGGCAGTTAGCGTTCAGTTTATTTAATAAGTCTGGTTATTGCAAGGATTCAGTATCAGATTATCGAACCATTGCTTCTAAGCATCTTCAAACCATCTCTTCCAAAGAGATAATTAAACATATTTTAAATGAAGGTTATTTTTTATTTAAATTTCAAAGAAGAAATCAACGAGCCGACTTCTGCGAAACGGCCCTTCGCTAACGGTAAAGTCTCGGCAAGAAAACAGGAATTATAGAAAAATGTCACCGCTCGGACTCGAACCAGACTGTTTTATCAATATAATTATAGCGTTACAAACGGCAACTTTAGTTTCGCAGCCGCTCAGCAGGAAAACGTACGCATTCCGAAACGGCAATAGTTTGTAGGGCTGTCAATGTTTATTTACAACTCACACAGCTCAGCTTGCGTGAACTTCATTTTGCCGCTGAAAGATATATTTCACAACATCACATACATTGATCTGACTCCGAGATAGGTAGCTCAAGCACCTGTGTTACTGATATCAGAACTAACAGCAGAATTACAAATATATAGATACATATAATACTTTTTTTGTACATACATACTTATAATACATAGAAAACACCCAGACCAATACAAACAGACACACAAATGTTTGTACTGTGCGGGGATCGAATTCGCAACCCTTGGACCAAAGGCAGCAATCACTACCACTGTCCCAAACTTGTCGTCGAATAGAGTCTTAAAATATTAAAATATCCTATAAATTCATTCACTCATGGCTATACAGCAAAAAAAAAACAAATGATCCCGTTTAGCATTAAGAGATATGCAGATAAACAAAAAATGTTAAAAACCCCCGACGCAAAAACGATGGGGTGTATAAGTTTGTGTGTGTCTGTGTGTCTATGGCATCGTAGCTCCCGAACAAATTAACCGGTTTTGATTTTGTTTTTTTTTGTTTGAAACATGAATAAAGGAGGAGTGTTCTTAGCTATGTTAGATAAAAATCTTTCCAAGATGGCCGCCGTCACAAAGATATGGATTGTATGTTTTAACCCAACTCCCACAATATGGGTATCATATAAAAGGGTTTGAGTAGTAGAATATTATTTATTGTGACAAATTTCAAATCCAAAATGGCCGCCGTCGAGGGTTTTTTTAAATTTTGAATTTAATTTTCAAGTATTCAATAAATTCATTCAACATCTCATACGTTGACCTGATTCCGTACTAAGTTGCTTAAGCACTTTTGACCTTTGACCGTCATTTCTACAAACCATAATCAATGACTTTTGGAAAGTCGCCTTGGTGTTAATCCTAAGGTTTACTAAGCGAATGGTGGTAAAACTCAGAACTGCAAACCTTTTCTGACATTTACCAGTAGACATTACTGAATGTCTGCTGGTAATAGTAAAGTTTTACCGGTTAATCTTAAGATAGACCGTAGTTCTGACTTTTGCAGTAACATTTAGATGTTGGAGTGGTTGCAAGTGCGAATGATTTAAAGTATTTAAACACTAATGGTTGCTCACAAGCGATCGCGAGCCAAATTCCGCACGGCTAATGGGACTGGTAATACATTTATTTTTGTTTTGTTACAATTTTGCATACATTTTAAAGTGTGGAATAGTTTAAATTCAAAATTATCTCTAGAATCTAGTGGGACACGTTTCAGGACCATAAGTACTAAATGCAGTAGGTAAGAAGCATTAAATTACGTGAATGAAAATACGACTTTTTTTTGTGGGGCCCGTCGATACATGCGATAAAAATACGTTTGAGCAAGTGAGTCACCTGATGGAAAGCAATCATCGCCGCCCATTAACATCCGCGAACTCAGAGAGATCGCTAATGCGTTGCCGGCCATCTTTTTAAAAAGGGGTACGCTCTTCTCTTGAAGGTCCCTAAGTCGTAGCCGTTGGGAAATACTCATGTAGGTAAACTGTTCCACAGAACTGAACAGGTACGTGGTAGAGAGTTCTGTGAAAAACGCACAGTATTAGACCACCATCCATCGAGATGATGGTGATGGAATATCATTCGCTTGCGTGTGGTTGATGTAAGAATTCATCAGCTGCAGGGAGTAGATCAAACAGTTCCTCAGAGCACTCCCCATGATAGAATGCTTACAATGTTTATTATATCAGTGTTTCAGTTTCTCCAGCAAATAAATAATATATACTTACTACCATAACTTGACAGTTAAGGCAACATTACAGTCTCATTTCAAATCGCGAACTAAGGATAGTCCTAGAACAAAATTCATGTCAGCCTCTTTTAGCATTGCGTGTTGGAACAGGATGGCATGAGCTTTAGTACGATAATAACTTTAGATCGAGATTTATATTATAATAAGGTGGTAAATCTTTCAGACCCTTAAGGTGAAGGGTATACCCCACTAGCGACGCCAATTGATTTTAATTGTTAGCTACTAAACCAGATCTATTTTAAATAACTTGGCTTCAGTCTCTAGGTAAACACCTATACTATTTATTTAATAGTTATAGTTAGCTATTTGATCTGGTTTTGCACTCGAATTTTGAATTACCGCCAAAAGCGGCCACTTTTGGCGTGAATCGTTTTTGTTAGTACAAAAACAGACCCAACATTTGGGCATTTATTAAATAAATAGTATAAGTGTTTGCCGAGGGACTGAAGGCCCGTAATTATTTAAAATATATTTGTTTTGGTAGCTAACAATTTAAATCTTTTGACGTCGCTCGTATGCCCTACCCGTCGCCATAAAATCAAGCACAATTTAAAGGACCTCCTTTCGACGTGTATCCCCCCATCGGAGTATAAATAAGATAGCTGTACCGCTTAGATTTCTCCGAGTAGAAATCTCCTCTGCTTAACGTATAACGGCAACCCTGTAAAAGCCAGTTATCTGTGTGTGTGTAGGTATATACTCGTACATTTGTTATATTATGTATGATAATTCAGGCGCTCGAAAGGCGGCTGGCCTTGAGAGGCGCCCCGTGCATCGCTGACAATCTGTAGCGACACTAGTAGGCGCTAAATATAATGGTATTAAGGCATAATTATCGAGAATTTCTCTCTTATACGCAACTCCCCACCGTAAAAAACATGTCCCATAATTGGTAGAATATTGTACAGTATTTCAAAAAAATTACTCTCAATCAAGCATACGACGAAAGCATACGAGGAAAAACGACGTGAACCATAGACTGCAAATGACAACCGCTGTCAGATATCACTTGTCACTTTGACGTAACCAATTTACTTGTATTGTCAAATCTGACGTTCTTGCTGCTTTGTATTGTTATATTTTTCCTTCCCAGCAGTGGATACGCTCACGTACTCCGAAAGCCCGTTTAGTCGCCTCTTACGACAGGCCGGGAAAACCTAAGCAGTATTCTTAAACGCCCCTAGCCACCAGGGACACTCTAGTTTAATGATGGGAGAGCCACGCTTCGGCATGAATGGGCCGGCTCGACCGGAGTGATACCACGGCCGCACAGAAAATCGGCGTGAAGCAGCACTGTGCTGTGTTTCGCTAAGTGAGGGTACCGGGGGCCCAATCCCGGGGAAAAGGGGGTTTGAAGTTTGGAAACGCGCTTGTGACTCTGCTGGTGTTGCGGGTAACAATGGGAGGCGACAGCCGTGTGGTCCCCGGCAGAGTAGAATAGGCCACCCTCACTCTTACCGAGGTGGCAAGGCGACTAAGGTAAAGCTGCTGGCATGATCATCAGCACCCAGAGAAGGAAAACTCTGCATTTATATCAAAACCCTCGCCAACCCATCTGCCAAGCGTGGTGAGTATGGCAATTACCCCTCATGTGATTGAGGGAGGCCCGTGCCCCAGCAGTGGGGACTTAAATGGGCTGACGATGACAATCGCTTACCATCAGGCAATCCGTCTACTCGTCTGCCAACTATCACATAAAAAAATCATTCTTCTTCATATTTCGTTGCCTGGCCTTGACTTAACTACTTTAGGTAGGTTAACAAATCAACCAAATTACTTTTGGCCACATGTTTTCACGGTGTTCCGTAGTTTGAAAGGTCTTACGTTTGTCGTGTTTGGAACAGCCTACGTCACATTACGTCCAAACTTTAAATATTTTACGCACATGTTTATGCCTACTACTACGTGCCATAGTAAACAAAGCAGAGGGAATACTATTTGTTGTAGTGTAGTAATGACGTCATCCTCGCGACGAACCGTAACGCGCCAGAGACAATTAAAAAGGAACAGAAGCGACATTTTCCATAATATTGTTTCAATGTCGAGACGTCATCTTTATTGTGTCTTAGCCAGTTGTTATAGTTGTATATATTATAGATTTATTGAATAGATATAATGAACAATTTTGGTATTTCTAATTATTAATTATTATTATTTGTAATTAATTTTGGCTCTAAGATAAGCCCTTGTTTTTTATTTCCAACCTTAAGAAAATATTTTCATTTTACGATAGAAAGATATTGTATAAATAATTAATGTGTCACATACCATTCAACGCCCTGTTGGTCTAGTGGTTTAAGTACCGGGTCATGATCTCGGGGTCCTGGGTTTGATTCTCGGGTCGAGTGAGAGTATATTTCGATTTTTTCAAACAAAGCTCGGGTTTGTGATCACTAATCCGCATTTGGCAAGCGAGCGTGGTGATTAAGCCTAATCCCATCATAGTAGCGATAACTGATTTCTATGATGGAGGCCTTTGCCCTGCAGTGGGACAGTTTATAGGCTGATACTTATACCATTCAACAGGTAGAAAACCCAATTTACACCGGACGAACAAGAATACTGAAGATTATATTATTAGATTGTTTTCTATGTATTATAAGTATGTATTTTACAAAAGGAAAGTATTCAATGTATACATATTTGTAATTCCACTGTTGGTTCTGATATCCGTAACACAGGTGCTTGAGCTATCTCGGAGTCAGATCAATGAATGTGATGTTGTGAAATATTTTTTTAAATATGTAGCTACATATTTCTATTTTATCTCATTAACATTGAAGTATAATGATTCCTTCAGCAGAGTCGGTTACATATTTTAGCGTTACACGCAATATGACGTCACTCGGGTTCCATTCTGTACACGTATCCCAGAAACTATTCCGAGATCATACACATTCTAGGCAACGAGTTCTGGAGTGGAGACCGCGTAATGTAGGGCGCCCTCTGGCTAGGTGGGAGGACGATCTGCGCAGGATGGCTGGCAAGAGCTGGATGCGAGAAGCCATGGATAGATCACAGTGGCGAACAATTGGAGAGGCCTACGTCCAGCAGTGGACTGCGATAGGCTGATGACGATGATGATGATGACACATTCTAGGAAAGTTTATCTTAAATAAATGCTACTCCAAACTTCAGAGTCTCAGCATGGTGGTCTAAACGCCATAATCTAACACTTCAGTATGGCGGCCTCGCCTATAGCGGCTTGTACTCGCCTATGGCGGGCATTATGAAATTAAATCATGCCGGCATTTGATATGCGCGGAGAGGCAGTTACGTCTGTTCGTGTTACGAGCGCTGATATTGTGACTCGGCGCCACGCTACATCCGTGACCATAATTGAGTAGTAACATAGTGTAGACGTGTACAGTCGCCAGCACATTGTTTTGGTTAGGGCCACAGCAGAATGCTACTTTTAGCATCGGCGAGTAACGAATGTTTTTTCTTCGACTTTGATGATGGCAGACGATCTAACTTTGTAAGCGATTGCCGCCGCCTTTGGACACCAGTGGAGTCACAACGGCACTGCCAACCTTTATAAATAATAAATAAATAAATATTTCACAACATCACATACATTGATCTGACTCCGAGATAGGTAGCTCAAGCACCTGTGTTACAGATATCAGAACCAACAGTGGGTTTACAAATATATACCTATAATACTTTTCTTACATACGTAGGTATAATATATAGAAACACCCAGACCAATACAAACAGACATGTTCATGCACACAAATGTTTGTACTGTGCGGGGATCGAACCCGCAATCCTTGGACCTAATTCAGCGTTCACTACCACTGTTCCGAACGGGTCGTCTTTAAACCCCCTTTACCCCGGATTGGGCATCCGGTACCCTCACTCACGCAGCGAAACACGGCACAGTGCTGCTTCACGCTGGTTTTCTGTGAAGCTGTGGTATCACTCCGGTCGAGCCGGTCCATTCATGCTGAAGCGTGGCTCTCCCACGGTAAATGTAAATGTAACTGTATCTTTGCAGCATCGCGATTGTGCGACGTCCAACTTGCCAAAAAAGTGCTTGAATCACAGCATTTCAGGTATAAAGATTCGAATACGTGGTTTCTGCATTCAGCTTTTAAAATGTGGCTAAAACGTTCGTTGTTGTTAAGGTGAGGGGTAGGACACACTAGCGACGCCAATCGATTTTAATTTTTAGTTACCAAACCGGATCTATTTTAAATGTATGTACGTAAGAACTTGCACACTTTACCAAAAAAGTCCAATAGTCATAGTCTTAACATCAGAAATAAACATAGGCTTGCCGTCCCGGTCCTCAGACTTCATAAAATCGGCAATTCATTTGTTGGCTTAAGTATTAAGATATTTAATAAGCTACCACAAAATGTCATTACCCTATCACTGGATAAGTTTAAGTCTCATATTAAAACCTGCCTAATGAAGAAAGGCTACTATAGTGTATTATTATTGATTAATCTTTTGAGTTGTTATTCATAGTAGTCTATCATGATTGTATTTTTTTTCTCTTCTCAATTGAAACTCTGTAACATCATCAATATTTGAAAGGAGTAACTACTGAGTTTCTTGCTGGTGTCTTCTCAGTATAAATCGACATTCCGAACCAGCGGTAGATATTATTTACCGATTTTGACATTCATAAGTGGTCTGTGTGGACCTAAATTGAAAAAAGATTTTTTTATCTTTTATCTTTAAACAATTTCGGGGTTATAACCTATTGGCAAATACTTAAACTATTTATAAATACTTATACTTAACTTTTGGGTCTGTTTTATTACTCGAAATTTGAATTACCGCCAAAAGCGGCCACTTTTGGCGTGAATTAATTTTTCGCGTACAAAAACGGACCCAACATTTGTACATGGCTATTTAATAAATAGTATTAGTGTTTGCCGAGAGGTTGTTTGTAACCCCGAAATTGTTTAAAATCGATAGAAGTTTTATAGCTAAAACGTAAAATCGCGTAAGAGTAGCGTGTATGCTGTGGCTTTTAGGGCATTGGTCTGTAAAACGAATTAAAGTAGAGGTGTGAACGAGAATGACGTCAATACGTATAGACAAGACGCCCACTTGTTTGACTACTTAATTAAGTATTAAGCTTTATCCTGGCAATCGTACGATCTATGTTATTATCTATTCGCAAAAAATATTTTACTTACTTAATTACTCCACTGGCTCAGTGACCCGAAACGAGTCTTGGCCTCCAAAATGAGAGGACGCCACTTTGATCGATCCTGCACTACTTGTCGTCAGTCACCGGCCTGAAGTTCTCGCAGATCATTCTCGACGATGTCTTTCCAGCGATACCTAGGCCTACTCGTACCTAAAAATATTTTAGGAAGGGAAAACCATTGGATGAAAATAAAATTATTTGAAAATGTCTTTTGCAGTTAAAATAAAATGATAATTTATCAACGCGTAATAATTTTTATTTCATTTGTTACAGGTATGTATCTTCAACAATCTCATAAAATTTTGCATCTTATTTCATAGTAAGTAAAAATAAACTTGTTTTAATAATCAAAAACATATTAAATCGATTTATAATGTGGACTTTTTCCTAGTGTTTCTAGTGTAACATCCTAGTATCCTCGAATTCACCCACTTTAAGACAGTAATTACACTTTAACCGCGCTTTAACAATACTAATCAATGGTTATAACATGGTTATAGAGGTATTAAGTTTGGTGAACTCTGCCCTAAGGATTCAAATCGTGGAAAGTTCAAATATGATATCCAGTGTCTACAAACAAATCTTTACAGGTTTGATATTTTTGTTATAATTAGATTTTTTTATGTGACAGGTGGCAGACGAGCAAACGGATCACCTGATGGTAAGCGATTGCCAGTCACAAGTGCACTGCCAACCTTTAAACACCCCTTTCCCCCGGATTGGGCCTCCGGTACCCTCACTCACTCAGCGAAACACAGCACAGTGCTGCTTCACGCCGGTTTTCTGTGAGGCCGTGGTATCACTCCAGTCGAGCCGGCCCATTCATGCCGAAGCGTGGCTCTCCCACTTGATAGAGTCACTAATCAATTTAAAAAAACAGAACCTTAAAATCCCAAAGATTTTTATTGTCGACTGTACGCATGGGAAATTGGCGCTAATGTGGTATGGGGTTGTGTGTTTGTGCGTACGTTAATTTGTCGGAATGCGCAATACTAGCTGTAAATACTCCACAGGGAAGAATTACTAGCAGTCGTCGGGGATTCATATACATTTTATTGTAATTGTCAATAAATCATCATACTCACTCTATTAACTTCATTCATGCATAATATGTGGCCATTCATGTCAAGCGTTTATACGTGGACCAACATTATCATAGCACGATTAGACCAGACTCAACAGGCTACTTAAAGTGACGGGTACGGCACACTAGCGACGCCACTCGATTTTAATTTTTAGCTACTAAACCGGATCTATTTTAAACATTTCGGGGTTACAATCTCTCGGCAAACACTTATACTATTTATTAAATAACCATGCACAAATGTTGGACGCGTTTATACGTGGACCAACATTATCATAGCACGATTAGAACAAGACTCAACAGGCTACTTAAAGTGACGGGTAGGGCACACTAGCGACGCCAATCGATTTTAATTTTTAGCTACTAAACCGGATCTATTTTAAACAATTTCGGGGTTACAATCTCTCGGCAAACACTTATACTATTTATTTAATAACCATGCACAAATGTTGGGCGCGTTTTTGTACGCGAAAATTTGTACGTGGACCAACATTATCATAGCACGATTAGAACAAGACTCAACAGGCTACTTAAAGTGACGGTTAGGGCACACTAGCGACGCCAACCGATTTTAATTTTTAACTACTAAACCGGATCTATTTTAAACAATTTCGAGGTTACAATCTCTCGGCAAACACTTATACTATTTATTAAATAACCATGCACAAATGTTGGGCGCGTTTTTGTACGCGAAAAATTGATACTTTTGGCGGTAATCCAAATTTCGAGTGCAAAAGCAGACCAAACAGTTAACTATAAGTATTAAATAAATGGTATAGGTGTTTGCCGAGAGGTCGTAACCCTGAAATTGTTTAAAATAGATCCGGTTTAGTCGCTAAAAATTAAAATCGATTGGCGTCGCTAGTGTGCCCTACCCGTTACCTCAAATACTCGTATATGAGTCTCATATACAACGTTCTTTTTTATACCCGTCGGTTGAAATATAGACTTCCTAGGTACCTACGCGTGGAGATAGGCAGTCGATGAACCCACTTAGGAGTGGAATTTCGTAAAATCTGTTCTTAGCCGTGGTAGAACCACGCTTCGGCTTGACCGAAGTGATACCACGGCCTCAAAGAAAACCGGCGTGAAGCAGCACTGTACTGTGTTTCGCTGCGTGAGTGAGAGTACCGGAGGCCCAATACGGGGGATTAAAGATTGGCAGCGCACTTGTGACTCCACTGTTGTCAGGGTGTCTATGGGCAATCGCTTACCATCAGGTGATCCGTCTGCGTGTCTCCCACCTTGAAAAAAATAGATGATGTCTACATCCTATGAGGAATTTGCCTGCCTTTTAATTTTGTCGGTGTTATAGTTTCTGAGAGTTCGGTATTGATCAGTCTCAGTAATATTTCGCTTTATAAGTACCTACCCGTTATACATAGATAGAAGGTTACAAATTCCAAGTTTTGTAGTCATAAGTACAGTTAACTGAATCCAACATCAACGAAGCCATAGTTGGAGGAAAAAAACGTAACGAAACTTTAACATTTGAAGTCATGGTTAAGTCCCTTTGTGTACGAGGATGTGTACTTAGAAGCAAAAAGGTACAAGACCCGAAGGAAGGTGGAAAATGAAACAAAAGTATTATATTGTTCATATCATATAGAAGATAAGCTATTGAACTTGTTGGATTGCCCGGATAGCATTGTTTTAAAATCGATTCAATCTCAGACTTGTTTTCAAACTTAATACTTCATAAGAAACTTAAAATTACTAGAGAACTAATTTACAAGTCCTAAGAATTAACATAAAATAATAATTTTGTCTCTTAGAGGGCGAAAAACTCGTCTATTCGTAGGTAGTTATTTCTCGGTCAACTCGTCTGTGAAACTCAAGGTACGTTTTGACGTCATTTTCTCGAGACTTGAACAGCAACTATTTGAAAAATCTATTAGACGGCTGTGAATAGATAATTATACGTTCCTTTACAAGTAATACATGCACTTAAAGGGATTGAATTAAAGGTAAAGAATTCAATCACGATTATATTTTAACCGATTGAAGAATACTTATCACTCAAACCTAGATACATATGTAATAAAACAAAGGGACAAAACGCAAAACAAATCTTAACATAATTATATTTACTGATAATTTGTTTCACAAAGGAAATGATTTAACATGTATAGAATAAAAGAATAAATAAATCCAAAGGATCCATTACAAGTATATGTACAAACATATCGATCGAAGACCAATTAAGAAATATCTTGGTAAAAGATACATCAAAAATGTTATCCTGTAATTGATACCATAAAAATACACCAAAACAATATCTGTCAACAACCCAGGTAAATACACGTGTGTATTATTACTATACCTAGCTACATAAGTGATGAACAAGCCGTGGAACAAACCCAAGGTCAGGGTAACCAGTTGAATAGTTGTCTATTGAACGCATGTCTTTCATTTGTATTCTTTAGTTTTCCAAGTGTTTAGAGTACTACTTATGTAATTTTATACATTATCTGTACCTTGAGTAACTTTGTACGGTTTCACATCTATGGCTTGATGAAAAATTACTTGTAGTCTGTTATTTCTCCCACCTCAATATTTGAATTTTGGAATATTTGTAATTCTATAAAGTATAATAATTTTTTTTATACTTCTTAATAGAAAGCTACTATTTTTCTTTGGATACCAATTCTGAATTAAAAATTACGATGTTTCGTCTAAATCAAACACTGTTTTTGCTTATATATTAACAATATTCTTCTATAGAATGTTAATCATCTTTACAAGAAGAAATAATAAGTATTAAATAAAATAAAAAATAGATGTTTTAAAGTCTTGACACATTTTTATTTGAAGCAGACATTTGGTCGATTTGTTATGGTGGCAGTTTTAAAACTGTATTATTTCTAAATCACCATGTCAAATCTTATTACTTTTAAATTGTAGATTAGGTTCCACCAGTTACAGATTAACCAAGCAGGTCGAAAGGATCAGTAGTATAAGTTTGACATGGGAACGGCAAGCGCATTGCTATAATTACTGTGCTTATTTAAAAACTTAACACACTTGACATTATCTTCGCTGGTCACTGGACTCTCTAACTAAACTAACTAAATAACTAGGTTGGCACAGCGAACCAAAGTGAGCCTTGGCTTACGAAAATAAGAGTCTCCTATCCAGTCAGTCCTGCTTCACTCCCTGCCAGTCATCCGCTAGAAATCCGCGTAAATCCTTTTACTTGGACTCTCATTTCATAAAAAATAGAAATAAGTTGATAGTTTATATGATTCCTGTATCTATTTGTATTTGACATAAGACCGGAAATAAAAATTACTAGTTACTCTACATGAATAAATTATTCATTACAGAAGTATCGCTGTCGTAGAACTCTTAAAGCAAAAATTGTTGACCTACATACGTCAGCTAAATATAATGTATACAAAATATAAAATCGAGTCTCCCCTACTGTTAGCAATATTGTTATATTGGATTAATCTTCTTTTAATTGACACTAATTTGTGTCATGTCGAGTTTTTATGAGTTCTCATTTTGCCAATTTCATACCCAATTGTTAAATAACTTCCGTCATTGATATCATTACGCCTGCGTTTAACTCATTAAGTTATAACTACGAAATTAAAAAATAATAAAAATGCTATAAACTCCTGCTTTTCATATAAAATTGCTAGTAAACGTTTTTAAAACTTCCTAATTAAAGTCTTTATTGTATATAATATTTCGAGAGACCAAAAAGAATTTTAAGTGTATTTTATTTACATTCGTGGTTGTTGACATTGCTGATCCCGTAAGTCTGGTCTGGATATGGCTCCGGCATACTTTCCGTAGTGTTTAACGGTAAATACTTTTACAAATCTCGTTGGCCTTTCGGATATGCAATCGTACCTTCATAAATCGGTAATTGTGTGGCCTTGACAGCGTAACTGTATCATGTCGCATTGTTACTTTTTAATTTTAACCATATTACAGCATTGAAAAGGGTCGGAACAGTAGCCACCTTTTTCTCTTATTTTTTGCGCCCGAGTTAATTGCCTTTTATCTTAATCATAAGGTCCATAAGTTTCCAGCAAAGTTTTGCGGGAGCAGATCTGATCATTGATCTGAAACGTTGCGTAATTTACTGGTTCTAAACAAGTTACAACAACACAATTTTTAGAATTCCGTGCAGTTCTTAGAATAAAAGGCACCGATGTATATAGATGTATGTAGATGTACACATTTAAAGTCTCAAATTTATTTATATTTTTACTGAAACTTGCCTGAGTATACTTAAGATCTATACATTTAAAGTCTTAAATTTATTTCTATTTTTACTGAAAATACTTTAACGATTGTGAATTTTCCATTTGGACCTGTCACACTAATACGAAATCACACAATAATTTGTTCTCACTACAAAATCACCATCGAGTACATACATTAACGTTATAAGCACGTTTTTAGACTGAACTATACATGAAAATTTAAATAACTATAAAACTCTACAGCCCGACCTCTGAAAAAAAAATTTAACTTTATTAAATATTGAATTCAATGCAATTGCTGCTGTTTTTTTCCAACATCATTCAAACTTGTATTTTTTTTCTTTTTTTATTGCGAAAAATAGGCTGACTAACATTTGGGCCATTTGATGGTAAATGGTAACTGCCACTCATAGACATTTTCTGTGCAGCCTTATCTTCAACATTGTTTTTCTCATCATGCAACCATCCAACTTTCCAAAGCAAATCAGAGAATCGTTTACTAATCTCCGACTTCTTTGTTTTGAGTTAGAATCATCAGAACGGAATTCTCGGGACTCAGTCCTGCTCGAACTTGACCGAGTTTTTTGCAGACAATCAGGTCGCAATTAAACACGTGCGTGCAAAAAAACCGACATACAATTAAGAGAAAAGTGAGCGGGCACTGTCAGTTCACCACGACAATTGGGCACTTCAACCTTTTACGAAGTTCACTAAACGAGATCACCTTCTCTATTCAATGAAATGAAATTGTAAATTGTTATTAAGGTATTTATATTACTGAAGTGGCAGTGGGCAGGCTTTATCTGCCGTAGGAATGATACTGTTTAGGGTAAACGTGTTCAGAAGAAGAGACCACGGTGTGACGATTTCCGCAAACGAACTGGAGCCCAATTTTCGTGCTCGTGATATTTTGAAAACATGGCGGATATCACCTGAAAACCATACAAAAAAACTATGTTTTACTGATGTATATCGTATGAAAATAAATGTCACAAGCACGAGAATTAGGGTCCCGGATGATAAAAAACGAGGACTGATCAAAGTGGCGATCATTTGAAGAGGCCTATGTTCAGCAGTAAACTGTAATGGGCTGATGATTGATTGGATACTCAGATATCATGGTAGATATGTAATTCTTCTTATTTACTATTGGAATAACCAAAATAGCCTAGCTAGACTGAATTGATTTGTCAAAACCCGATAGGTACGATAAACCTAGATAGGTTCTAGTCAGGTCTTTAATATGAAGGGATAGAAGTGTGTGCATAAAAGTTCATTTAAAATACTTATAATTCTTCGACGTTGCTCATAAAAAGATGATTAAACGTCTGCAGTTTTCATATTAATAGTGATACATGTGACAAAACGTCATAAAATATGGAGACCAGAGATTATCTTATCAGTCGGTAATCTACTTTGGTAGATTACGCCGAACACCGACACTGCCAGAGTCGTTCTGGATCAATGTGTATCTCATTTTTAATGTTAAATACCTGAACGTCTTTTTTTAAAGTTGTTGCACTTTTTTTTTCGTCGTTACGCTTTTGACATAGCGGTCGTGGTCGTCATGTGTAGATGCATTACTGGCAGTTATTCTTCTCACAAATTCTCGCCATTTTGCACAAGGGACAACACGAAATTTTTTTTCCAAAATCAAAAATACCGTTTTATAGATTAGCCTTATAGGATTGTAAGAAAAAGTGTTAAAATAGATTTATTTAAATATTTAAAGAGAAATTAAATAAAATGTAAAACCCCGTGTTACGTCACAGCTCGGCATGACCAATTAATGACGCCTTTGCTAACGTTGACTTCAGAAAAAAGAAAATGGCTGACATTGACAGTAGTGAATAATGACAGAGAGAGTTTTTTTATTGTATAGCAAAGCCTCAAGAATACGTCACTTCCTGCATTTTATCTATCTTTTATTAATTTTATTCAATAAAAACACATTTAGCTAAGCCGTTGGTCCTGCGCTCTCCGGTAGTGTCACCCTGGAGTCTCATTCGAATATAGTGTTTCCGAAAAATGTCGTAAGGGAATAGAGAGTGCATTTGTGTTTGCGCACACACTTGAGCACTATAATATATCCTACGCACGTGACTGATTGTTGAGATTGGCCGCCGTAGCCGTAATCGGTTGAAGGATCTACTTTTAGCGACAACTGATTTAACTGTAATTGACACATTACCTCTGCTGGAGATAAAAAAAAAGGTCGTGGGTTCGATCCCCACCCTGGACAAACATTCGTGCGATGAACACTTGTGTTTGTTCAGTGTCTGGGTGTAATATATGTATTAAAGTATATATTTGTGTTCCTCTGTTGTCTGATATCTGTAACACAAGTGCTTAATCTACTTAGTACGGAATCAGGTCAACGTATGAGATGTTGTGAGAATTATTATTATTATTATTATTAATATGGCCAAAAACTTAGAGTTGATAACCTCTGTTTGGGGCCCAGGTCCTCGAGTATGGAGATATTTGTAGAATTAAAATTGATTTTGAAATTGAAAGAATTATCTCCTTAGTAGCATCAGCACACGAAAATGCAACGTGGACGTTGTGGCTCCACTTATTGCGGTTTTCAGCGTCTCGGGAGTTGTTGACACTGAATGTAAAAGAATTAGCCTTTTCTAATAATTGCTTCCCTACTGACTCTATCCTGCATTGTATGCCAATTATGCGCACCATATAGATGTACTCCACCATATAGGTGTAATGTCCTCCTAAAGGATATTACGGCTATGGCAGGCAATCTCAGCAATCAGCCATTAACACAGGACATATTAGTGCACAAGTGAAAACTCAGGAAACCACTCAGGAACAGACTTTGAACCGATACGGGGATCTAACCCTGGACCTTAAAAGTGCGTATCCTGCTCAGGCACAAAATGAGTGCCCAGTTGCCCACTCAAACGCCTTGTCCGGCCGCGTCCGTGAACCCTGCGCGGGCGCACTCAATCGTAAACTGTGACATTTTACTGACATTGCTCTTCTATCGCGATCGGTGCGCCTGACATTTGTGGAACGTCCGCCCAACCTTATATAACTAGCCATTAGTTATCCTTTAAAAGACTAGTTTTACAGCTAAGTACGCACCTAATATGAAAATATTTTATTTTAACTTTTTTCCGCCAGTAACATGGTGTACGTTTATATATAGTAAATTTTATACAGAATGATTTTTTCTTCTCTGTCGCTACGCTTTTGCCAGAGCGGTTGTAGTCACGTTGAGGTGTCCTTGTTGGTGTTAGAGACGGACACAGCTTTCCTCACGATCTCTCCCCTTCTCCCTCTGTTCACAGACTGTCTGGCACAGTCTGACACGGGGTTTCCTATTGCGGATTCCACTTGATCAGTCTGTGATCTGCCGCGTGACCTGGTTCTCTTTACCTTCCCCTGAACGACCAGCCGCTTCATCCAGTCGTTATCACGCTGGATGAATTAGGCTTTATTAAAGTGTAAATTTATATTTAACTAAGTCTACCTTTAGAGGCAAAAGACAAGTCCAGTCAAGTTGTAAAGAGAGAATACAGCGGGAATAAGTAATACATTTTCATACATGTGTAAGAAAAGATGAAAAGACTTTAGTTTGGGCCTATGTTCCTTAAGAAAAGTACTTGTTATCGAGATTAATATGGCTTAAATAAAATTCGTAAGACAGTTTCAATTATGGGCCTTTTTTTCTATGTTCTCATTTAATAATGCTAAAATTTAATTACAACGTAAGTTTTGAAGTCTAATCGGGAAATGATTTAGTTAAAATTTTGTTCTGACGAACCCAACCCTGGCAATCGATCGCGGGAGTTCTCAATCAGAGGCTGGTAATACACTATTGGATCATCAATCTGCGTACGTGGCTAAAAGATATAGGTGCCCAAAGGTCGCCTAATGTCTGTAAAAAATTAAAGTACCCAAACGAAATTTGATTAGTCATATCCAACCTCCAATTAACCCTCTGTACCCTTGTGGTAATACTTACGACCGGTTTGCGACCTATTTAGAACGCGTTCGTTCACTCGTCGGGGAGTGTAGTGCAGATGCGGTTATCGCGTTTATTTTCTCGCTTTGCTCTTTATAAAGCTAGCTGACGCACTCGCGGGTCGTTGACCCGTAGTTCTGAGCGCTAACTTTGTGACGAATGCAACCTTGTGCGGCCGGCGATGCGGAGCACCTTTTGCAGTTCAGCGGGCTCAGGGAAAAACGCATTTTTTGTACGGCTATTCTCTAAGTTAACTTTAACGTCAATAAACGTAACTAAATTAACAAATGCATAAATTGTAACTTCACTGTGTTCTCAACTGTTACATAAAAAAAATAAAAAAAAATTGACTGACCGGATGGCGCAATTGGTAGTGACCCTGCCTCTTACGCCAAAGGTCATGGGTTCGATCCCTACCCTGGACAAACATTCGTGCAATGAACACTTGTGTTTGTTCAGTGTCTGGGTGTAATATATGTATTTAAGTATATATTTGTGTTCCTCTGTTGTCTGATATCTGTAACACAAGTGCTTAAGCTACTTAGTACGGTCAGCCTATGAGATGTTGTGAGAATACTGTGTCTGCCACATCACATAAATAAATCTTTAAAATTATTAAAAAGTTACTTGACAGACTTGGCAAAAAATCTTACACAATAAATTTTAATAGTTTCAATAAAAAAAACATATTTGCATTAACGTAGAAATAAAAAAAAACATGTTATTAAGCATGTTTTTAATTTTCTTATTGCAAAAATTCATAAATAGTAATGATTTAAAATATCGATATAGAGTTAAGGATGAGATTTTAAAACATTATAATAATAATAATTCTCACTACATCTCATACGTTGACCTGATTCCGTACTAAGTAGCTTAAGCACTTGTGTTACAGATATCAGACAATAGAGGAAGACAAATATATACTTAAATACATATATTACACCCAGACACCATTATTACAGATTAATTAGTTAATGTTATACATATAACATTTAAGTTGTTTAAAATGGTCGATAACACTCGAGCCACTTGGGTACGGGACCCAGAGTTAATAAAGCGGTCGTTTACGACCTGATGTCGGCTACGAGATTGAGATAAAAAGCGAGCGGTGTTGCGCTTGCGCTGCCTAGTGCGGTCAAGCGAACTTGACTGTTTGAGTGATCTTGATCACGCCCAAGATCGAACGATTACAAGCATTGGTCCTCAAGGGCAAAATCCAATACTCCATTATTGATTGCATCCATAGTGTACAAACAGATGTTAAATATTTAACATACCAGCCACTATTAGACCCTGGTATAAAGTGGTTGCCTAACCTGACAGATTGGATCACTGCAATATGAGAGGGGGCAACTTTTTATAAAAAAATATATACAACCAAGTTTTTATTTGCTTCTCATAGTATCTTCAGCTGTTTTTACCCGACTACGGCAAAGCAAAAGGAGGGTTATGATTTTGACAGGCTATGTATGTATGTATGTATGTATGTATGTATGTATGTATGTATGTTCATCTGTTTCCACGTAACTTCTTAACTACTTATCAGAATTCGACAAATGACATATCATTATAAGCGTCTTGATCGTCCGCTGGTTATAGGCTATATGAAGTTTCACAAAATCTAATGTGGCGCCCTCTAGCGGACAAAACATACAGAGTAAAAAAATAAAGTTATGATAAATATGCCGTGTTTGGTATCATTTGAAAGCGCTTGACTTGTACATTTTGAATATATATATATATATTACTAGCACTTGGACACCAAAATAGTACAAATAAAATAAAAGTAAAAAAACTAAAACCCAACTACGACAAAAAACGTCGCTGAAAAAGTATAAAACAAGCCTTCGTTGTCAATTTATGCAATATTCACTATGTAGAGATAAAATTTCATGTTTGGAAAGGCGTAGTCACACGTTAAATATACTACCCTTTGACAACGTGTGACTGCGGATTTCCAAACATGAAATTTTATCTCTACATAGTGAATATTGCATAAATTGACAACGAAGGCTTGTTTTATACTTTTTCAGCGACGTTTTTTGTCGTAGTTGGGTTTTTCCCACCAATATCACAGTCCATCCATGCAGCATTGGGCCTCACCGCTTAAGGATTGTTAGCTGCTGTGTTTACTAAGGCTTATCGCATTGTATGTACTTATCTATTTTGTGTTATTCTGTTAATGTAATTTTAATTTGATTTTAATTTTATTTATTTATTATCTAAAATTTACATTAGATTACTAATGTCAATTAAATAATTTAAATTATGTATTGTCAAAATGTATTTTATGTTGGTGTTCTAATTTAAATTTATGTTTAAAAATTATTTTAAATTGAATGAATAAATATAAAATATAAATGTGATGATGATCATAATATGACCTATGGTTGAAATAAATGTTTTTTTTTTTAATAGATACAATATAAAATTTGAAGTAGATTCGTGAACCACATTTTGACTCTACGAGTACTGGATGGAAACCACGTGTATGGAACCATTGCTATAGAGGCTTGTTATGCTACTCATATAGGTAGCATAACTCCGACTATTATTACGTTACTGTATGGCATAGCCATAGTAATGTGGCATAACTCACGGTTTTAAGCACATAGACTATTTTGTCTTTTAAACCGAAAAAAAAAACTGTTTTTAATACTATAGCTTCAATGTTTATAGCAGAGTATTATTTTACCTTACTCTATGGCTTAAATTAAGTACTATTTTATTAAAACTTTATCTTAAAGTCTTCCGAATTCAATGCCCATACATGTAAAGGCTGGCCATAAAATTAATGGACCTGGTTTTACTGCAAAATTTGGTCAAACGAACGTTGTAATGTGGGTCATAATAACACATTTACTAAATCGATCGAAACGCAACCTTTACCGGGTTTTTTATATTTTTTTATAAAATAGCGAACATAACAACACCCTGACACCAGTGAAGTCACAAGTGCGCTGCCAACTCACGCAGCGAAACACAGCACAGTGCTGCTTCACGCTGGTTTTCTGTGAGGTATTAAACTTCGGTCGAGCCGGCCCATTCATGCCGAAGCGTGGCTCACCCACGGTCCAACGGAGTTGGTATTCAGGTCCTTTTTTATCACACGGGAGGTACCCATGAAATCCACATCTCATTGTTTGACTTGCACGTGACTTGTTTTTTCTGTTAGCTAATCTACCTATAGTCGGCAAAAATTGGGTGCCTCGACGCGCTGGTCGTACTGGGCGCTGGCTATTTGCGGCTCTCTACTCATCCGTGGATCCGTGAAAACAATTCGTTTTCCACTAATCGATTTGTTCTAGACAATGTTTTGGTTATTGATTGCATTTTTTGGTTCAATATTTCTTTGTTTGTGAATTTATAGCGTTACGCACTCAGTTCTCTTTTTTCACGCATTGTGCTTTTAAATCGATTTATAAATATAAATACCCAGGCTAATTCCTACCACATTAATACTTGCTTACCGTCAACATATTTAGATACACGGATTTTCGTAAATCAATGTACCTAATCAATAATGTGGAAGAGATCGTTATTAGCGATAAGACAGCTTACATTGTACTAGTATAATACCATAGACTAAGATTTGTAAATTTTGTGCTATAAAGTGTATTTGTCTATATATCTATCTAATTCTGCATTTAAATCTGTAACATTTTTACAATCGGTTGTCACTCTAATGTTTATAACTAATTTGGTTCAATATTTATTGAGGACTTTAAACTTCCAATTACATAAAACAAGCAACCAACACCATTATTTGTACAACTTTTAATTCTAACTAATTGACTTAGGATCGAACTGTGCATACAATATTTACTCCCGCGGTTACAACACGTGGACTCAAGAAAACAATATTGATTAACCTATATAATACCAAGAAAGTTAAACGTAATCCAACAAAAAGGTTCTGAGGTAACCCAACTACTATCCCAAGGACGAACACGATGTTCCTCCATATGCTCAAAACGTCCGAAGGCTCGCAATATCGTTTACAGCCGAACAGTCCAGGGTGACCACCGGGCCACCCTCACCCGTCTCCCGAGCCGCCACGTGGACTCAACAAGTGCCGGCACATGCGCAGAACGAGCCACCCACCTAACCTCCCGTGGTAACCGCACTGACAAAGTACTTTTCCATTACGATTCGGTGATCGCATAAGACAAGAATATTAAAAGACAGTAAGTAAGTATCAGATTCAGAAATAGACTGATTGGTACGTGAGAAGCTATTCATGATGAAGATTCTCAGTATGACACGGTTTATACGAATAAAAACGAACACGCCAATTGCTGATTTAATTCCAAAACAGAAGCCATGTTGACTTCCTGATCGTAAGTGATAAGAAGGTGCAACGGCAAATGCAACGCTCGAGATTCCCAAAACAATAAGCTCATCTAAGTAAATATACAATTATCCTTTGATATACATAAAAAAATGTTTAATAACGAAAATAGTCAAAAAGATTAATAAAATTCAAAGTAAATTCCAATAATAATCCATATAACGCTGATCATGCAAGCCTTAGATATTTTACTTCAAGATATAATAGTGTTCAAACGTCCTGCGGAAGATGGTATTATTTATTCAGCATATCAAAGATATTCGAATGTCTATTTTCTTACAAGTGATCCATGGAAAAATACTCAAGTCGTATCTTTTAAAACATTGTCAGTGCCTACTTCACTCCAATTAGTACAAAATCATTCCAAATAATGTTACGTAGATATTTCAAACATGTGTTTGCTTTTGTTTTCAAACATTTCCATATCACAATTGACCTTGAAAGGAGTTACGAACTCACTGGTAACCGTTTTATGCGAAATATTTAGAATACTTGAACATAAATTGGACTGACCGGATGGCGCAATTGGTAGTGACCCTGCCTCTTACGCCAAAGGTCGTGGGTTCGATCCCCACCCTGGACAAACATTCGTGCGATGAACACTTGTGTTTGTTCGGTGTCTGGGTGTAATATATGTATTTAAGTATATATTTGTGTTCCTCTGTTGTCTGATATCTGTAACACAAGTGCTTAAGCTACTTAGTACGGAATCAGGTCAATGTATGAGATGTTGTGAGAATTATATTATTATTATTATTATTAAATTTGGTATCCTAACTCCACATGCACCATTATTAATAAAACATACATACAAAACACAAGTACCTATTTATCACACGAATGTTCGTCCAGAGTGGGTATCAAACCCCTGACCTTTGGCGTTCGAGGAAGGATAAGTACCAAATGCGCCTCCGTTCAGTCAAGCTTGAAATTGAGATGTCGAATCGTAGTGTATGATATTCTGCTACTCGTTGTAGCCTTCGACTTAGCAGTCCAGCTCCTGGCGTCCGTTACAATTCAGTCCAGTAACTGGTAAAATTCACTGCCAGGTCTTCGAATGTTTTTTTTTTTCAAATAGTGCCTATTAGTAGTTCGTCCTCCAAGTTCGTATAACCTTTTTTCTCGCACTTGAAATTGTCAGCCCTATGGCCCCAAGCAATTACTGGACTATTACGATTGCCCACCGGCGTGTAAACAGCATGTAATTAAGCTCTCAATCCCGTCCCACACCGAATTATGTGCGAATTAAGCCCGCACCTTAGGGAGTTCGTCTCGCGCCGTTTCACTTTTCTTTGGATCATGACGTCTGATTGGAATTCTGTTGCGGTAACTAACTAACTGTATCATGCTTGTATTTTCTTTTTGTGCAATAAAGAATATCTATCTATCTAACTCAAAAACGTATTGCTGTTGTTGTACTTAAATTTTGTAAACCCGGAAATAAACGGCCAACTGCAGAAAGTAACAAATATTTTTTTATACTACAAATAACTCTTCATTATTTTTAATAGGGCCATGAAAACATTACTGGAGTCAAGAAATGTATGATGTAATTACTGGTACAAACATCGAAAGTTTCGACTAACTTGATCGCTGACGAAAATTTATAGGGTTTTACACAGCTTAGCTCTGGAAAAAGGGGCGTCTGAGCTTCGATTGAACTGGCTACAGTATAGCGCCATTCCCATTTTAGACCCGAAAAAATGCGCCTGTCCCAAAATGCAATGGATTGATCTGTCTTATGCATCCCGTAACAGGAAACCAACCACAGACATGCCTACTTTTTAACTTCTAGTGCACTGTTTTCGATGCCAAAAACACGAGTACTAGCAGATAACCCTTGGCGTCATATTCCAAACCGCCCGCCCCGATCCCTACCTCAGCGTTGGCCCTACAAAATGTTGGGCCAGTGGTTATAAGTATATTTGACACTTATCATCGAACAGCACGGGCCGACTTTTCTCCATTTTTTTTTTCGGTGGTACGTGGGCGGCTAGGAGGCGCCGCGCCTCCGTTGCCATGGCGACGGGTTGACCGAGTGACGCTCCACTTATTCGATACGCATTGGAAAGTTACTTAGTTATTTTGGCCTATTCAGAGAACTTTGAAATGAGTAACCCTAATAAGTTACGGTCAAATACTTTCATAAAAGTTAAATTATATAGTATTTCGCAAATTATTCAATATATTTTACATGGCTCTAACCGAAGTGGTTTTGACAATGTCGAGTAGCTTATAGAGAATAAGTGGGTAATCTACAGTCGAAGTCAGACAAAGTCACAGTCACTCAATAAAACGCCTATGCGTTTTATCGACCTACGAATTCTGCCGATACCACTCTAAACACAATAGCGGGTTTTAAGACTATTGAGTCCAAGCAAGTTATCACGTGACAACTCACTCGACACCCATAGTGTTCAAATCATCGATTGAAGTTGAAATTCATCGATTCTTGTGTGTCTTAGTCCTACTGCCAGAATCGTTTTGTCTATTCAATATTAAGGTATGGTCAGCACAACTACTACACTCATAAAGACTATTGTCTCTACACTAACTAAGACCACAAAGTAATCCTGTACCTGCCGGATCTTTCAATCCTGGGTTCTTTCTTATTCTCAGCCAGCTTGAGTAAGGAGTTCTCCAAACGTCCATGATATTCCAACGATTAAAAGTAATAGGTATTAGCTACAAAATATTACGCCGCTTAATAACATGTAATTATTAGAATATTTTCATCTGACAATTTGACAATTATTTTGAAAACATGAACCTCCACGATTTCGAACCATTTTCCGTCGATACAATACCTGAAATTCATATGTTCCCTAATTTGTAACAACTGTAAAATTTCAATGTAATCATTACTATTAATTATTATCAATGTTTGTTCTTCGATCCATAAGCTCGGGCAATTATGTCCCGGATTTTCGGAAGGCGTGTGTGGAGCCGAAACCAACCAGTAGAGGCACTTTCTTTAGACAATTTACTAATTATTAATATAATTATTTTTGGCCGTGTGGTCCCCGGCAGAGTAGAATAGGCCACCCTCACTCTTACCGAGGTGTCGTAAAAGGCGACTAAGGTAAAGCTGCTGGCATGATCATTAGCACCCAGAGAAGGAAAACTCTGCATTTCAAAACCATCGCCAACCCGTCTGCCAAGCGTGGTGAGTATGGCAATTACCCCTCATGTGATTGAGGGAGGCCCGTGCCCCAGCAGTGGGGACTTAAATGGGCTGATGATGATGAATATAATTATTTTTGTGTATCGCATAATCATTTTACTAGATCTTTCCTGAAAACGTTACGTATACAAAAATTGTCGCTAGTGTGTATACATACAGTAGTAACAAAACATTGCGTGCATCAGAAGTATAACGCGACAAAACGCACGTCATACATTATTACTTATTATGAATGTTTATCAGTCGACCACTCCGAACTCAATTACCATACTACAATGATGTCCCGTGTACAGGAAAGAATAAAATGAAAATGTAGGTAGATATTATGTACACAAGTGTTTGCAAGCAAGTGATAGCCCGAACCAATATGACATGCATGGGATCATACAATGACAAACACAAAGTTTCTCTAATGACTGATGACCTTGCAAGGTTACTAGATACATACATATAAATTCGTGTTTATTTATGAAATTAAAAGAGATGTAAAACTGGTTTATCTCGTTTTGCATCGTATTTTTAAATAATACTTTCGTGTTACTTGAGAAAAATGATCAAAATTATTATATTTAGAACCCGACATTAGTGCATATGACTTTATCTCAAAACATGACATCAATCAAACATGTTTTAATTCAACAATGTAAATTCCTACTTGACCAGTAGAGACTACTATAGTGACATATTAATGTGTAATACAAATGTGTCTCCCATTTTCAAAAGCCCACTATCCAAATATCTAGTTGTGATTGACTGTTTTATCAAGACAGTTGTCAATGATGTAGGAATCGCGTGATGTTGGACGATCAACACCAAATTGTTGATAGATATCTGTACTCAGGCGCTCAAGGGTGTTAGAGTGCTAACGTTCAATATCTAATCAACACAAAAAGTAATGACATTATGATCGTCACACCAAAATGTTTATACATGCTACACATAAACTTAGACATATTTTTGTACCAAGTTGCATGTATCCTTCTTTTTATATACCGTGTTTTTACCGTTTACATCCCGAAAACCTCATAAAGACCATTTAGCATGTTAGATCAATAAAATAAGCGAACAACACTTTCTGCTGCACTGATGGAAAGGTTAGGCCTAAGCTTGGTTGATTGTTATCCTTTTTTTGTAAAGATACAAAAACATGTAAAATAAAATAAATTATAAGTAAGTAAGCACCTAGGTATATAAAATAAGTTTTATTTAATTAAGCAGGCAGCATTTTTTTCAAACCTTAGTGGTTTATCAAATGCTATTTACATTGTTTATTATAATATTTTGTTATTATGATGGTAAATAAATTTAAAAAAAAACAAATTAGCTGTTCCATGCATTATTGCTGGGTGGACATTCCATTTTGTATGGAACAGCAGATTTTTTTTCGCTTATTTTATTAATTTCATATGCTCAATGGTCTTTATTTACGATACCTATGATGAGGTTTTCGGGATGTTCGCTCCCAGCGATAAGACCGCCTAAATTGTACATTGTATCTCTGTTTACCTAGCTTTTAAGTTTTGTATGTTGTGCAATAAAGAGTATCTATCTATCTATCTAAGTAAACGATAAAAAATACGGTGTATATTTATTGTATAATATTTCAGTAATTTCCAGATATGGAACAAAATTATAAATTACAACTAGAATAGCTGTTGAAACCGTGGGTAGTAAAAAAATCATTTTTAGGTGTAACAAAACTTATTACATGTTCTTCCTAATTCAAGTAATATTTTACTTGAATAAGAATAATTTACACAAGATAGTTGAATGTAAGTATGTATGTGATGTTGTTTATAGATAGGTAGATAGAATATATTTAAATTGGTTAAAACTAATCATTACATATTTCTAACCTCATAATAAAGAAATCTAAATATTGACGGTAGTATGCTACCCTGCGTAACCCCACTCTTGTCGGCACGATGAGTCGCAGAAGGAAACTATTGACGCTTGTCAAGTTGCATTAACCGCTTCAGTGGACACCTAAACTTAATAATAATAAGATTAAGATGTATCATATACTTAGTTTCGTGTAGAAGGCACACTCGGAGGAGATAATTAAATTATTAGAAAAAGTAATGAAAAAGATTTGTAAAGATTAGAAATTTTGTCGTACCAACATCAATCAAATTAAGAGCAAGTCTGTTGTGAAGAGTGCATTTAAACACTCTAAAGGATTTTAAAGTTTTTAAATCATTATTTATCAAATCCAATGTAATCTCCTCATGCGTATGAAAAAGGCTGAGATGAAAGCACATCCAAAATGAATAATTGAATTAATAATTGAAATGTGAAAAGCAAAGTACAAAAATATAATGAAAGAAACCCAAAAAACCATAATCAGACCATTGTACGCGGTATCTAGACACGTGGCAGCTTTTCAAACGCAAGTTGAAAAAATATTGGTGAGCGGAAAAGTGTACATTACTTAAGAAATGCTATACATACAAGAGACGAAATGGAAACCTTCGCTCAGGACATGACGTGAATAATTTCTGCGGGTTTTCTTAATACTGTGTTATTATTAAAAAAAAAATCTGAAATGTAGAAAGTTCAATGTACAAGAATTTGAAAATGCTTTTTATGTGTAATCTTATGTACGTTTGTGTAAGTTTTGCTGAAGATACCTTTGTAAGCAACATAATTTTGGCTTAAGCATAAGTATGCATCTCTAATACAATGTCACCTGCAGTCGTGCCACGGTGCCACGTTGAGCTGTCACGTGTTTTACTTGCTGTTCATTTGTTTATAACGACATTATCATTTCATGTGAGTAGACACACAGAGTTAATAACCTTTAAACACGTAACAGTGTCAGTGTAACAAGAATTACCTACAAAATAAGCACCTTCATTGGCACGTACAATGTTTTTGTTTATGTACTTATGCGTTTAGTGATACATTGCTTAGGTACCTTATGACCAGAAATGATTTAGCAGATCCTATTACGTTCAGTATTTATACATGTTTTTGACTATAGTATTTATAAATAGTAAACTGTTATCTATCCCACCATAAGTGACACTATGAGATATGAATGTTCAATGCGTTAAAATAGACAGATGTTCTTACAACAGAGCGTAGATAATTCCTTATCTTGCCCTTGGCATGAAAAACATGATATCTTCACCTTAAACGCTCAAGAAAATTAAAATCTCATAAGAAATACACATTGCTGGAAATAAGATGAAATTGGAATCTAATTTACTGCAATATACGCATAATTTTTCAAACACAAAAATTGTTTAGAAGAAACAGTGTGGAAAATATTACCTATACTTGCAGCAACTACACTGAAGGTAATGTAACAGTTACAATATTAAAAAGAACTCTACGAATTTTGGAAGCAAGTAAGTAAAAATATTATTATAAAACATCACGAGTACTTTTGCCTTTCTATGCACTTGCGTCGTCCGAAAGATCATAACCTCAAACGAAAGATTAAAAAACTTTCGAAGCGTGGAAATATATTTTTTATCGTCCGTAATCATTAACAGTCGAACGGCTGCGACAAGAAATGGCGTTTGAAGGGTATTTATAATGGCTTACGTCACGGAATGTTTATAAACACTCGCCCGAGGCGTACTCGATTATTTTTAGCAAAAACCTTTGACATGTCGGCTCGCCTCACGTCACGCAATGGAATGTTGCCATTACGATAATTGTGACTTTCATGACACGCATTTTTTGAGGATGTAAACATAAAAATCAAAACCATAGAGTAAGGTAATAATAGTCTGCTCTTTTCAACAGAATTTGACCATCACATTATTAATTAACCAAGTAATAATAATCTTCTGAATTTAACTTAAGTACTTCATTAAAATCCCCCAACAAGGACATTATTCCGTTAACAACATTTTGCGTCAGGTATTTATAGCGCTGTTGAAAAATGAGATGAACTTTTTCAACCTTTACTATCTCTTGAGTATGCAAGACTGCATTTATTTGCATCAGCAAAAATATTTTGTAGAATGCCGTCATTTTATGCCCGGTTATTTATTTAATAATATATTTGGAAACTCTCATTTCCTCATGTACAATAACTGAAGGAGTAAGATTTTCGCATTTGTTTCATATTGATTTTTTACTTCTTTAATTACTTTGCCGTATTACTTACATATTTTGACAGTTAAATATAATTCTTATTGGCGTTTTTACTTTATGCAGCGAAATCAAGCATCGACGCTTTAGCCTATTGACCAAAAAAAAAATTTCAAACGATAGTTATTTATTTCCGAAATTGTGACAACATTGAAATTATAATATCAATCATATAGCCTCTCTGACAACGCGCGTCAGGTTACACGATACACACGATTCTTTTCATTCTTTATGTCTAGATCTTTTCACAAGAGTTTTGAGTGGTTAATGGACAATATAGACATAATTTTGAACGCAAATGATTAAAGGAACATTTACTTCATCATCATCATCATCAGCCCATTTAAGTCCCCACTGCTGGGGCACGGGCCTCCCTCAATCACATGAAGGGTAATTGCCATACTCACCACGCTTGGCAGACGGGTTGGCGAGGGTTTTGATATAAATGCATAGTTTTCCTTCTCTGGGTGCTGATGATCATGCCAGCAGCTTTACCTTAGTCGCCTTTTACGACACCTCGGTAAGAGTGAGGGTGGCCTATTCTACTCTGCCGGGGACCACACGGCTGAACATTTACTTAATACTAGAATTTGATAACTACTCTCAATACTTAATAAAACCATTATAATATAATTCATATTAGTTCGTAGCATTAACAGATTGTGAATACGATTAGCATTCGAGCAACAATGAAGATCGTCTCAGGTTCAAGGCTGATAATCATTTTCATAGTTAGAGCTCTATGCAAAAAATTTAAAGACAAATACTTTATGTCCTCTAAATGCGATTAATATCTTCTAGATTTTTCCTCAGTAGAAGGGATCCTTGACTTGCCGCCGGTTTGATCGTACTTGACCGGCTTTTAAATCTTATGCTTGATGATGTAATTTTTTCCTCGTGTTACTAAGATTCGATTGAAAGGATATTAATGTATAGGCTGTAATCTGATTACAAATTTAATCAAGTTCTTGCAATAAAAAATATAGATTTGTAAGTCTTACATAAAGCCTAGTAGAGGTTTTGCCAATTATAACCAAAACGTCTTTCAAGTTGATGATGGCCGCAACTCCTTCAAAGCATTTTAAACTGATATTACAGTTTCCGTAATGTGGAAATGGTAATCAGTAAGTATGAAGTACATATACGATTAAAAAGAAAAAGTGGATTCGCTTAATGTAAAATACGTTGACACATGACAATAAAACAACAACAAATCCAACTGATTGGGAACATTATAAATAGGTATTGTTTATATATATGCACTATGCACTAGAAAGAAAGGTCTTCAAAGTGCACAATCCTACATTTACATAATTACGTCGTTTCGATTAGTCGTCGTTAAAATTATAGAACAGCCAAATCATTTGCCAGCCACCGAGTGCGAAACTGAGCGGCAACGTCGCACCTCAGCGTGGGGGGAGGGGGGAGGCGTAGCAACAGGCGCCTCGGCCACGTGCTCAACGGCCTTGCCACCCGCGGTGGAAGCTTCGCGCCTTTTTTTAGATAACAACCTCTAATCACTTACATTAAACCGCATGGTTTATGATAAACGCTATGAAAATCTATATGTACAGTTTCAGAATCGACGAGGAAAATATTGATGAATTTCTTTCTATTTGGTAAATTGCACTCACTGTCTGCTAGGCAAATATAACATAATGTAACTCAAAATTGTAAATAAAATTGTAATCTGATTCATGTACAAAAATTGTTTAAACTATGTTTATGATGTTTATTTTCTTTACGTAAACAAAAGAAAAGAAGAAGCATTTAAAGACAGTAAAAATATTATAACCTAATAAAATTTGCCACAATTCACCCTTACAATGAATGAATATGATAATATTAAGAATCTCAATGATTGTATTATCCATTCTACTGACAAAAATGATAATATAGACGAAGCGCGGCGTGCAACGTTGATTGTCACTCGTCACGTCACGTGCTGCGCATCAACTGTTATCATGAAGAATTGTTTCTGCAAGGAAATAATCTCTAATTCTGTTTTCCAAGTTAAAGAAACTCAATACCACTCTATCAGATAGACTAGTTACTTTTCAAAGAATTTTCTGGTTCAATTATTTCAATTGCAAATTGTTCCTGGTTCTGCGTAGTATTGTTAAAGATAAAGTTGTCTAAGAAATGAATCAAACCATAGAGAATGGATAGCGTAACAATCGATAAAATGCCAAGACCGCGAACATCATAAATCAAATGGACCCGGTACTTTTAAATGATGTTCGATCGTTTTTTCTATTGCATCTAAAAATGAATGGTCGATTTCTATAAATCATGTATTCTAGGCTTATCTTTGAGATAAAGTATCACACCACATCAGTATTTTATTACTTACTAATCTACTCAACGGTTGATAAGAAGAACCCTTATGAACTTTTGTTTTACGTAATCGTGCATCACACATTTAAATGTGAAATAACGTAAAACTATCTGAATGTATAACGCATGTCTTAAAAATTTTAGTTATTTTAACTGCAAATCTGCTAACATTTTTCCACTTTAATAAAATTATCAGTAGTAGTATTTATTGCACTTGATTCTGAAAGAAGAGTAAATGTGAAACAGTTTACTATTATTCAAGAAATAGCTGAAATATTCCGCAAGGGCCTTAACCTTGACCATTATCAACTACAACTAGCTTTTCAACAATAGTTATCAGTTACCAGTATCAGCTTCTACTTCTACGCATGACCCAGATAAAATATCAACTGTAGTTTTAATAAGGTCATTCTGCTAATCTAGCGAGCAGATACAACGATTATTAGGTTAGTAATTACATCATCAGGGAAATAAGTCACCAGCGATACTTCGGTCCCGTGAGCGAAGGCCACATAAAGCTAATGACTTCCGCGTGGAATCCTATCTACATGTATAATGCAAATAATTATTGTGCTGGTTCAATCGTGTGATACATGAATAAGGCCCTTCGAAGCAGCCATTCATAATGGTCCTATCAATATGAATGGCTGCTTCGAATTTTATGATTCCATAATGAATTGGGTAGGTACATCTTAGACTGTTTCAGTAAAATTTCATAACCTATTAGAAAGCGCAATGGAAAAGAGGGGATCGTGAAAATAGTAAATGCGAAACTAATTTTAACAGTATTGACAACATTTCCTTGGTCAAAACTGCAAAACTTCTTCAAAGGGTCTCACGCTGTAAGGCAGGATCGCTCCGAATGCCATTTGCTATCTGGAAATTCAAATTAGATTTAAGTGATTGTCTGAAATAAGTACACAAAGATACCAAGAAATGTAAAAAGAAATGTAGATAAAGCTACAATCAGATTGACGTCACATTCGTTGTTACATTTACCTACTTGAAATGACCGATTGCTCGATACGAACAACAAAATCGAAAGTCGCAGTAATAAAGACAAAAGTTTCCAAAAACCACATTTTGTGTCTTTGGATAGTAGTGTTCAGACTTGGCAGACGTTGGCTCAGTTTCCACTGGCTCCTGATCTATAAATACACATTGCATCTATAAATTTTGCTTCACAAAAAAGGTCGGGAACTTCCCATGACGGTGTTTTATTCATCAAATGCGTTCGGGAATAAGTTTTATGCAAAAATCACAAAACGTCTGCACCCGTTTTGGCTATTAGCCAAAGAAAACGGCGTGTCCATTTTGCTTCGAGAATCGAGGAATAAAGTCTGTCTATAATTTATTGCTCATATGTTAATTTAACTAACCTAAAAACTTCTTTGTTTCAGGTAATTGCGGTCCTATTATACTGATCTACAGGAAAAATCTTCAAAGAATAGCCTAATTTGATGCTGTAAGTAGGTAACGTTTGTCTTTTTAGGAATGCTCACTGCGTGTTGTAAGCGATTTTTTTCTTAAATCTCTTGATAAGTGGGTGTAGTAACACAAAATGTTCTCCTTATATATTAGTATATTGCAAAGAACTATGTATACGTCTATTATACGTCTTGCTAGCTAATCATTTGTCTATTTCTGCAGGAAAATATCAGGTCCACGCTACCAATATACATTTTCCTGAAGTAAATTTTATCCTTTATTACTTTGAGAAATCTTAGTTTTGTATTAGAGAAAAATCGCAAAACTGGACCATAAGTTTTTGGGATCTTTCGTTAAAAATATTCAAAAATACGCATCGAATCATAAAGCGCACAGGGCGTCCAAAAATCGCAAAATAGCTCTCTATATTCTCTCTAATTGTCCAATCGAATGAAAATATCAGTAAATTCTCAAATTTTCACATAATAATGTGTCTGTCTTAAATTAAGACCTGGCAGTTCTTGTAAACTTTTTCAGTAAGAAATCTTAAGAACACTCTTATTCGTATTTAAAATAGCGATAAAGTTATTGGAAACAATTTTCGAATATATTGTATCGGCTGATAATTAGAATAGAATAGAATAAGCATTTATCTGGTAAACACATCACATGATTTTGACAGAAAAGAGAAAAATAATACAAGATAAAAACACTTTCCGTGATATGTTACCAAAATAGTACCACTCAGCAGTATGTCACGGCGCCGGAACGCCATGACGCTGGTATTCTGTGGGAACCATTGGGGTAAAGAGAGTCACCAGCCAACATTAATAAAAATACCTACTTTACATCAAAGGATATACCTAGATTATAACACGGTTAAGAAGAAGAAAAAAAATACGATAAAAATAATAAATAAATATAATATAAATTATAATTAAGTAGCCATTTTAACAGATAATTAGTAACCATGATGAATTAGATAATAAGCGGACCCCAGGCTCCGAAGCGACAGCTTGGGACGCAACCGGGAAAAAACGCTAAGATGATGATGGTGATGATGAATTAGATAATGACGACAGCATTTTGTAATAGCATAAGTAAATCTTAACCATCTCAGTAAATTTAGTCACAGTCACCAAGTACATTAAAGCTCTTAACTTCTCTCAGTAATTATTTCATAATCTATTGTCATCATCATCATCGTCAGCCCATTTAAGTCCCCACTGCTGGGGCACGGGCCTCCCTCAATCACATGGGGGATATTGCCATACTCACCACGCTTGGCAGACGGGTTGGCGAGGGTTTTGATATAAATGCAGAGTTTTCCTTCTCTGGGTGCTGATGATCATGCCAGCAGCTTTACCTTAGTCGCCTTTTACGACACCTCGGTAAGAGTGAGGGTGGCCTATTCTACTCTGCCGGGACCACACGGCTTTGTCTATTGTAATTTCACCTTTTTGACTCTCGTCTCTCATTTTCTCGACAAGAGAGAGACATACAAATATCGTAATTGTTTACAAAGCAACTATACGAGTACGACTTTAGACCAACGTGCGATCTCACAGGTGTTGCCGCCATAATGGAATCGTCCAGCGATATCGAAGATAGCGGTGTGGGCCGTTATTATCGGCCTGTTATTAACATTGATTATGTCCTGCGAGCTATGTTAGAAAATGAATGAATACACGATAATGACTTGAATAATTGAAGGAACGTTTTCCGGCGAGTTGTAAACTGTAGCTAAATGTAAGCGCGATCGTACCTTTGCAGTTTGACACCGGTTGTAATAGCAGGGTAATTTTATTCTACTATTATTTTACTACCGCAGTTACGTAATGTAGGACGTTCTTCCATTTTCATAGTTGCTGACCTGAGGACTGTTGGTAACTGGATCAGAAAAGCCCGGGTTATAAAAGGATATATTAAAACACTTAAGGGAAATATATTTATAGTATATAAATCATTAACTTAATATCAAAATAAGGACTCCAGTTACAATGATTATTCGTCTTTCATCATGAAGTGAATTCTGATGTTATTCATGAAAACCCAGGCCAAGCGTTTTCCTATTGCAAAGAAATAGACGAAAAAAAATTAATTAAATAAAGCAAGCAAACTCCAAACTAAGTTGCGTTATGGATTTGAAATCAGCGAAGGCGCCACTAATATATGTTTTTTTATGTGATAGATGGCAGACGAGCAGACGGATTACCTGATGGTAAGCGATTGTCGCCGCCCATGGACACCCGCGAAACCAATGGAGTCACAAGTGCGCTTCCAACCTTTAAACCCCCTTTCCCCCGGATTGGGCCTCCAGTACCCTCACTCACGCAGCAAAATACAGCACAGTGCTGCTTCACGCCAGTTTTCTGTGTGACCGTGGTATCACTCCGTTCGAGCCGGCCTATTCATACCGAAGCGTGGCTTTACTTAAATAACTATTATAGTACCCAGTGAGGTAGATTTATTACCAAATACGCCATCAAGACAGCCATTCTCATTAGTCAACTAATGAGATGAAGCGAAGTCCAGCTAACCACAAACCAGCTGTTCTACGCGAATTAATCCCAACAAGTTATAGGAGGAATTTGCCAGAGCCAGACTCATCTTCTATACGGGGCATGCATCGCACTAACTGCATTAGGCGCATTAGTCTGCTGAGGCATAGGAAAAAATTCAATTTGCCCACAACGAGCGCCAGGAAAAAAGTATGGCCGGCTAAAAAATTATATCCATTTTGCGGAGAAGCTTCAGGATAATGGGGCGCCGACGTTTATCGAAATCGGATTAAATCGTTCGTCTTAATGATCTGTAATAAGCCGCGATTCTGATAAGACGAATTTGTTATATTGGCTTCGTTTTAAAGGTTAATGTCTCGTAAGGTAGACCGGGTCCGATCCTAATTGGTACTTTGAGGAATAGAATATTCAAAATACTTTTTTGCTGTCTAGTAAATGGTGTAAAATCGGTAATCTAGATCTGCTTTCTTACCACTGCTTAATCAATACATACTTAATACATATTTACACGTAAGTATGACATTTTCTAAACTATGCCTGAACGATTATCTACTTATCCAATGGACTTCACTCACGGGCCACTCCTTATAAAATTAAATTCTCGACACTTTATCTTAATTTTTTTTGTATTCGTAGACTCAAACAGTAAGGTCAATTGCTAGAAACGAATATTCAAGTTTTTATTTTTAGAATATAGTAATAAACTTAACCTTCAGGTTATCTGGTTCCAACTAAGGGCAAAAACTTGAAAACTATAATTTATATTAAACAAATCAAGTTTTAAATTAATATGTTCCCTAAAACCATAACAAAGATAAAGTACTTATATGCGGAAATATGGCAGAGGTAATAGGCTCAAAGTTGCCAAGGCTGACGTGTAAAGGGCCTTTGGACCGGTAAATAGGAATAAATTACCACTGTTATATCACTGATGCAAAATTATAGGCCCTTCGAAAGAACTAGGAAGGCATAAAGTTTTATGGGCGACAAAAAATTTGACCCTGGTATTTAAAATAAAATGCGTTCCGCAGCTACGTCACTGCCTAAACGCTTCGAATAGATAAGATCGATTTTAATTCTTTAATTCTTATAGGTAATGAATATGAATTAACTTGTATAATAATAATAGTTACTGTGGCGCATTAATAAGTCCAACATTGCTCGTTTTTATTTAAAAAATATTATCATACTGCATCAGACCCGATGCACCAGTTTACAAATAAAAAAACTATTACTTTTGACAATTCGAGTTTTACTCATAATTTTCAACTTGTTACTTTAAAAAAAATTATATGTCAGGATTTTGACCAATCTCAGATAAAAAGTACCGTAAAAATGTTAAACAAAGGTCAGGAACTTTTCTCTAACGTAGATCTAACATAGTTACTATATTATGGCCTAATTTTGCAGTCTCTTTATTGTCGGTTATTAAAATTAAAACATGAGTTTTCGTTACAATACCCAAAAACCTGGTATTATTAAAAGTTTATGTATTTAAGTTTTTATTGAACTTAACTTGTAAAACGTCTTCTGAATTATTAGAATGTTCAGTTTTAACTTTTAAAACCTAACCTAACCTAAACCTTAAGGGTACAGGGTATTTTTTTTGTAAAATCGTTTGGAAAGAACAAGTGGCGATTGTAGTGATTATATCGTTGTAGGAACTAAAATATAATGTTATAAATCTATAAAAAAAATGTCTTAAAAAATATGAAGTCGTATTTCCGCCATCATAATTATGGTTTAATTGTTGGTATAATTTTAATCCATAGTTATACAAAATTATTTTTTGTAAATATTCAATACTGTTAAGAGTTATATGGCGAACTGTTAAAACTGCATTGAAGGTTCGTTTAATAAAATCATCATACACGTATATCATCATCATCATACGGTGCCGTGTGGTCCCCGGCAGAGTAGAATAGACCACCCTCACTCTTACCGAGGTGTCGTAAAAGGCGACTAAGGTAAAGCTGCTTGCATGATCATCAGCACTCAGAGATGGAAAACTCTGCATTTATATCAAAACCCTCGCCAACCCGTCTGCCAAGCGTGGTGAGTATGGCAATTACCCCTCATGTGATTGAGGGAGGCCCGTGCCCCAGCAGTGGGGACTGAAATGGGCTGATGATGATGATGATGATTATGACACGTATAAGTCAGTAGGTATCAGCTTTGTCAAAAAAATTGCTTATCAAGAAAGGGCTTTTAAAAGCTATTTCATCACACAAACGTCACGCAGTATAGTAATGGTACACTCCAATCCGTGCGTAGCATCTGCCAAATTCCGACAGACATTAGGTACTAACATTATGCAGCTTGAAGCCATAAAACGGATCTTCGAGCGTTCCCGGGATTCCTACAATCTCACAGTGATCTCCAACCAGCCGGTTAAACACCTCTCCGCATTATGGAATTCTCTTAAATTTATGTTGATTTCTCTCACTATTCTCGTTGACGCCTATTCCACTATTTACATTTCCTCTTTAATGGCTGCGAGAAACGTAACTTATCCGTGGTAAGTCGTAAAGTTTAGCGCAATAAAATATATATTAACATAATGGTTTTTATCTTTGGTTTTTCTGTGAAAATGTGATTATTGAATAGGGGTTTACAGCTTTAGGGATAGTGAGGCCTATGCAAAGGTTTTTTTTTGGAGGAGCTATCAACAGTTGAAGGTTAGTCGTAAAAGTTGCCGTAGTTACAACCAACGATATAAATGGATAATAAAAAGTAGTCAAATAATCATTATAAAATTGGACTCATGAAACTGACGATGTATGCACGTTGTTGCACTATATAAAACATCTCGCTACAAAATTTAATGAGAATCTAAGTTATTTAAAATTAATTGACATTTAAAATATTTAACAATTTATAACGAGTAAGAAGTCTAGGCTTCATCAAATATTCCATTCCCGTCTTGCTAGAACCAGGTATTTCAAAATCAAGATCGTTGAACTCCATTCGAGGCTTAGAATTTGTCTAATGCCAGTCTAACAATGCACCTGAATACAAACGCTCAATCGTAGACAATAGGTCGGGCCAAAATCATTCAATGCTGGTCGTTGACTCTACCTAGGCGATCTGTCATCGCTTACGATTCCAAAGACGATTTTGATTGATCACTTCTATCTATTCAGCCCTCGTTCTATCACGGCCACGCCTTGATCATAAGCCAATGCCTATTTCACAAAGCCTACAAATAGGCTAGTTAAATCTATTGTTACTAACTACTCGAACCTATCTATGAATATATTTTATATTATTTTTGTGTCTTATAGTTCATTCTTTGTACACACTTCTTGTAAAAGTCTCCCTATATGGAGGTGGGAGTTAATAGCCTTAACACAGTTTTAGAAATTCATAGTTTTCTCTGATTGCGCGGATGTTCATACTTTCCACCAGGTGTCCCGCTTGCTCATCGCCTTTAGCATAAAAAAAATACGGGTGTTACCGTTTGCTTCCTTCAAATGCAACAGTAAAAACTATGTTAGTTGCATTTTTATTTTATTTGTATGTTGCAGTTTTAAAATTGCCATTTGTTACATTATAGCATTTTTTTATAAAACTTATTTTACAAAGATACAAAAATATTTTCTCAAGGTCTGGTCTCTATTCTTTTGTTTGCCAGTACTGTCATGTAAAGCAGAACAATATTTTTGCGTACGGAATTCGTTTACCACAGCACTACTCGAATTCCTCCCGTATCGCTTTTCACTAAGTTTGCTACAAAATATCACCTGTGTCATATAGGCTTTTTTTGGCGAAACGGTTCTCAAAATTGGTCCAGAGATTGCTTCGTACAAACATCCAAACTCAACCTCTATATCAAATCTGTGTATTGGTCAGCCACATCTTCGCGTGCAATTAGAAATAGCGCCCAAAGCTGTCGCTTCGGAGCCCGGGGTATGCTTAGATTATGGCCATGATTCGGGATGTAATTACAATGAAAAGCCTGCACTCGCGGCTTTCTGAAAGTTGGAAATCACCCAGAGCCTCTGCTCTAGCTGCTCTCTGCTAGGGCTATACTCGGAGTCTCTTTGCGTGATCAGAAATCATGAGATCCGCAGGAGAACTAAGGTCACAGACATAGCCCAAAGGATTGCATGTCTCAAGTGGCAATAGGCAGAGCACATAGCGAGGAGAAAAGACGGCCGGTGGGGCGGAAAGGTTCCTTGAGTGGAAGCCACGTACAGGAAGTCGCAGCCGTGGCAGGCCCCCCACAAGGTGGACCGACGATCTGGTGAAGGTCGCGGGAATCCATTGGATGCGGGTGGCACAGGACCGATCTGTGTGGAGAGCATTGGGGGAGGCCTAAATCTAGGAGTGGACGTCTATTGGCTGAAATGATGAATGCCAGCTGACCTTCACAACCCATAAACAGGGGAACTTGATCACGGTTACACGTTCAAAATCATTATTTAAAATATTGTATGTTGGTATCCAAAATTTTCAGAAACTACTCAAGACGTGCAGGTTTCCTCACGATGGTTTCCCTCATTTCTGAGCTTAGATTTAAAAAATCCAGAGTTGCATGCTCGGATTAGAACCACGACCTGTATGGAAGCCGCGTTCTTACCAATTGAGCTACCATTGCTCTATCTGCGTAATGGTGATAAAAATTAAATCTGCATCAAACGTGCACTGACATCAGTTCCAATTCATTTTCGAGCGCACAATCTTGATCCGCTCACGTGCATAGCACGTCCCCGCACGTGACCGGCGATGACCTTGACTGCATCGTCCAAATGTGGAAGAATGCACTTGACATTCGCACATTTATTGACAGTAAAAACAAGCGCTATAAAATAAATAGTTATGATTATGAAAATTTACGGCCTTGTAATAGGAGCATTACGTCTTTATGACGCGACTATGCAGCACACAGGCGTCTACAATGTTGCCAGCTGTTAACTTTTATTTTATCGATAGTATCTTTAAAAATAATACAATCAGTAGAATGAAAATAAACTACAAATATAAGATAAATTACTGCAGTTCATAGATTTTTGTAATGGAGATGAAAAACAAATGTATTTTTCATCAAAAATAATTCTCAATACAAACGGTAGATTTATGCCCTGTAGAAGCTTAAATACTGAACTTAATATTATTACATACCTAAAAACATTCATCCCTGACATGGGTAGGTAAATTAATAACATACAATAAAAAAGTAATAAAATAACAAGGGTCGCGTTACACAATATTGCCCTTAAGGGCTGTTATATACAAACTATAAAAATGATTTCTTGTACCCACATGTAATACAAGTGCCTTCGAGGTCTACTATTATTTGGTAGAAATCGCTTTCAGCGGTGACGCTGTATCTATCTGGTCGCTACATGTGCTTTTGTCTAATAAGCAATGATCGGAGTAAGTAGAGCTATTTTTGGTACTTGCGATTTTTTTAAAATAATATGGACATGCCCAGAATCCCGGGATTAAATATATAGTTTATACTATTAACCGTTATTTTCGTTTATACATACGAGCATTCAAATCAGCATTACGAACTTTAACTATAATTAAAAAAAAAACAATTTGTTCTTTCGAAATTCAAAATATATACGTTAGATAGAAAGAAACAAACTGTAAGTAAATATGGTTGTATCGAACGTTTATGAATAAGCCCTTTCATGATTAAAATGCGTTAAATATTTAACTCTTAAATAATAATTTATTTATTTTAATCTCGGGATCGTAGTCAGAATCCCGGGGCATGACCATATTAACATCTATGTTTGCGGTCAATGAACCCAAATAGCTCACCATACTCCAATCATTAGGTAATAAGTATTGATTCATCGAGTCGAGTTGTCGATATACAAATGCCTCAACACTACCGTCTCGTTGTGTGCGCGAGATCAGCGCCGCCTGCGCACACTGTACGGTGCAATGTCACCTCCGCAACCTTGCCGCGTAGGTTAATCATTAGGACGTTGACCAAAATCTACGAGGGTCCTTCAATTTGGACCTAAGTTAATAAGTCTTAAAATAAAGGCGGGTTACTCACCTTTGCGTAACTATAGGCTTGAGCTACATACTACATATTTTTTCTTTACCTGCTTTTAATTTAAAATGTTTCTGGTTTAAACTGATTAAGGTAAACCTACCTTTTATATTTAAATTTGTATAGGTACAAAATTTAATTTTATCACTTTGATTGATGCTGGATCTATGTTTTTTTTTCTTTTCCGTTTTTTTACACCATTGAAATTATGAAATCATTTGCTTTAGCATCTAGAAAATAGTTATAATAAAGAATAGAAAAAAAAATAACTTTTTAATGTATAAGCGAATACGACTTAGGGATTAGGGATCCTTCAACAGAAAAGCAAACTTTTTTAATAAGGCAGGCAACACATTAGCGATCTCTCTGATTTCGCGGATGTTCATGGGCGGCGCTAATTATTTTCCATCAAAGCCTCGCTTGCTCGTTTGTCGCCTCTAGCATAAAAATAAGTAGGGACTCCATTAGTAATTAGATAAATTCTGATGAGGTCTTCGTTCAATTCTCTGTTATGTTTCTAAACGTCTTTAAACTCTTATAACCAATATATAACTGATACACTCTTACAAAAAGTATTTTTCGCTAACTCTCCGCAAAAGATTACGAATAGGTAATATTAAACAAAACAAAGTTTTTAATTACAAACGTTTTGTAATTTTAAACTTTCTGAGTCTAAAAATAGATGAACTTGACCGTAAAAATAAAGTATTACTTCATTTTAACTTAGTAACAGGAAAGTAAACAACTGTCAGAAACTTTTGTAAAGTCGAGCAGAATCTTGTTAGTTATTTTAGTAACAGGGTTTCTAAAAACTCAGAACTGACTCAAAACATAGTCAAACATTGGCTTAGGGACGATTAGACCAATCTTCTGTATAAGATAAATCTATGACATTAGCGCTATCATTCTATACTTAATGGGACCTGAGTCAGTACTAAGGCCCGATTCGAACAGTCTTTATAAATCTATGATATTATGTCATATTTGTAGAGAATGACAGCTATACTAAAGATTTAGTCACGGAATAAGATTGGTCGAATCGGCCCTACATCTGACGTTAAGCTCTAGATTTATTCACGGATAAAAATTTGGTCGAATCGAGTCTATTATAAATTGTGGCTTCACTTTAATTGACTTATGTATATTACTTAGGTGCGCAAAAGAAAAATGATTACTTCCTTATTACATAATATCGTTTTTGATTCTGAGTAAATTTTTGGATGCTCCTCTCTTTTTTTTTACCCACTGACCCTAATTGGATTCTTTAACTTTCCTTAAAAATAATTCTGTTGATTATGCGATCATTGAAATGTAAAACATATCACTAAAGTACTGTAGCCAAATTCTTGTGACATTTATTATCATACGACATATATCACTAAAACATAGTTTTTTTGGATTGTATTTCATGCGACATCTGCCATGATTTGCATATCGAAAATCCCGAGAATTGGGCTCCAGGTATGCTCGTAGGTATATGTAACATAAGTTTAGTAACTTTGTACGTAGTCGTTCTCTTATTCAAGAACTTTACCTGTGCATACGTCATCGTAATTTAATATTTCCCTCTACAAACTGCTACCATTTTTGACAGAATTAAGTTTCCTCTCCAAACCGTGTCTCATTCCAGTTAATGCCAGCGTTTTAGTCCCGAATTGAATATTCAGATTGAGAGCTGCACGCTAAATTTGTAATTACTACTGGAATGCCAAATGTTTTAGTGGCTAGGTTTGCCTGAGCTCGCTTCAAACTTCCTTTTATATTCAAATTAACCTTTATACAGTGCAAAATAAGGTTTGGTTTTCCTCATCGTTTGAGTGGGGACTTGCACGCTTATTACACGTGCCTCCACTGAGTCAAGGTCGTTCGTTCAGCTTTTCTGGCTTCTTACAGTTACTACGCTACTATGGGATCAAATTAATTTCTATGTATTGGCTGCAATCAGAAGGAATTGCTGAGTTTAAGTAGCAATCATAAGGTTTAGTTACATAATATAAAATGTCTTATCGAATGTCATGGATATGGGTACAGTCAACAGCAGAAGTAGCTGCACATATTTCGCAGTTTGTAGTTCTTATCCCGAGGGGCATAGGAGTCACTAGCTGCGAAAAGTGTGCATCAAGTTTTGCTGTTGACTCTACAGTTAGTTATCATCATCATCATCATTGCAGCCAATAGACGTCCACTGCTGGACATAGGCCTCCCCCAATGTTCTCCCCACAGATCGGTCCTGGGCCGCCCGCATCCCATGGATTCCCGCAACCTTCACCAGATCGTCGGTCCATCTTGTGGGGGGCCTGCCACGGCTGCGACTTTTTGTACCCGGCCTCCACTTGTACAGTTAGTAATTTTACAAAAATAAAATGCGTTTCATTGTAAAACTTAAAGTTATGGAGCTCGGCACATTGAGAAAGGTGGAAGATTATTTAAGATCTGATGCCTGAATAAAAAATAATTATTACTATAGGTAACTTCTCGTCATTATGGCAGATCAGATCACATGTCAGAAAAAGTCATCCAGGTAAAAGCCGCGGGCAAATGTTCGTGTGAAGAGAAAACCAACGCTTTCGTTACGGGTTTCTAATTTAGGCATCGAATTTAGACGTATAACCGCTTTGGTGGTTATCGGTCAGCTACCAACTAATAAAGCCATGAAAGCCATAAACCCGTAGAGGGTACAGAGGTTAAAAGCTTTCGTATCTGCCTATGTTGGCGGAATTTACAACGGTGTGTAATTTACAACATGGCACTTGCATTTTTAGACTTCGTTTTAGTACTTTGACACGTTATCAGGTTCTATAAATTGATGAGAAAAGTTACTTGAAATGAGGTGACAAAGCATTAGCTTAAGGTGACGGGTAGGGCACACTAGCGACGCCAATCGATTTTAATTTTTAGCTACTAAACCCGATCTATTTTAAATAGTTTCGGGGTTACAGACTCTAGGCAAACATACTATTTATTAAATAACCATGCACAAATGTTGAGTCCAACGCGTAAGCGGAAAATTGATTCACTTTTGGCGTGAATCAATTTTTCGCGTACAAAACGGATAAGCGAATTTGTTTAAAATTGATCCGGTTTAGTTTTTTTTTTATAGAAAGGCCAATCAGGATGACCTCACTCCGCCTGATGGTAAGCAGCCGTGAAATCCAAAAATGAGGCTGACAGGCACAGAAGAACTAACAAAGTACCCATTGTGTCTGCCATCCTCACCCTAATGGCCTGCTGAGATAGTAGTGAGATAGTAGTAATAGCTATAAATTAAAATCGATTGGCGTCGCTAGTGCCCTACCCGTCACCTTAAGTTAAATATTGGATTTATAAAAAATGCCTAAAGGTTCAAGTACAAGAAAACTTTTACGTTCGTAGCAAAAAAATAAGAATGTGTTGTAATCGGCGCTAAATAATTATGTACCTACATTTATGAAAATCAATGTGAGATAAATTTTATCTCGAGATCTGTTTCCTCATCATCCTAAACATTAGGTGTAAATCTACCTAAGGTTTTTTTATTGCTGCGTTGAATACTTTTTTTACTAAGTTCAAATACTTTTTTGAGGTTTTGATTATGTTTAAATATTTGTCCTTTTGCCCACTTGCTGCATAGCCCTGTTTTTTTGTTAACAAAAAAAGTCATTCGCCTCCAAAATGCTATTTCTTTTTGCCGCCGACGTTCAAGCCACGACCTCTACGGGCGTTTAAATATTACAAGCGCCCTCAATGGGCCGAAGGCTGTTTTTATATAAAATGGTCGTAATTTGCACAATTAGCATGAACTGCTATTAGTAATGCATGCCCATGCAACTTGCAGCGACCGTTCGGCGCGACCAGCGGTAGAGGTTCTGTTACTGGGAACATTGCATTTTTGGATGCGTCTTCGATGGCCATATATTGAACTCTTTTTATGCAACTTTAGTGCGTCGCGGTTTTCGCCGTATTTTCGGGATATACTGGCCTGAGAATAGCAGGCAAAGAAAATAAGGGGAAACATCGTGAGGAAACCTGCACGTTTCGAATAGTTTCTTAAACGTGTAATCATGCTCAGTTAGTCTGGTTCCCCTGTCAAAAGAGTTGCGAAGGTCAGACGGCAGTCGTTTCATTGTAATTAACAGACTCCCCAAATCCTGAATCATGGTTTAAGCGTACCCTGGACTTCAAAGCGACTACTTTGGACGCAACCAGTGAGATTGATCGACCAGCAAATCAAACGACACAAATTGAACTGGATCGGCCACACATTCCGAAGGAAGGAAATCAAATGATACACCAAGCAAATCTTAAACTGGAATCCCCAAGGAAAACGGAAACGTGGCCGCGATAGTCCCACGCCCTTAAGGTGACGGGTAGGGCACACTAGCGATGCCAATCGATTTTAATTTTTAGCTAGTAAACCGGATCTATTTTAAACAATTACGGGGTTACATCCTCTTGCCAAACACTAATACTATTTATTAAATAATCATGCACAAACTTTGGGACCGTTTTTATATCTTGATTAAGTACTCCACACTTTAATTAACTTTCGCTTTAAAAAAATACGAATATTAACTCGAATAAAGTCTCTCCCTCCTTTTTCACTATGGTCCCGATTCGACCAACCTTTATTCGTGGATAAATCTGTGGTATAACGTCAGATTTGTATAGAATGACAGCTCTATACCATAGATTTAGTATCGGATTAAGATTGGTCGAATCGGCCCAGTCTTCTTCGTATCTGACATGTTTGTTACCAGATTTCTTTTACTAGGAACAGCCAAGCGTGTCGTTGTATTGCTGTGAGGAGTTCTCTGGTGCCTGATGTCCAGTTTAAATTTAGTTTTTTAACAGCTACCGAACAGCTGCCATATCATATCAAAACGGTTGTCTCTTCGTAGATCCAAAGTCAATTTGTGCGATGGTCGCCGCGCCGGTCTGCCTACTAAAGTTAGATACGCAAATTATCGTCTACCACGGAAATCGTTGAGTACCTGCCAAGTTGGTGGAGGAAATACGTACAATATCACTGATTTATTATCCACCTAATGTGTCTCCCCGTAGTCTCTATAAAATATTTCTTCGTAGCTTCGACTTTGATTAAAGCGCCGGGATGCGCAATCTTTTAAATATAAAATTATTATCTAAGTAAAAATACCTTGGAATAATCAAGTAGAAATTGAGAGCTATGGTAGCTCAGTAGATGAAAGCATGCGCCTTCAAATCTTCTGAGGTCGTAGGTTTGAATAAGCGCATGTACCTACATACCTAAGGATTTTCTAAATCTGTGTGCTACTTTCTATCATTCGCTCGGCTGTTAGGGAAATCATCGTTTGAAAATCTGCACGGTTCAGATTTCTTTCTCAATGTTGTGGATAGTAATAATTCTATTAAATACTAATTACCCATCCATACCCATTTTGTTTCTGTGTGTTATAGTATTGTAGCGGTCATACATTGTAGCGAGTGGCGACTCGGTAAAACCTCGACGTTCGCCGCTTGAGGTTCTGCGAGAGCCAGTCGCCTACGGGATACCGCCTCGCCCTTTAAATACCAAATTAACTACAGAATTGATAAATTTAACTGTGAACTGTTGTTATTGAACTCTTCATTCCCCGTGTAGGTCACCTGAAGTATAATGTATCTAAGTATTCTAGAGATAATGACCACGATTTAATTAGTCTGGTTTCCTCTTAGAGGTTGCGAAGATCAGACGGCAGTCATCAAACGCTGGACCAAGGTATAAGCGTACCATATGGATATGATATAAGGGAATAAATAACACTCTGAGTGAATAGATGTTGAAAATAATCTTTTCTTACGCAAGAGAATACTAAAACCAAAGTAATTTACGAGTTACCAATTGGCTATTATAATCTATATGTAGTTTCCCCATTTTTGTAATAGGAAATATTAGTATCTATTTTATGGTAATGATAACTTAATTTATATAGTGCTGCAATAAAATTTATGATGAAATAAAAACTCATATTTATATTCATGACTTATTGACAATGAAAATTAATTTCCTCATTTTACGATCGCTCATGATCCGTTCAATTAAAGTTTTCGCATATCGTGCGACATGTCATTCCACATAAAAATTTACACGGGACAAGAATAAAACGCGACGCAACGTACCTACCTGAGTACAATAAAAGGAAACGCCATATTCGCCGAGTTCCCAAGTTGTTACGAGCCAAGCTTGGAAAGCGAACGAACGCTTCTGTGATTGTGTAAAGTTTTAAATCGTATCTGTAACGTCACTCTCAATGCGTTCGATAAAGCACTGACAAATATAATAAATTCCAACGGAACCCGTAAATCCCTGATGCATTCCCCAACGGGTTTTTCTCCATCTAAAACTTAATTCGATCTTTACATTCGAACTGTGCGCTAAAACAAAATGTATTTTCTTTCCCAACTGTATTTTGCAAATGCGAATCCAAAACTTGTATGTTCCGAAAATGGTCCGAGACTAAAAAGCTTCCAAACTGATTTCACATTTTAAACTCACTATTTTGAATTGAATTTTTAAACAGATTCTTCTACTGTCGGTACCGAAAGAAAACTTCAAATGAATTAATAAGTTTCTTTGCCCAAAAACTAAAATATTTTACCTGATTAGTTGTAACAGCGGTACCCAAGCGTTTAGCACGACAGCTCTACGTTACTAAGTAGAAACGCATTTAGGGCACTCTTTTTAAACTTCACTCAGTTTCTTTTTGCAGTTTGTCGAAAGTTTGCCTCCTGTAACATTTTATCGCGGAGCAGTTTCTACTGGGGCGATCGCATCGAGTTAATAAGTTCCCGTTTCGATGGCTCCTGCGTTTTAAACTTTTAGGATATGAGATAACAAGCTAAGAAAGGGAGACGCCGATTTGGCTAAGTCCACTTTGAGATGGGCGGATTACGCTATTTCTTCCGGGGAAAGGAAGCGTTTTGGAGGACGATGTTTGGCAAATTCTTAAATATTCTTTAATGTAACGATAATTTGTTTGTAACTTTTTGTATGTTACGTAGGAAATTGTGAAGTTTTCTTTACATATTGGTACGTACCGTGAGCTACACCCGTTTCCAATCTCAATTAAAGATATAGGAATCTGGTTGGCATTTCACCATTTTTCATTTATGTTCTTAAAAACTTTAGTATCTTCGTCCCAATAAGAACTTTTAAAAATCCAGTAAGTCAAAATTCAACGGTGCCACCCTTGAATTCTGCAGAATCTTTCAAAGTAATACTTTAAAGTGTGCTCCCACATCCCGACTCATACGTCGACAGATCGCCTTTCCAAAAGATTTAGGAGGCAACTTGTCGAAAATGCGCGAAGTTTCGACGTGGAACTCTGAAAGAGTTGGAGACGACTGTCGTCGGCGGCCGTCGCCTGCCGAATGAGCAGGCGCCTCACAAACGACAGAGCTACTATTTCGACAAAGTCGTCCATCCAACAAAGAGCCCTTTTCCTCTGAATAAATGAGTTGGCCGTAGCTCTTCCTGATTGGTCGTGGTATAATTGGAAGAAGTAACGCAAGATTATAAGTGGATTTTATCTTGATTCCGCGACACCGATATCTAGAGGAAAAACGTACTTTGGAATAGGACAATGACAGTATCGTCGAATTACTGACTTTGACTTTAGTTTTAAGGTTCTTAGTCTGCAAGGTAATTACAGTTCATCAACGCCTTGAGTTGGGTTATTGGCTTTGAATTTAGAAGTCATCGATGATAAAGGTTTCAAGATTAGCAATTTCGTTTATTAAGGATCGTTTTTGTGTGTTTAGGATCTGTCTGCGAATCTGAATTAATCGGAGTTGAATTATTAATGACCCATTTATAATTAAGTTTAAATTTTTGTGATTCATCAACTAAGTACCTATATGTAGACAGCAAGCTATATAGCAAAGATAGACAAAAGTAACAAAATGCGACGTGCATCAGCAGCGCCTACAAAACAATCTTTACATTATGTTTGTATTGATATTGAGAATGTCATCTAGATATACAAATAAATCGCTTACAAAGTAGCTCCTCGTAAAGAATTACAAAATATGAATAAAATAATACGCATTGGTTTCTTCGCCGTTGGTTCATTGACTAATGCGTTTGGTTCCTCGATGGGAACATAGGACGAGAAATATTTCCTAGGGGATGAAGATTCCCCGAATAGTTCCATTCGCACATCCCCTCGTTCGGTTTGACATGTTCATTCTCGTAATTTCTCTTTATTTCTGCACACGCCATTACATTTTAAGACGTTTTGTTGGTGGTGCGTCTGTGAAATATAGAACGGAAAACTTGTAATGCTACCAAAAAGTGTCCTTATATTTTCGTAAAAATATCCGTTTCATAAATTTATGAACTAAATATCTTTTGATATTTTTCGTTACAAATTTACTGATGATGTCTTTAGGAAGTGTTACATTCATGACATGATAGATAAGTTTAACGTTTCTCTAAATAAAATATACAATTTAACACCCCCCCTGTAAAAGTCATCCATCGAGTGAAACACTTTCACTCTGTAGATTTTTATAATTGGTGTTGCAATTACCTGGAAATAACTTTTTCATGGTTTTTCATTTACCGTCAATAGTGGTCATCATCATCATCATTTCAGCCAATAGACGTCCTCTGCTGGACATAGGCCTCCCCCAATGTTCTCCACACATATCGGTCCTGTGCCGCCCGCATCCAATGGATTAACGCGATCTTCACCAGATCGTCGGACCACCTTGTGGGGGGCCTATCAATATTGGTAGATATATGTAATTCATTAGGAATTGAAATGAACAAGTCTGTTTGTATTGGTCTGGGTGTTTGTATGTGTTATAAGTAACACAGGTGCTTGAGCTACCTATCTCGGAGTCATATCAATGTACCTATATGATGTTGTGAAATATTTATTTATTTAATTACGAATCATTATCATCGTCAAGTAACATCTTTCAAACCAACGAAGAAATAAATTATGAAAAAAATATTTAAAAATTATTCCCAGAGTTAGTAATATAATACTGAAAAAGTAGAAAGTAATAAAATATCTCACCAAATATTTTAATGGAAGAGTCCTATAATTCATTACAGAAACTTTTCCCAAAATTAACCTATATAGCAAAGTTTTGTAAGTCACCGCTGGCGCCATGGAGGCATGTTCATATTTTTTCAGCTCCACACCTAAATTACTCAGGGACCTAATAGTTTTCACCTATTACCGTGAGCGACTGAATTTATCGCTTTCGACTGTTGATTTATTCGCGAACCAACCGGATTAACTACCGCTAACTTGGCGATAGTTAAGACTGCTATCTCTGGTGTTTTAGGGCGAAAGCTCTTTCCTTTTATCTAAATTGGTCCGCTACCAATAAAGATTCGCCGACGGCTGTCGTAAAGCATCCACCCCATACGCTTCATTATGGGGCAAAGTTTCAGATATGATGGAACCATTTTATTGTCCACCGATGTCGCTAGATCTCTATCGGTAATGGGATTTGGTGGCGCGGGCGCTGGTCCGACGAAGAATTTAAAGCATAGACTAGAGAATCTTTGCGTCTGCAGCCATGTTGCGAGACGTATCTAAAAAGTTCTAACTTTTAGGTTGACTCTTACTGTATCTTATACGAATGCGATTCCAATTTAATCTTACATACTGCTGTAGCGATGTTAGGCTTTGACATATACTTACTACAAATTTAGATGTTTGCATGTTTCACGTATCATTACTCATCAAAGTACTTACTGGGATGATAATAAATTAATCTTTTTTCTCATAATTGCTATGCCAAAACATAATCTTCCAAAAATATTTTTATGGAAACGAAGTCGTAAAATAAATTGAATTTTCCTCTTTTTTTACCTTAATAGTTGGTAAAAGATTTTCCATTAACGAAAGTGAATTCCGAAGTGTTCACTTATAAATAATAGAATTACAAAAGTGAAACTACCTAATGTCACTTTAGTGACTGAACGAAATGCATTTACAAATTACGGCTGAAACTTGGTAATCAAAGGCTTAGCTTGCGTACCATTACTATCTCCTTCACTCCGTAAGTAATGGCTTAATGGTGCGACAGAGACGCATAAATCTCGTCCTAATTGAATTTGTCATAAAAATTGAAAGTTTCTTCGCTCCCAGGGCCGCACTTCACCAACTAGTTTTAATCCATTCCCGTTTGAAGGGAACTTGTAATTTATTGTGAGTGCTAAGTTCGCCCCGACTTCTCTAGATATACAAAAGTTTACCCTCGTTTCACCTACGCTGATGTAATCGTTCTATCTGAAATTAAATCGATCTCGTTTTAGTGCTATGTATGATCTCTTTCCTACTTATTTCTTTGGGAGTTGCTGAGAGTAACAATACTTCGAGAAGTCATCGTTTGTTTTACACGTATTTTCAGATAACTGTCTGCTTAGTATTTTTATAGAGATAGATAGATAGATAGATAGATAGATAGATACTCTTTATTGCACAACATACAAAACTTAAAAGCTAGGTATACAGAGATACAATGTACAATTTAGGCGGTCTTATCGCTGGGAGCGATCTCTACCAGACAACCTTCAGGTAAAGGATATTAGATAGAAGAGGGGAGGGTGGTGCAATCCTTTTGATTTTGAATATTGATTAAGTAAATTGATTAAGTAGATTTAATATAGAGCTTTGTTTTAATACGTAGATTATTGTCATTTACGCGCTTTGATATCCTAAATCAAGAAATATATTTCACCTATTAGGATTCTATTGAGAAACATTGTTAAACTGTGTTTAGTTCCCATAAAGTAATGGTTTAAGGTAATTTTTATGAGAATGTTAAAGTAATGCTCGTAGCTACATAGGTAGCTCTACTAAAATAGAAGGTAGTATGGTAGTCGTATGTCTTTTGTAATCATATCCGTCTCTTGTTTCTGGCAGCTTGTCAATGGGAAAACAACGCCATTGTTACACGGCATGGTCACACGTTTAGTTATACAGAGTGTCGCTAAATATTGCTACCCAAAAATTAACCATCTAATTTTCCGGTATAAGCATTGATGGATTGATCTGAGATAGTAACCCCGAAATTGTTTAAAATAGATCCGGTTTAGCAGCTAAAAATTAAAATCGATTTGCGTCGCTTGTGTGCCCTACCCGTCACCTTATGTGTTACTATTGAATAATTTTAATATTACTAATGCAATATTAAGGGAGTGTCGGCATTTAAAATATAATTGCAACTGGTTACGCATTGTTCATTGATAACTATTAATAAATTCCATCTATTGTTTTCGCAGCCGTAACTATCAAAGTATTTGAACCTACAACCTGTCATTCCGTAATGACAGGTTGTAAGTTCAAATCCTAACAGGACGCGCTTTCTTATACACGGAGCTACCATCGCTCATCGCTTTAGTTTCGATTACAATTAGGTACAGACAGCCACACATCAATTTACTACAACCTGTTAAATTTCAACAAATGATTCAATATCAATAGTTGTCTCGATGGAAAAATACAGTTTTGGTTTACAAAAATAATGTGTGATACTTACAGTAAAAAAATAGTTTTAGTAACCCATTTTACCGTAGGAGAGCCACGCTTCGGCATGAATGGGCCGGCTCGACCGGAATGATACCACGGCCTCACAAAAAACCAGCGTGAAGCAGCACTGTGCTGGGTTTCGCTGCGTGAGTGAGGGTACCGGAGGCCCAAGTCGGGGGAAAGAGGGGTTAAAATGTTGGCAGCGCACTTGTGGCTCCACGGGTGTCGCGGGTGTCCATGGGCGGCGGCAATGGCTTACCATCAGGTGATCCGTCAGCTCGTCTGCCACCTATCACATAAAAAAAATCTATTTAAGAAAAGTCGTTCGCTTGTAAGAGCTTAATTTGAGTCCTAAAGAGGGATCTCAGTCGCAAACAATTAATACACTTTCTGACAAGTGCAGGGTGTGGGATTGTTACTACGAAGCACAGCGGCGATTACAATAAATCAAACTGGTCGCAGTATATAAAACAAAAAAGAAGCTTGATTTATCAAGCAAATTACAATATCATGAAATCTTAACACCCAAGAGACGAACCCGGAACTTAGCGTAATTAATACAAGATAGTAAACGACGATAAACTCTTAAAGTCAGTGGAAATCACACGTTCTTAGCTATCAAGTTAAACATCCACTTTCTCTATTTTAGCCACTTTCCAATAAGCAACGTTACCCAATAAAACTTTAAGACACCCTAAGGTACCGAGCTATAAAAAGTTTCTGTGATTTTACGTATTTCGGCCCAATTACTACTTGAAAGAGTGCCAGCTCAATAAATCAGTATACGTAACTATATTCATAGCATGACATTGTAACTTCCCTACAGTTTTATACGATAGAACTATGTCAATCTAACTTTTAAGATTATCACTTCCGTGTTCGCCTACTGGCTCCTTTACCTGTTATTTATAGGGCTGTAACATAGGTTTTATGACGGCTTTGTAACATTATTAATTTCTTATCGCGTAGAGCAAAAGATAAAAGCGTTGCTCCTACAAAAATATATGATCGCTGTCATGTTTATCACTATTGGAATGAATTGAGTTATCTAAGTTTTTTTAACTATACTTACTACTTTAGATTTAGCAGGCAAAATTGTTGAAATAAAGAGAGAGACTTAATTCCTCTGCCAGAGGAACGAATTGTATACCAAATGCCTTAACGAACGGTCTGTTAATGCTTAGTTAAGTTTTGTGCAATGAAGCAAATCTATCTACTTTAATGTATCTAGCTATTATAAAACGAAGTCTTAAATACTTAATCCACATATAACTCAATAATGGGACACTGTTTTTAATGACGATTAATTTGCTATAATATTCGTCTCTAGTGATCAGCTATTAAAATATCAAATGTAAAAAAGTGCTATGAAAAGTATAATAATTATAGGAACTGAATATCTATAATGATTTAAACTATGAAACCATAAAGTAACTACATATACTTATACAAATTATATATTAATGCTTGAATAGTCGGTTACCTTACTGAGTGGATAAATTCGTATGAATGCTACTTAAGACATCTAATACCAATCTTATCTCGGAATGTATTACAGCAAACGAATCAATTATTTCACCTAAAGACCTCTATAGATGCAGCTATCTAATCTAGAGAATGGCGTTAGGCAGCCCTGTATTAGGGCAGCATTCCACTGCGCTGACTTAGATATTCTTAACTGCAAATTATTTCAAAATTTAAGTAAGATATTGTTTAAATAATGTGGAGTGGAGAAAATGTATTATTATTTAAGTGATCGTTACGTTAATTACTGTGACCTGAAAAAAACATAAAAAAGTCTACGAAAAAAACCGCCTTCAAAAACCACAAACCTAAAAACTGTAAAATAATATTTTTAACACTTCATACACTTCCCATAACATTTTATAACAGTACTCTCTAAAAAGCTGTTACCGAAAGCCGGCGCCTAATACTATCTTGCAATACAACATTCAATTATTCAATAGGGAGGCGCCAGTTTCATTAACAGCTTTTTTCGAGTGTACTGTTATAAAATGTTATGTAAAGTATTACGAAGTGTTAAACATATTATTTTACACTTTTTAGTTTGTGGTTTTTGAAGAATGATTTTTTCGTAGAAATTTAGTTTCATACTTTTTTTTCAGGTAACTAACATACCTAACTATCATGATTTTATGAAACAGTCTAAATAATAATACATTTTCTCTAACTTTAAAACTCACTCGGGGAAACACAGGAGCAGGCAGACTCTGTTTACATTGGCTTTCTGTGTGGCCATGGTATCACTCCGATTCAGGCGGCCCATCGATGCCGAAGCTGTATGTATGGCATGTCTCACAGAAAACCGGCGGGAAACAGTACTGTGCTGTGTTGTCAGTTGCTGTCTCATTTTATAGTTAACGACTTACTTCATAGTAAACAATTTGGGTTTACCAAGGGTAAGTCAACTACTGACGCAGGAGTTGCACTTATCAAGTATATTTTTGATGCATGGGAAAACAAACAGGATGCAATTGGTGTTTTCTGTGACCTCCCGAAGGCGTTTGATTGCGTTGAGCATCAAACATTGTTGTTGAAGTTAGCTCACTATGGTGTTCTAAATAATGCATTAAGTTTGAAAATTCTTACTTATCAGATAGACTTCAGAAAGTCAGTGTCAATGGAACTGACTTTTCAGGCGCCCCTCTATTAATGGGAGTGCCCCAAAGATCAATATTGGGACCTCTGCTCTTCCTAATATACATAAATGACCTCCCTTACTTTGCACAAGATCTTTGTGAAGTAGTGTTATTTGCTGATGATACCTCGTTGATTTTTAACGTTGACGTCGTCGAAAAGTTACGTTTGACGACGTAAATGAGACCCTCTCACAAGTGCTACATTGGTTTACAACTAACAACTTGCTTTTAAATGCCAAGAAAACCAAATGTGTAAAAATCACTATGCCCAATGTAAAGCAGGTCAACACTAACGTCGTTATGAATAATGAACACATTGAAGTTATTAATTCGACAATTTTCTTAGGTATTACACTGGATGCCAAACTGCAATGGAAGCCACACTTGGCAGCCTTGGCGGGAAGACTTAGTTCCGCCGCATATGCGGTTAAGAAGATATTGAAACGGCGAGACTGGCTTATTTTAGTTATTTTCATAGTATAATGTCATATGGTCTTTTGTTGTGGGGGTCGGCGGCTGAGATACAGACTATTTTTGTATTGCAGAAGAGGGCCATCCGCTCCATATACAACCTTAGGCCTCGCGATTCGCTGAAGGAACTGTTTAAGAATATCGACATTTTAACTGTAGCTTCCCAATACATTTTGGACTGTATTTTGTACGTGCGAAAGAACATTGATATTTTTTCTAAAAAATCTGATTGTCATGGCTTTAACACTAGAAATAAACACAACCTCGCGATTCCAAATCTGAAGCTCCAAAAGATTAATAGTTCATTTGTTGGTCAAAGTATTAAAATGTACAATAAGTTGCCACAAAATGTAATTGAGTTAGCAACGCATAAATTTAAATCCCACGTGAAAACCTGTTTAATGAGTAAAGGATACTATAAAATTGTAGATTACTTAAATGATAAGGATTCATGGACATAATGACCTCCGTGCCTGCACACATGTAGTAATTTTATAAATGTTTACTGGAATCATTATTATTATACAATTAATCAAGTTTAATAAATTAGGCTTAGCAGCATTTATTATTGTATACAAATTGATTAGTATTGATTAATCAAACAATTGACAAGATGCTAACACCTACTATTGTACACCTCGTCCTGCAGTTTATTAGTATTGGATTAAGTACTCTGTGACCTATGAGGGGAACCTAAGTAGTCATGCTCACTCAAATGTCTCTGAGGTGGTGGCGTTATGTGGCGGGTCATTACATTCCCTCTAATATGGTTGAGTGAAATGATGGCTGACACATACGTCATACTTGTGAACAGGTGCCACCTTTGGGGACTGGTCCGCTTCGATTTACCTCATATTTAGCTTTTAATTTGCTTCATTCTATTTTGTGTTGCATTAGACTGTATGACTTGGTATGAGGATAATAAACCCTTGTAAAAAAGTTGGCGATTAAAAAGAGTAACTGGCGAGTTTCTTGCCGGATCTTCTCGACCAGAAACAACTTTCCTTTCCTTTTCAACATTATGTTTATTTACTTTTTTTAGTATATTTTATGTATCAACATATATATGTATCAACATATATATGTATTAACATGTAAATTATTACATAAGTACTTATAAATAGTTTTAAATCATTCAAATGTATGACGATTTGTAAGTGCTGTGTACAAGCCTATGCAAATAAAGAATTATTTGATTGATTTCGCTGCGTGCGTGAAGGTATCGGAAGCCCAATCCGGGCGAAAGGGGGTTTAAAGGTTGACATCGCCCTTTTGAATCCACTGGTGTCGCGGGTGTCTATGGGCGGCGGCAATCGCCTACCATCAGGTGATCCGTCCGCTCGTCTACCACCTATCACATAAAAAAAATGTTGTCTCAAATTATTTATTTATGTGTGAGTAGCCTGTTTAGCACGCGATGTCTCTAGATAAATAGATATCTACTTTGTCGCTTTAGCGTCTCCGCAGCCATGGATGCGTGCCTTAACCCGCGTGGCGTCGCGCTGGCGCCCACTCCCCCCGCTGCCGAAAAAAGTTGCAAGTTGCTGGGCGGCGCCGGGGAACATTCAAATTTATCGATTGCTCGCAGCCTCATTACAACATCCCTCAAAACTTACCCACTCACCAACTTAGCCCTTTGAGCACCACTATTGCCACATTACTTTTTATTCCCCACCGACGAAGGCCGTGTCTTTTTTCATCGCCAGTTATTATTGTCTGTTAAACTTTAAGTGCTAGCCGCGTAACTTTCGATGTCTTCGTGATTTACGAGACGCCGTTCCGAAGTGTTTTATCGAGCATAAATGTAAGCTCGCTGCTTGAAATTGAAGGTTATGGCGCGAATTCAGTGGGTCACTCAACGTTTTACTTTCAACCTTTAATTAGTCTGGATTTTTATTCATACCCCGTATTCTTGTTCTACCTTTAGAAATAACTTCAGTGATTTTAAATTTCAGTAAAGCTCTCGTAGTCTCTTATTTGTAAACTCTTCAAAATTACTCGTAAATAGATGAAATAGTGTTACTTATGTACTGTAACTTTTTAAGGGTCAAGATTATCATTTTTTAAACTTTAAACAGTTGGTTTTTCCATCATCCTAGCGTGTTTTTACGCACTGTAGGCCAACGCTTGGCCACAATCTTACCTGAATGGGAAGTGACGATGAGGTTTAGGATGTAACGTGTTATTCCGGTATGCATCAAAAGACGCAACTTTGGAGCCCGGGGTACGCTTGGATTTTTTAAGTCTGGTAATTACAAAGAAGTGACTGTCGCCTTCGTACCCCCTAGTCAGAGAACCTGACCAACTGAATCATCGTTCCTTGGATTTCCTGACGATGTCTTTCTCACCGCTTAGGAAATGGTAATATGACTACGCAATCAATTTTAAAAAACCAGATTTGCATGCTCTGCTTGGATTGAATCCTACGACCGTTAAGAAGGCGCACGTTCTTATCCACTAAGCCTCGCTTCGGTATTCGGTAACTTTCTATGCTTAGGAAACTTTCTAAAACTAGCATTACCAATGTCGTCATCTAAGTACATTGGTCTACAACCACGCGACCACCTGACTGCTAAAAAGCTCCCAAACTTGATACATCTACAGGAAGGAGTGCCGTTGTCGAACAGTAGTTTCGCATCAGGGGGTGTGGGGGGGGGGGGGGGGGCAATGATCCATTAATCTGGCAGAAGCCCATGCGGCGCCAGCGACATACCTGCGACGCGACGCGCGGACGCCTACCTAACGACTCCGTAGATTTCAACATGTGCGAATATGTAACGGGTTGATTGTTGATTTTCGGGGATTATCCATTTCCGTTTTGATGAGTAGACATCCGTGAATGCCTATCCCATTGTATTTATTGTAACTGCGTATAGCTACGTAACTTATACTTACCTAGATAGTACCTAGTTACGAAAAATGAATTCGTAAAACGTAGATAGGTACTAGCATAGGCTAATATCTATTAGTCCATGGTATTAGATACGATTTTTTGTAAAGAACAGCCACCCGGAATGTGGAAGATGTGGGTTCGATTCCCGTCTAAACACGAGATGAAAGTGCTTAACTTAACAAAAAATGCTTTAAAAACATCAATCTATTATCAGTTCAGGTTGGTAATTAAATTACTTAAGTTGATCTATCCTAAGAATGAAAAAATTACCATATTATTTGAAAAGAGTAACTATTGAGTTTCATGCTGATTCTTCTCGATAGAAAGTGACATTCCGAATCAGCGGTTGATTATATAATATTTGACATTCATATATGTTCTGTATGGACTTAAATTGAATAAAGACATTTTATTAATAATTTATTTATTGGTACGGCGGATAAAATATAATTTTGCGGATTTTATAACGTTATAAGTTACATCAAGCATACACAAGATCTTGTTTTTTTATGTCTGCTTAGTAAAAAAGTAATATTAAGTTATTTTACTTGATAATACAGGTAAACCTTAAATAAAATTTCAGAGTACGACGACAAACTAACCCAGTAACTTTTATATTTACAAGGAAACAAAGTTCATTCCTTAGCTGCAAATCCACCCTTATCTTTCCTATTCACTAAACTACTACACTCATCCTTTTAACTTGTATAGAAGTTGCGTATTACGTATAGCTATAGTGTTGAATTTGTTACACAGAGTAAATGAAGTTAGTGGTTCCAAAACCTGTAGTAGGGTAGACCACCTGCCCGATGGTCCGACGATATTGTAATGGCAGTGGGAGAAACAATGGATAAGGCTGGCAGGAGACAGAAGGGAGTGGCGTGATAAAGAAGAGGCCTATACTCAGCAGTGGGTGGATGTGGGCTGATATGATGATGATGATTCAAAAGCATGATGAATGAATGAACATTAATTTATCACCGACGACCCGTTTGGATTAGTGGTAGTGAAAGCTGCCTTTGGTGCAAGGGGTGTTGCGGGTTCGATCCCCGCACAATACAAACATATGTGTGCATGAACATATCTGTTTGTATTGTTCTGGGTGTTTTCTATGTATTATAAGTAAGTATTTACAAAAGAAAAGTATTGTATACATATATATTGTAATCCCACTGTTGATTCTGACATCCGTAACACAGGTGCTTGAGCTATACATATCTCAGAGTCAGATCAATGTATGTGATGTTGTGAATTTTATTTATTATCACCATTATCATCCTAGCCGCTAGCGTGTCATTCCCAGTTGCGTGATGATCATGATCAAGATTTTAGAAAGCCTTGTCATTACTATAAAGTGACTACCTTCGCAACCCTTAGGTAGCGAACCCAGGCCTACTAGATGGTTATACGTTCATCATAATTTCTAAAACGTTTAGATTTCCTCACGATGCGCTATTCTACTTCTTATGCTTCGTGTGGACTTTTCCGCAATCAGGCAGCAGTTGTGCCCATTTCGCGTGCGGAGGGTGAAGTCGGCCGTTGTCACTCCAACCAGCTTAGTTCTTCAAGGAAACCTATCAGCGCCTTGGTGTCGCTGAAGATTTCTTGAAATTTGCCTGGGTTTCCTAGGAAGTGTGCCCGGTTATTGGCCACCCCTGTGCACTCTAATAGAGCGGCTGTATCTTCCTTCTCCACGCATGCTCTGCATAGAGGGCTGTCTGCTACGATGACCTCACCGCCCTTAGTGCGTATTTATAACGCACAATGATTAAACAAACCAGAGGAGCGCGCTGGATTTTGTGGCTACAACCGTTTCAGAATTCGCACTTTCTTATCCATCGCTGAAAAGCTTTCTAAACACTAATCTACCCGTTAATTGGAACACACTTTTTAAATCGTTAACGTAAATACCAAGTAACCACAGTTCTACTCGAAACTGCAACTAATGGTAGAATAACGAATATAGATTTAAAAACCGACTGACCGTGGGAGAGCCACGCTTCAGCACGAATGGGCCGGCCCGACCGGAGTAATATCGCTGCGTGTTAAAGGTAGGAAGCGCACTTGTGACTCCCCTGGTGTCGCGGGTCTCTTTTTGCAGCGGCAATCGCTTACCAACAGGCGATGCGTATGCTCGTCTGCCACCTATCACATTAAAAAAAAATCAGGGGGTACATATTCGATCCTATGATTTCCCTTTTGGAATGCGTATGTTTCTAAACGCCCTGTTAGTTTAAGTAACGGGCCGTGATTTCGGGGTCCTGGGTTCGATCCCCGGGTCGAGCGAACAGAATGTTTCGAATTTTTCGAACATAGCTAGGGTTTTTGATCACCAATCCGCATTTGGCAAGCGTGGTGATTAAGCCTAATCCTATCATAGTAGCGATAACTTGATTTCTATGATGGAGGCCTTTGCCTTGCAGTGGGACAGTTTATAGGCTGATGCTAAGTTTCTATATGGTACGACCATCGCTCAAAGTCTCGCTATACTGGCTAGCTTTATTTTGTGGCCGTATATATATCTACTGGCGACGTCCAGAGCCGTCGCAATTCCGGAAATAATTCCGGATAAGGTTTTCCGTCTATTTATTGGTCATATGTAGGAGCCGGAGGAATACGATAGACCCAGTTCAGCCAGTTAAATACGATCAAAGGAAACACAAGGCTGTGCTACGGAAATGCGTAGCGCGCTACGAGCTTTATGCGCATGATTTGTAAGACGTAAAAGTTTTATGTTGTATATTTTAATTACCCATCCGCATTTGGTAAGCGTGGTGATTAAGCCTAATAAAGAATAAAAAAGTATCAGCCTATAATATAAACTGTCCTTCTGAAGGGCAAAGGCCTCCATCATAGAAATCAAGTCATCGCTACTATGATGGGATTAGGCTTAATCACCACGCTTGCCTTATACGGATTGGTGATCACAAACCCGAGCTATGTTCGAAAAATTCAAAACATACTTTTCGCTCGACCCGGGAATCGAACCCAGGACCCCGAGATCACGGCCCGGTACTTAAACCACTAGACCAAGCAACGGGGCATTGATAAAATAATAATAATAAATATTTAACAACATCACATACATTGATCTGACTCCGAGATAGGTATCTCAAGCACCCCTGTGTTACTGATTCAGAACTGACTCAGAATCAACAGTGGGATTACAAATATATACATATAATACTTTTGTTTTTGTAAATATATACTTGTAATGGATAAAGAACACCCAGATCAATACAAACAGACATGTTCATGCACACAAATGTCTGTACTGTGCGGGGATCGAACCCGCAACCCTTTTACCAAAGGCGGCGTTCACTACCACTATTCCAAAGGGGTCGTCATAATCCCATCATAGTAGCGATGCCGATGACTTGATTTCTGTGACGGAGGCCTTAGCCCTGCAGTGAGACAGTATGTATGCTGATACTTTACTGTTATATGAATTACAATTTACAAATTAACCCTATCCCTAATTTTTATCGTAAAAAATTACAAGCTGCAATATTATTTATAACATTTTTTATTCCGACATCAAGAAACTGATTTCTGCCTGTAGTATCAAGCTAAATGTTTAAAGTTTTAGTAAAATGGTCAAAACCTTCCCGTAAATTTCATCAGCTTCAATAATAGTCCTTATATCAAAGTTCTATTTTTAATTGACTCGATCTTTTCTTGTCGTCGTTTGTATCACTTCGATATGAATGGGCCGAGCCGACTCGTCCAGAGTAACTCATAGTAAACCGGCGTAAAACAGCACCTACGCTGTGTTTAACCGAGTTAGGGTACCGGAGGCCCAATTCGAAGGAGGGAAAAAGGTTGGCAGCGCATTTGTGACTCCACTGGTGTTGTAACGCTACGCCACGCTATTTTCCATGTTTGCATATAACACAGCTTTTCTATGCATACTTATATCTATGATTTGTATAATACCGCGTACTCGGTAATGGTAAACGATATGGTATGGTAATTTAAGGAGTCTGACCGATGGCAATTTCCCATATGGCCAGTAGTTAGTACCTAATGAGTAAGATCAAAACGCGTTAACGCGATGAAGTAGTAACGTTTTCGCGTTTTGATATTTCTAAGACCACGGGTCAATGCATGTTAACCTTTTTCCTTATCTATACTATTTATAAAGAGGTAAATCCTATAGACAGCGGCCACCTTTATAGGTAATCCGTAAACACGAAACGCTTGCGCTATGTGATCGATATCTAGCGCCATCTATTGGTTATAAACTGGAACTAATAATTCCCCGAAACGAAGTGAGAGCGGGCCACTAAAATGAAATACGCCCAACATTGCCGGATAGTGTATTGTCTATGGACGTCTATAGACGACTAATAAGGGTTTACTTTATCTTACGTTAACTTAACCTTAAACTATGAATTAATATAATACAAATCCATTCGTCAACTTTTGTTTATTAGCAGCAAAAGGTATGATAATTGTATCTTTCAATTTGATTGTAGTCGGTTATTAAATTAGTCGTTGTCGTCACTGATAGTACAACAGGAAGACTTGAAACTTCCGCGTTGTATTGTGATTTTACCTACATTATAAATAATATAGAATGTAAACTTGTAATGGACGACACACTAACTACTTAGTACCTAGGAATAGTCACGAACGACTAATAATAGTGCTTAATATTGAAATGTAAATCTAAATACGATATCATTACCATGCCTAATGTTAGTTACTTAAACTTGCGGTGCAAATAAATATTTCACTTGAAATTTAGTACGTAGGCATGTACACATGGTGTCACATTTAGTTACCCTTGTCCTTACTTCTAAAACACAAGTGATATTTCTTTGCAATGCGGACGGAGTAACTCGACTGGCGCCGTCGTACACACACACTTTTAACTGCGACTTAACAAAAAAGAAACATTTATCTAGGTACCTAATTAATAGCTCGATTTATTATTATTTTGAGTACACAAAGGAACTAAATTCAAGCTGTAAATAAAAAAAAATAAAAAAAAGACCGTGCGATAAGAAGAAAAAGATACAATAAAACTCTCTCGAGCGCTGGAGTAAATTGTTTATATGTTTTTGAGAATTAAATACAACGAGTATACATTCATTTAATTTTTTTTTAAATATAATTTATTGCTGAAAGATGGCCACTTATAACACTTGTTGTCTGTGATGTGCCAACGCTATACTCGAAGTATCTACTCGTACCTCTATACAATTAATTAATGTACACGGGACAAAATGCGGTTATTTTTATATTTAATTATTTTAAATATATTTTTTTTAATAGTGTGTAAAAGTAAAGTATCAGCCTATTAAACTTTCCCACTGCAGGGCAAAGGCCTCCATCTTAGAAATCAAGTTATCGCTACTACTTATGGGACGGTACTTAAACCACTAGACCAACAGGGCGATGAGTATGTACCTTACATATAAAAATAACCGCGTTTTGTCCCGTACGTACATAAATTATTTGTATAATGCAACGCGAATGTTCAAAATCTTATATCTACCTCTATAAAATGTATAAATATCATTGTTGAGTGCACTTCAGAGTTTTATTGGTTAAATGAATTACACACCTATTAATACATTGGCCTCACTAGTGGGTGGACCACATACCTATATTATATGATAGATACAACTGCGATAAAATATTCTCATGCTAAAAGTGTAAATCAAACCTTCTTTGTCTATACTCTAATTACGGCAATTCACCTAGAGCAATCCGCTAAGTGGCGTATTTACTTATCCCTGCGATCCAGCCCGGGGCACGGCCACCTTAGCTTTATATATTGTGACATATCGCCCGCATTCATTACATACCTCGCTAATAGACTATCGACGTATTGACGCGTCGCCGACAAATGGGAGAGATGTTACTTCGCATATGTCAAGCAATAAAATGCGGTATCGTTGTTCGACACGCGGTTGTAGGGTTAAGAATGGGGTTATGAATGTACTCGCCGCGTAGGTATCTCTGTGACAATGTTTGGGAAGATCGAGTTGTTTTAAGATTTCATGATATTGTAATTTGCTTGATAAATCAAGCTTCTTTTTTGTTTTATATACTGCGACCAGTTCGATTCATTGTAATCGCCGCTGTGCTACGTAGTAACAGTCCCACACCCTGCACTTGTCAGAAAGTGTATTAATTGTTTGCGACTGAGATCCCTCTTTAGGACTCAAATTAAGCTCTTACAAGCGAACGACTTTTCTTAAATAGATTTTTTTTTATGTGATAGGTGGCAGACGAGCAGCGGCTCACCTGATAGTAAGCAATTGCCGCCGCCCATGGACATCCGCGACACCAGTGGAGTCACAAGTTTCGATTCAAAGGATTTCAATGAAATTAAATTAACAACCAACTCTGTTAATGAAAACCTAAGTTTAACTGTTATTGGCTTTATTTGATAAAGTATTCTTAAATGGTTTTAATAAATATGAAAAAGTTATCGTGACTATAAAATATTGCAGTACCTTTTTATTACATTGAAGTACTGTCGACGTCAAATTTTGACACACAGCCCTAAAGGTGATAGGTGAACGGCCGATTATCGCGTCACACAGACAGATATCTGTCAAGGTGCCCGATACGCGATAAAAATCCTCGGATAGACATTTTTGAGCGCATCGTCCATTTGCAGGTTGAAATACGAGCGAGCACCAAGCAACGAATTTGTATGCAGGGTTTACGATGCATGCGTTGACGTCGCGCGGAAACGCGGCGTCGCGCCACGGGTTGCACCACGCCATATTTCAATCGCTGAATTGACACATAGCTCTTTCGAACCATAAACTTTCGCGTGAAAACTTTAACCTGGCATATTTACTTAAGATATTCTCCTCGAAACAGCGATAGCTTGACGAGTGAAAAGTTTTATTGCCGCAGATAGGTCATGTTCTAACCGGTGGAACTTTTCACATAAATTGGCGGTCATTCGACGCGAATATGCTGACTGAGGGAGTAACAAATATGCCAAGTTAGGTTGTTATAACAGCGATATGTAAGTTCTGTGATACTTCGCCATTAAGTTTATGGAAACGACGGCGGAGATTACATCACACTTTCTGAAAGCTTTGTGTAATTCTTCTTTCTTACGGGCAGTAGAAAGAAATTCTTTCGTTCGGCTATTAATCAAGAATGCGGATCTGGTGGCAGTTGTAAAAATTCATGTCGAAAAATCTTCGAGTGAAAAATTCGAACGTAATCCGTCAAAGGTCCCCTAATTTTAATTTAATTAGCAGAGGAAGTTTTCACGCGTGGGAGGAGGCCGAGCGACAAAGACGCTAGGATGATTAATATCGGGGCAGCGCAAGCCGCGAGGCGCGACGAGTGCGTCTCTCCGAACGGACGATTAATCTTTCCCTTTGCAAATATTCGGCGCACCATTGTACCGCTGGCACGGTATTTTTGCTCTCTTACAATACCATTAAGAAACTGGCACCGCTAGTTGGTATTTCACCGCTCCCACCGTCTCATCGCGAGCCCTTTGAGAATTCAATAGGTGTTTGCGTTCGCGGCGTGAAAATAGGTCTCCCCTCGTTTTTTTTCAAATATTTTTTTTCGAGATCACTTAGGCTTCGATAGTTATTATACGCCGAAATGTTTTAATCTTCCCTCGTCATTCGCTGACAATGGAACTCACTAAGCGAATTTTATACAGTCATTCTTTTTAGCTGAAAGGAGATTTGAAAGGAATATCTTATGGTGGTGCGTAAGATGCATATCCATTTCCGGATTTTATTGAAAACTTCCCTATTACCTACCCTTTGATTCTCATACATTATGCAGAATTATGGAGGCAGATGTTTTTTAGGGTTCCGTAGCCAAAATGGCAAAAACGGAACCCTTATAGTTTCGTCATGTCCGTCTGTCCGTCTGTCCGTCTGTCCGTCTGTCACAGCCGATTTACTCGGAAACTATAAGTACTACAGTGATGAAATTTGATGGGAATATGTGTTGTATGAACCGCTACAAAAATATGACACTAAATAGTAAAAAAAAGAATTGGGGGTGGGGCCCCCCATACATGTAACTGAGGGATGAAATTTTTTTTTTCGATGTACATACCCGTGTGGGGTATCAATGGAAAGGTCTTTTAAAATGATATAAAGTTTTCTAAAAAACATTTTTCTTAAAGTGAACGGTTTTTGAGATATCAGCTCTCAAAGTCGTAAAAAGTATGTCCCCCCCCCCTCTATTTTTATAACTACGGGGTATAAAATTCTAAAAAAAATAGAGGTGATGCATGCTAATTAACTCTTTCAACGATTTTTGGTTTGATTAAAGTATCTCTTATAGTTTTTGAGATAGGTTGATTTAACTGTAATTTTGGACTTTGCTGCTACGGAACCCTTTGTGCGCGAGCCCGACTCGCACTTGGCCGGTTTTTTTATTATTTTATTAGGAGCCTACCCCTACTGTATTACATAGCAAGGCCTCCCTACCCTCGTTTAGAGCGCCGTTCATCCGATAAGAGTCGAGATCATCCCACCATATCATACCATCCCTTCATAGTGTCCTTGACCCAAAGGGGCCTGGCAGAGATTTCTCATAGTGATAAGGCCGCCTTTGTTGTACATCTCCTGTAATACCTAGTTTTAATTTTTCACAGTGTTTTGAGTGCATTAAAAGTAAATTCGACGTTCATTTACCTTGGTCTACAATATTTTCGGGTGCCTATTCTATGGTTATTCTAGTTCATACACTAAGTATCTAAAATGTCAGCCCAATTCCACTTCAGCTTGTACGCATGTTTTGGTGTCAGATGGTTTTAAAATCAATAAATCTAAGTTAACTGCTACAAATGTGAGAGTAAACTTTTATTTGCAACATTTTTCAAGCAAAACTATACGATCAAAAGTGTGCACGCACTTTAACTGTTAAAATTGCTCACTGCGAAATATCTTGGGTGGGGTCAAGACCGTTGATCGTCAGATTTAGATCTGGGATCGAGCCAAGTTCCTACTTCACACGAGCTTCTTGCATAATTTTTTTATTAATTTTTTTACCAGCCAATGTAATTAGTTTTGTTCCTGATGAATTAACCGCGTGCGTTAGGAATATTTTGGCAGATGTCAAATGCCAAGTTACGGGAATAGTATGACTATGATGGTATGTAGAAACAAAAATAGTATATTTCAAATACAAATATAGGTCTTTACCTGTGAAATAGCCGTTTTGCGTGGCGATTTTCTTAGAAATTATGTTTTCCATATTAACTTTTTTTAATTTGTAAAGTACTTGTAACTATTAATGCTACTACTCCGTAATGAACTGTGATTTAATGGAAAATGTTTAGGTATGTGTTGAAGTTATTCAGAAAATTTTTTTTTTTTAAAAGTTATGTAGGTACCTATTGATAAAAAAGTCAATTTTGCCAAGTAAAAGCACGCACGCACGCACACGCACACAATCACACATAGATCTTAGATTCCAAAAATGTTTTGTTCTTTTTTATATAAATATCAGCTCTTTAGTTGCATTTCCTTCTTGTACCCAGTTTTATGTTATAAATTGTTCCTTTTATTTTGTAATTTAAATTTAAATTCACCTTAAATATTCAGTACCGTGCGTTCGTACAATAATTAGGTTTAGGAAATGCTTATTGGCCGCTGCAAGACAAGCCATAGTGCAGTGACCGCCTGATAAAATATTGTACCATGTATTTGTTTTTGGTAAATAAAGATTTTGTTTTGTTTGTTTTTTTTTCATCATCATCATCAGCCAATTTAAGTCCCCACTGCTGGGGCACGGGCCTCCCTCAATCACATGAGGGGGTAATTGCCATACTCACCACGCTTGGCAGACGGGTTGGCGAGGGTTTTGATATAAATGCAGAGTTTTCCTTCTCTGGGTGCTGATGATCATGCCATCAGCTTTGTTTTTTTTTAAATGGGTAATTTTCAAGTTTTTTTTTTTTACATTACAAATACAACAATATCTATTTAATATAAACCTTAAAATAAAGTCTTACATTAAAATAAAATTATAATATGGTGACTTTTTGCTTATTAAAGGAGTTATTATCTTATTCTGTATATAGAAAACAATTCATAGGTAAAGTATTATACCTATTATGTATTTCATATTTTATATTACTTACTGAGATAAAAGTAAAAGTTTTCAACTCACTCAACTGGAAGCTTGACGAGAGGAGTACCCCAGAGTTGAATCGGTTTACCGACACTATCCTTTTCAGGATGCAGAGAAACCCTTTACTTTTGTCCTTTTCAGGACTTCATCGTTGGAGACCTACGCTTCGATATGTATGTATCGGCTAGACCGGAGTGAGTGATAACACGGCGTCACCTGATACAGGCGTAATAGCAGCACCTGCTTTGAGTTTCTTCGAGTAAATGAGGGTTCCAGAGGCCCAATGTGGAGGGAAGGGGAAAAGTTTGCGCAGCCGTTTGGACGCCTCGACAGCATTGCTCCTAGAAGACCAAAAAAAACTTGAACTCTATCTATATAGCTTGACTCGCCGGATCTAACTCCGGAGGTCCAGAGTATTTTGTGGGAAGGAACGCGTCAGATATCAAATACGTAATAGGGTCGTTCTTCTTTTTCATCGACAATGAGCCAAACTTATATTTTTTTATATATTTAATTATTTCATGAGTTACTGAGGACGGGCTCATTGTCGATAAAAAAGAAGAACGACCCAACATCGCTTAGCATAAATTTAACAGAACTGCCATCGGTGCAATTGCAGTTACTGTTTACGACTTTTCTACTGTGTATCCATCTTACATTCCAAGAGTACTTAAGTATTAACGACTGCCTCGGTGGGGTAGTGGTTAGAGGTTCGATCCTCGTGGTCGGGCCAAAAATTTGTACCTAAGTTTTCCGCAAGTAGTTCTTAGTGTCAGCCCGGAGTCTGGAAGTTGGCGGTCTTGTACCCCCGTGTCTCGGAAAGCACGTTCAGCAGTTGGTCCTGCGCCCAATCTCCGGTCGTGTCCCCTAGTGTCCCATCGGAATTATGAGGGTAAGGTAATAGAGAGTGCACTTGTGTTTGCGCCCACACTTGAGCACTATAATATATCCTGCGTACGTGTGGCTGATCGTTGAGATTGACCGCCATAGCCGTAATCGATTGAAGGATATTACTTAGGTATTTCCTAAGTCGTATATTAGGTATATTTCTTCACATCTGATCTTGTTGATGAGTAAAAATATACTCACAAAACTATATACTGAAGTGATCAAATAATTATATTTTATACCTCAAATATGTGACTTGTAATTTGGTTTCATAGTCATAAAACCTTTGTTTTTGTTAGTTTACAATTAAAAGAAAACCTAACTTAAAACATTCGTTTGCGGTTATAATGTTGGACAACGAACAAAATATACAAATTAAATTAAAGCGTATTTTACGTACCTACTCATCATCATCATCATCATCATTTCAGCCAATAGACGTCCACTGCTGGACATAGGCCTCCCCCAATGTTCTCCACACAGATCGGTCCTGTACTGCCCGCATCCAATGGATTCCCGCGATCTTCACCAGATCGTCGGTCCACCTTGTGCTTTATAGTTATTTATTTGTTAATAGTTGGACATTTTACCTACTCTTTTCCTTTGTTTATAGTAACTGGTCAATTACAAATCAATTGATTTACACAATTACCTACAACGTTTCACCACATATTATTCGTCAAAATATCGTTATTTTGTATTGCGTTAAAAACTAAAACAGAAAAGCAATTCATAAAAAAAATTTATCGTTCATTTCACGTTCAGCGATTATATTTATATTGTGACGTCATCAGACCTAATTATAATACAGTGTCAGTGTCATATGTTTCGAGACCTAATTTTCAACACAGGCAGAAATGAAACAGATATACATCATGAAGTTCCTCGTTACAATAATCAGATAGTAGGCCTCGTTAAAAATGAATTCATGTATTTTTTTTGATAGACTATACTAGAACTTTTTATATCTATACTTAATCTAATAAGCAAATCACTTTCAATAAACTTGATTCTCGCACATGTTACTAATCACCTTTCTTCATTAATTGAATTTACCGACAAAAAGTGGCTGTGAGTATGTCACAGCCACGGACGGACGGACAGACAGACATGACAAATAAGGGTTCCGTTTTATGCCATTTGGCTACGGAACCCTAAAAAAGCCTTCGTCCTTACCATTGGCACGACCTTAATAAATCACAACAATAAGCAACAATTTCTTAAGGAAGCCTTAATAAATAGGTGGCAATTAGCGAACAAAGGTACAAAGGTGACAGAACCTTTGGAAAATCAACTTGTGACCAAGTCTGTAATCCGTTTTACATTTAGGGAACAGCTAATTAATGCATTGTTAAAATCTTTGATGTTGGGTTCATAACTCGGAAACAAGTTAAGGTGACCTTGTTAACGTTTAATTGTGTTAATATATTTCACATAATGAAATCAGTGAATAAGGATTTACTTTTGCATCCAAATGAGTCTATTCTTTTACCATTCCTAAGCGCTTGTAAGAATAAATTACCGTAAAGTGCAAGGACATTCTTCAATAACGCGAGAGTGGTTTTAGTCGATAATTAATTTACTTTCTGCATAGCAGATCGATAGGTAGTCCTTTTAGACTCATAAAATTATAGGCAAATTTGATGGGAAGAGGTAGTCATGGACGAAGGAAAAAATCGTGTTTGCGAAACATACGGGAGTGGACTGGCATCACCAGCGTGGAACACCCCTTACGCCTCCCAAAAGATAGAGAGAATTTCCAGAACCTGGCGGCCGACCAGATTAAAGAATAGCAGTTAAATTAGAGTTTTTTTTTGTTACTTATCATAATTTTTAAAAAGTAAATAAAAATACTTGTTAAAAATATCAATAAAATTTTGTCAGAAGATGCCAAAAGACTTACTTATGTATCAGATAGGTTATGCATATAGGCCATTTAAACGACAGTGTAATTGCTAAAATGAGACTTAAGAGTACGACCTTACGTAAACGTTACACACTAAAACGTCCAGCAATTCCACTTCAGAAAAGAATCATTATACATATAGATTGAAAATATATTTAACATGGTGGGTGGATATATAAAACTGGGTAGGCGTTCTAAGCTCCCAGATTCTCGGATTTATTTCTCTAAGACTTATAAATCACTATAATGTTCCGGCCAGTGTGAGCAACATAGGTCGATAGGTGTTAGCAGGACTAAAACCTTCAGTGTGAGATGCAAGAAAAAAGGATGAGAAATTTAAATAGTTTTAAAAATCATGCACGAGTTTACTTTAACGTAATAAATAAACGATTTGAAAAAGTTTGCTAGTGTAACGTAAGTTAGATACAAATTGCGCAAGACACAAATGGTTGGCACTCTTTGAAGGAAGTCTACGCTCAGCACCGAATGGACAGAAATTAATTTATTCTCAAATTAATTGCTAACTCGGCCTTATCTTAGCGTGTAATTTAATTTCCAGTGGCGTCCAAAGCTGTCGTTTTGGAGCCCAAACCAGGATTCGGAAATGAAGCGACTGCTGTTTGGACTTTCTCAACCCTTAGACAGGGGAACCAGACCAACTGTATCATGATTACACGTTCAGAATCATTATCTCAAATATTATAGGTATCCACATTTTTTGAGAAACTATTCGAGACGTGCAGATTTCGTCGATGATTATCAGCTAATGGTAGAAATATGCACAAAGATATTAAAATTCCAAAGGTACGTACATGCTCGGATTCTAACCACTGACTCCCCGTAAGGAAGGCGCATCTACTGAGATACGATTACTCATCATCATCATCATCATCAGCCTATCGCAGTTCACTGCTGGACGTAGGCCTCTCCAATTGTTCGACTCGCATTGGAGGAATTTGCCCATAATCGCCATGCTGGGCAGGCGGGTTGGCGATCGCAGGGCGTGGATTTTTGCGCCAGTGACGCTGCTGCCCGTCACTAGCCTGGCATATTTGGCCACGCCATAGCCTTGGTTATACCGCCATCGGTCGGTCGCCAGAGCCTCGTTGGTAATTCAGCAGGATGCACCACGGGCAGGTGAGCTTGGCTTGGGGCATGAACCATTATTACTCGCTCAAAATTAATTGCTAACCCCAAGAAAGACTCCCTCTGGTGTGGCTGATTTCCATGGGCGGCGGAGATCACTTACCATCTGGCGACGCTTGCTAAACGAGCAAGCGAGTCACGCCTCCCTTTCTCATAAAAAGAAATTTTATATAGGTATTATAGCTAACTTAGGTCTGAAAAACTATATAAGAACGTATGTACGGTCGCGGTCAAAATGGGTTTACCACCTTAAGGATCACAATCGCACGCACACATGTAGGTGATAAGTTTCTATATGTCTATTACATAATATTGATCATAGATAAGGTATCTTTTTTAATGATATGACAGCTGACAGTTTTATGACAAATATCATGTCATTTCATAGAAATTAGGTTTTTTATGGCTGCTTCTGTGTTGCATCCTCTTCTGTCTTTTTGCATATTTACTTTAAAAAGGTAATACAAGTATGTAACTTAATATGGAATTTTTGACTTAGTGCAAATAATGTGATATAGAATCAAATTTCAAAACTGGTAAACACATTTGGACCGCCACTGTACCAGAAAAAAAACATTTCTTTACTCTAGCATCTGTACAGCTTACATTCCTATTTTTTTTATTGAAATGATTATACATATTGTCATATTCAGTTTTGATGTTTTAAAAATAGATTAAGAGTCCTGCGGAGGTCAGTTCAAATTCAATTCGAGGCAAGCTTCGCCGTTCCTCGGACATCTCGCTATCTCTGTCGAAACAGCAAGATGGCTGTTAGAAATTTGTAAGCATTTGCGAATACTAAAAATCATGAATGAAACCTGTGTCTCTGTTAAATTTTTATAGCAAATAATTGAGTTTTTAATACAAAACAAATAGGCGGAAAATAGGTCGTTAAGGTTAAAAAATTCACGATCTAATCGCATATATTTAAGTAAGTAAATATTTTTATGAATTGGTGTTAACCGAGACGTAGATAAATAGTTCCTTAATTCGAGTAACAGCAATAAAATGTCGAGATATCCTAGAATTGCAAATTATTTTGGTACTAGTTTGTATGGGAAATACGTTGTTCGCCGGACCCTTAACAGTATCTACCAAAGTGAGTTAATAAAGTTAGGATCTAGCTATGTTTTCAATTCAAGATAATTTCAATCTTCCTAGAACCGATAATGAAACTTAGTTATTCCCCGATAACTACTTCCTCGTAATATCTGATTGAAAACCACTGGGACCGTCGCTTGTTTACCCTTAATTGTGACCTTTGACCGTAAAATGAGCATTATCAATTAACCTGTGTTAATTAGCCTTTGAATCAAGCGGATGCTGTGATAAGCTATCACCAGGAGATCAGGGCTCAGCTCCTGTACAGACAGTATCGTGGATTATCAATGCGATAAAAGATCAAGTACTCAAGGTGCAAGTGGCGATAGCCGAGACGACATCGCCACTTCAAATTCCTGAACTCGTGATTATATTTTTTCTTATAATGATAATGCTACCAGTATAGGAGAGTAAAGGCAGTCTTATGTAAAAGACCCAAGGAAAATACGTTACCTCAATGCTTGAAAATTCAATCAATATTTCAACAGGTTTTTAATTCATATTAATTTCAGGCTCTTCTCTTGCTGTATCTATTTATAATATTTCAAAGTTAATAACCGGTTAATTGTAGGAGTGGTTCGATCTCGCTCATTACTCTGTTATTCAGCTCGCCGCCAGGTGGGCTAGAAAATTGTGCGTAATGACGTATTCAAATCAGGCCCACTCCGGATTCCGACCTCAGGAAATGGAATTACGAAAATTTCAATGTTTTATTAAGTTAAACTTTGCTTCGGCAGTTCTAAGTGAATTTATTCCTACTTAGTTATCGGCTCGTGGAAAAGTCATCTTGCTAACATTTCGGTAAGTTGAATAATTAAATTTGTCAGTGGCGGTTGACACGTCACCGGATTTTCTTCCGAATTTCTCGGGACCGTCACGTTCTGTGGCCTGGCGACACCCGCCTCCTCTTATTGTGTAATCGCGATTCTCCAATTTGAATTATTTATTATTTGATTTCGCACTTAAAGACTTCTTCCTCCGCATTTTTATTGTAATTCGATTTCATTTTACGAATTTGTCAGAATGTGCCGTGAATCAAATGTTATTGGGAAACGATTTAGAACGTGTATATTCTATTTTAATTCTTCTAAAATACTCTTGTTAGTCATACTCGATAAGTTTAGTAGTACGAAACGTCTCTGCAGTTTCAATGGGATCACTCAGTCCTTCGTCACATTAACCGTGTCCTAAAATTTTCCGTTGAGCTATTTCATTACATTGTTAAAATACAAAAGAAACAAGGTTACAAACTCAAGCGCTTAGCGAAATATACATAAGTAATACGTAAGCAAGGTTCGGTAAGTTCCATAAATTCATTCATCTAATACCGCATGTAGTGTTCATATGCGCATTTATTTGAATATGACGCATTTTCCGAAGGTACCAAGGATATCACAGGGTGTAGTTTTATCTCTTATTCTAGAAGACATTTTAGCCCTCCTGCATAAGTGATTTTATTAATAAACTATCCTTTAATGCATTATGTTTTTCAATTTCACAATTTCAAAAATCAGTATTAGACGTTGTAAAATATCGACTGTCTTCGGGTGTGATTATAAAATTATTGCAAAATTGTAAGCCTTTACAAATCCTGGATCATTGTCCAAGCTTACCGTGGACTGAGGGAGGATAGCTTTCTACTTTGGAAAGTAATGCTGAGATTATTATGATTAATACTCGGCAACTTTCTGTATTTTAGAACCCATACGAGAAGACTTGCGAGTATATACATTTCATGCAAAAGCGGGACGAAATTAAAGACTGCGTTTAATATGAATTCTCTTCTATGGTGTTTTGATTTTTTTCATTAGACATTTATAATCTGATTCCCTACATTCTCATTTCATTAATAATTCTTGTATTCTCAGAACCTTTATTCAGAATGCACTTGCCGTACCATTCTCTTGTAACTTTCTGACGTTTCCTAGTACTATTGTTAAGTAGTTATAGGAAATGACAACTGAATCGTTCTGTAGAGTTCCATTAAAATTTATTCAAAAGGTCCATCGCTGTACTCAGTATGTCAAGCTAAGATAATAATGCGGTTCTGAATTATTCAATACGGCTTCGGTGGCCCGTTGTCGGTTCTACGTATCATGTAGAGATTTAATGTCCTCACATGCTCAGGTAGGTAAACGAAACGATTTGAATTTCAAAAGTTGAGCTGTGAGTTTATTACGCTCTTCAATACCGTTGATGTCATGGCGGCCATTTTAAAATTGTGGTTACCAAATTCATCAACGGAACCTGAAGTAGTCACGGTATTATAAAAATTGTAGCTAAAATATAAATAATATATTAAATATTTCACAACATCACATACATTGATCTGACTCCTAGAAAGTTAGCTCAAGCACCTGTATTACGGATGGGTATCAGAACCAACAGCGGAATTACAAATTAATACACATTATACTTTTCTTTGTAAATACATACTTATAATACATAGACTACACCCAGACCAATACAAACAGGCATGTTCACGCACACACATGTTTGTATTGTGCGGGGATCGAACCCGCAACCCTTGCAGCAGAGTTCACTGCCACTGATAAAACGGATCGTTAAAATAACCAATAATCATTGTTACCAATTGTTAATACAGGGTCAATATTCAAGAAATATTGGAGTTGCCTAGTGGCTAGTTGCCTAGTTGCCTGAGGAGGTGTTCCCTAGTGGCTACAATTTGGGGGTTTTCAAAGCGCGAGTGAATAGGTATCTTCTAGGTAATCGTGCTACATCTTAGACCATATTATCACATGGTCAAACGCTTACCTATCTACAGTAAAAAAAAAAAAAAAAAAATATGTGAAATTTTTACTTTTAGTAGAAATATTCCTAATATGTTATCATCATCAGCCTGTGGCAGTCCTCTGCTGGAAATAGGTTTCTCCAAATTTCGTTTGCCACTCACTTTGATTTTCAGCAACTCGCATCTATCTCTAGTCAGCTATCTTGCGCTGATTCTAATACGTACAGGGTGTCTGGTACCAAATTTATGTTTTCAAAATTAAACAGAAAAAAATTTAAGATATAATAAATTCATTGAAAGTAAGTAAAATATAGATAAGATATGCGGATTATGTTTATCAACTGAACCAAGTTTACTGTTTCTCGTTTTCAGCGTGCGGCGGGTAAAACAAGGCACCGAACACACACGGAAAAACTTTAGATGACATAAATACAAATTGATATTTAAAAATGTTTTTCAATAAAACTAATAAAACTACGTTTTTAATTTAATTTAAAAAATAAGCATATATCTGCCACCAGACACCATGTATAATGTAGAAATTGCTATTCTTGAAGGAATCATTACTAAAGTAAAGTATCAGCCTATACTGTCTCACTGCAGGGCAAAGGCCTCTATCATAGAAATCAAGTCATCGCTACTATGATGGGATTAGGCTTAATCACCACGCTTGCCAAATACGGATTGGTGATCATAAACCGATATGTTCGAAAAATTCGAAAAATACTTTTCGCTCGAACCGGGAATCGAACCCAGGACCCCGAGATCACGATCCGGTACTTAAACCACTAGACCAACAGGGCGTCTCTGTATTGTGTAGTATGTACTTTAAATTGTATTCTGTAGTTGTGCCTATTAATGAATAAAAAAAAATACGTACGTTCTTTAAATACCCTGTCAAAATTGCCGCATTAGGTAAATCTATAGATATCGAAGGAATCATTAACTATCCAATATTACAAAATATAGCTCTAATTTTATAACACAATCAGCGCTAAGAAACCGAAAGACCTTCAGAAGAGCGACAAAGAGCCCTAAAACGATAACCCCATCACTCATCAACAACCGCCGGCTATAAACATCGGAAATCATAAGCCATTCGATTGCGTAACGTTTATAACATCGGTGGAAATTCGACGAAATTTAACTCGGTGGAGCATTAAAGGGGAGTGCTACGGTAGACGGTTAATTCACCCCATAAGGGTCGGAGTGGCGCCGAGAATCCTGCCGTAGACAAATTTCTAAGTATGGGTAGCGGGTCTTGCGAGCGCGGCCGCTCTTCCCTCGCTACGGGAATATTAGAAAGCTTTACTGGAAGCGACATCAACAATCCTACTACAAAGCTCTCTCTCTTCTTTAATTAAAAAATAATGTTTTAGATAAGTTTATTTTCTCATTTATTTAAATATACTTTTTTATTAATTTTCTTTTTACTAAAATAATATCTACCGGGATAATTTTATTATGATGGATGTTGTACTTGTGTGCTATCTATTAGTTTTGAAAATCTGTTTCTGCTTTTATTACAATCGTCATTTTAGAAAATGTGAACAATATTTACCCTTCATAACCAAAACGGATAATACAAGACACTTTTAACGATAAAGATTTTGTCTAATTACGAACTGATTCGACCAAACCTTATCCGGCGATAAATCTTTGGTTTAACGTCAGATTTGTATATACTACACATACACAGTACTATAACCATGGATTTGGCCCAATTTGTTTAGAAGTCACATAGTATTATACGTAATATCCTTAAAATAAAATAAAAAACTTCTTATAAGAAAAGTTCAAGTCACATCTAACACGATTCTACATCAGGTTATATCTTATACAAAGTACGGCATCCAGTACCCGTTCAATCTCCACTGGGGCGTAGAGAAATACGACCGTGTAAACCATAATATATACCGCCCCGAAAAAAAACAGGTAAATTACGAGTATCCAACGTGACGTCACATGAGCAGAAAATTCGATTAACCTTAACTGCCAGTCAGCAGACTCCCACTATCTCTACGATAAATTATACTCGAGAAATTATGCTAGGCCGAAATTCAGGGATAAATATTAATGCCGAGACCATAAATCGAGGAGTATACTAAATCTAGATGGGGATTCGGATTTCTTCATGAAATAAACCTGACGGCTATCGATAGGAACAATTACTTTGCTTCGTAAAAGTTGTCGCTTTTGATACAATATCACACCTATAGTATGTGAACTACCTATTGTAAATTCTTCTTCTTTTGGTGCCTCTCCAACTAGTGAAGGTTGGCAGTCAGCTTCGCATATTTTAAACAGTATATACCTTTTATTTTTTAATAAAGTCGTGAAAATAAATGATGGCGCCAAGATTTCTTATGTCATAGTGATATGGTATTATGGGAAATACGTTAGTTCCTCAAACATCCGTTGTCATGACTTTCTTGACGAATAATAATTTTTGAGGGTTTCGAAATTGTGTAGATTAGATTAGAATAGATTATATTCCAGTTTATCATTTAGTCAAAGTATGATTTTTATATTGCTGAAATTTCGATTTTTAAACTCATTTAATATCATGCTTAACATTCAATTACTGTGTAAGATTCAGATCATTTAACCTTATAAGTTCTAATCATGCGGGTCTTTAAATCTTTGATCCACTAAAACTACTTCTTAGTTTTAAACCAAATATTCAGTTTTCTGAAAAATCTGCTTCAACAAAACCTACTTAACGAGGAACAAAAATATAATAAAAAGACATGCAAATATGCCACGTAAATTTTCTCTCGAACGAACTTGCTTTGAATATTTTGAGGAAATCTCTTAAGGCTCTTTTGTATTTTATTAAATAGAGTACGGCGTACAACTTTTCAGTTGACCTAATGACCTTATAAATACAATTTCATTTTTTATTTATGGATATTAGGGGTACCTGTAAGAATAAACCAGTCAAATCTGGATCAGCATCGTTTTTTATTCTTAGATCAGCTTTCTCTTTCAAGCTCTTCTGCACTGACTTTATCTCTAAATTTGAAAGAGCATAAACTGTAGTTTTAATTTTCATATTTCAGTTAATCCAACGCGACAAAATAATTCACAAACGCGTCTTAATTTGTCACGTCGGCTCGTGGTAAGGGCTGCTGGCGACAGATCCATCAAAGTGTCGACAGGCCATTTGTTGCGTGTGTTTTCACGCTTGATAAATCGCGGACTTGTCCACATTTACCCGATTTATGAACGCCACCAATTGTTGTATTATACGTAAACTTAATTGGGCAGATAATAAGCGAATTACTTTATTATGTTGAGTTTATTCCATTACTTTGATTGGGATATTAAGAGACTTTTATTTTTATTTGGAATTATTGATATGTATTTGTCAACGTTAACGTGTGATCTGTTCCATATTATCTTCTTCTCAGTCGTTTCATTCTTATAAGAGTGGTCGTTGCAGCATCGTACCAGGGTTCACGCACTAATTTCATCGCCTGAACGGTCCATTGCATCTGTGACCTTCCGCGAGGTATAATAAGTTCTGAATGATGAAAAATTCAATTCAAGAAAACCATCACGATTAAAGTCAAATAAGTATGCTTCTAGCAAAATCAATGATGCAATAGGATAAACTGTTGAAACTCATTCCAATGGAGAGGATACAAATATATAGCATTTATGTTAAATTGTCCATGAACCGCACCGAAAATTATACGCAGATTTTTTGCAGCAAACTGCCACATATTATTTACATGACGCGATACGTAAGTGGCGTCTCTCAGTGGGCACGCAGAAATTATTTATGGACTCTTTTATTGCTAAACTTCATTCGTTTCTGCGGTCGCTTTTATTCCTTCGACGGGAAAAAGTTGTGAGATTTTATTGCCGGTGTGAGATAGGACACGTTATTGCACTAACTTTGCACGGTAGACGGAATTAAAATAGATTTTTTGTGGTCAGACGCAGGAACGCCCGGATACCTCCTTCCATAGTTTATGACTGGTTATTTTTAGCTTTACCTCAAACCACTGTTCGCAATTTAGTTACGTAGCGATATAACAACCGTGAGACCATTACTTATGAATCCTATTGTAAGTTATAAAGATATAACAATTAGTGCGACTAGATGAAGAAGCAGTTTTGAGGTTTCTTACGAATCCACACCATTCTAGTTATCTGCATGCTTGTTGGTATTAAAGAAATATACTTTGAAATACAACTGATGACTTTATTGAAACATTTCAATTAAATCTTGATGGACTTCTAATGAATCTTATTCCAGTTAATGGCTTGATCTCGTTACCATATTTTTTCTTAATATCATTAACGTCCTACTTATATAGAATGCTTATTGAATTAATATCCCATCTTCCACGGAAAGACCTAACTTGAAAATGGGTGTTATTCACATGGCGCTAAAGTTATTTTTTATGATAACGAGATGTCATTAGGGGTTTGATTTGAAGATGTTAACCAGTGGTTGTTATTGCAGAACTCGATCCGGCACAACCTGTCGCTGCACAACCGGTTTATGCGGGTGCAGAACGAGGGTACGGGGAAGTCCTCGTGGTGGATGATCAACCCGGATGCGAAGCCTGGGAAGTCGGTGCGGAGACGCGCGGCCTCGATGGAGACGTCTAAGTTCGAAAAGAGAAGAGGGAGGGTTAAGAAAAAGGTGAGGAGATAATCCCTTCGGTAGATCAACTGCCTGTATTTTTTATGTGATAGGTGGCAGGCGAATAGATGGATGGATGATATACCGCGGGCAATTGTTTATGACACACATGCTGTTAGATCTAAATCCATGATCGGATGAACTGGAGCATTCGCCCTAATCCTAAAGACACTGATTCAACGAAAGAAAAGAAAATTTTAGATTTAGGCTAACGCTTGACCATCATTGCACCTGATGCTAAGCAAAAGAAGATTTAGGAATTTGTTTTATATGCCTAGAAGATAACCGTTGAGATGTGCAGATTAAACAAAAATTAAATTCTTTTCTTAATATAAGTGTCTATAAAGAAATGTGTGTAGCTGTCTCGTGTTTAGGATGAGGTATATTTAAGTTCAAACATTCGAGTTAGTAATAACTCAATTTCCTGTACGAGAGACCTTTTTGACAAGTAAAATAAATTAAGTTCCTATGATTTATTCATTGTTTTTGCGTCAACTCGGATACAAACGTTGTGAATAAAATTTCAAACTTTACTCAAGGTCCAATGGTGATTGCATTTCAAACATATGAAATTTTCAGTATGACGCACGCAACATTATGTTGAATAGATTATAACGTTTCCTATACTTAGTTTTAGACATTGTCAATTATAGGTAGGTATTGTAGTAATATTAACATATAAAAGACTGACAACAGAATTTAAATGAATTTTTCAATATCACTACTTAGTGAGTACCTATTTGCATTAAATACCTACATGCATTTTGTAATCTACAACAAGAGCACTCAGGACCAAATATCTATAATTTATAAATTGAGATAATTTGTATAAGCTGAGATTGTGTAAGGTACGCAGCTTACCTGTCAGATTATATAAAATCCCAGGGGATTTCAAGAACACAACCTATACAAATGATACAATTTATCATCTGTATAGGCTGTGTTCAGGGAATTTCATATATTTACAATATCGAATTTGTACAGTCAAACGAACGAGCTTGAAACACAGGTACTAAAGATAACCCACAAAACTGCTTCGAACTGATCACATACGCACTTCTTACATTGGCAAAGCTTTAAGATGTTAATATGAAATGTTAATCATAGTAAACCACCAACACCTTCTTATAAATAAATACCTACTTTTATCGTATTTACAGGCCGAAGCATTAAGGAATGGCGTAACAGCTGATGCGACGCCAAGCCCCAGCAGTTCGGTTTCAGAAAGTCTAGATATGTTCCCAGAATCACCTTTGCACAGGTAACTATCAACAGTACAATAGTTCCTTCTAAGCTTAGCATAGAATTTTAGATTACTAGTCTTACCAGAATAGTTCCACGGTCAGATTTAAGCTACAGATGCAAGAAAATTTAAAAGAACCGTGGCAGTACGCCAACAATGTCAACCCGAACGGATGTGGTGGATAGCGATACTAATTCGACTTTAAAGGCATAATAACTTACCTACACGGGTAATACAATAGTGAGTTTTGCCAAATCCGCGAAAACCCCCAATACATTTTAAATACTGCTTCTTGGGAATATTGAAATTTTACGAGTGCTAGAAACAAACTGAGGTATGAATGATACAGTCTCTATAATAAAACTATCGGAATAAAACTGCGTTGACCAGACTAATAAAATTGAGTTATTGCAACACTGCTACTTTGTGATAAAAGGTTTTAAATCATTCACAACCATTAGATGATGAGTTATGTGAACGCTGAATCTCGTCATTTCGGCGATATTTAACATTTTTATTGCCGAATATCTATCGGGATTACGGGCATAACTTTTATTTTGGACAATCGTCCTCGAATGCTGTAGGAGCGAGCCGATAGGCACATTTCTTACAGAGCATTTTTGTCATTGTTTGTAGCAATAAAAATATTTCTAAGCTGACCATTGAACCCGTTATGGTGATCGCTTCATTTAGCATACTTTATATGTTAGCGGGCCTCTAAATAGACATTAGATTTGCATGCTTCCCATTACACTCCGTGTTATATTGTCTAGAGAGATCCCATTAGATGAACTAGCTTTAAGTTTTCTTTCTGCTATAAATTTTGATTATTTGCCCTTCGAATGTCGACGTTGAATCGTGTGATCGGAATTTGCATAAAATTGTCAGGTGGAAATTCCTTTCGAACGTAAGTCGTCGTAACGTTTGAGGTTGATTTTGATTTTGACGCTTGTTCGCTTGCGCGTAGCAACAGTTTCCAGTTGTCGCCGGACTTCCGCCAGAGGGCTCCGTCCAACGCGTCCTCGTGCGGGCGACTGTCTCCCATACCCTCGTTGATCGCCACGGAGCCAGATTGGGCCTCCGAGTATACGGACAGGGGCAGACTTCACGCCGAGTACCGATTTCTCACAAGCCGACTACGTCCAAGAGGAACAGTTGGCGGGCACGTTAGCTGACTCCATGAAACTACAGGGAGCTGATCCATTCCTCAACACGTGAGTATGGGGTTAACTCGCTCGAGTTTCAGACCGTTTTCCCTAGTAATCGTATAAAAACGTTAAAATGCTTAGATTTTTAGTACTTTGAAGCTGCTTTCTGCTTCGTCCGTGAAGTATATTGATAGTGATGCAATTGTCCTAGAGAGCTTTGCTTTTTTTAGTACTTAACGTTAATAGAAAACAAACATAGTACCTCCTAGTACATATTTTTGGTTGGGTTATGACTTTCTGTCGATTCCATATTTTAGAAAAATCTAATTAAATCGGTCTTGCAGGAAAATCTTAGAGAAAAACTTGGAATACATTTTAAAACTCCCTTTGAAAGCGTCCCGATCGGCAATCATAAAAGCGGTTCACACAGGTACGTCCCAACGACTTCTTCATCGTCGTCGGGCGGCAGCTACCGGTACGCGTATGGCGCGTGTCCGAGGCACCCCCTGTACTCGCACCCTGCGCACCCGGCGCACCCGACGCACCCGCACCAGCACGCCCTCGACCACTTCGTGCGACCGCCTCCGCCTGCCGACCCGGCTGACATTATGCAAACTGGTAACTCTATGCGTCTCATCTTCTTCATCTAACTTTCAAATATTGCTATCACCCTTAATCTTAGCGTGTAATTCCCTGTTGCGTCTAAAGCTATCGCTATGGAACCCAGGGTAAGCTTAGACCATGATTCAGGATTTGGCACCCCAAATCCTGGTAATTACAACTAAGCGACTGCCGTCTGACCTCGCAAACCTTTAACAGGGAAACCAGTCTAACTGAATAATGGCTACACTTTTCAGAAACTATCCGAAACGTGTAGGTTTCCTCGCGATGTTTTCTCTCACCGCCGAGTTATGATAGAAATACGCATATAGACTTGAAAAATACTGAGGTGCATGCTCGGATTCGAACCACAATCCCCAGTTTGGAAGACACGTTCTTAATATCCACTGAGCTACCATTACTCGGTGATAGCAACTATCGCCTTTTTTATGTAGAATCTCACCTGTCGGTAAATGATGATGTGGGCGTGGGTGGATCATGTATAACACCCTGAAATTCTACCTCTAGGGTAGTAACTCTCTCCTTTATTAGTGGAAAGACCTGGAAACTGTCCACATTTGCTGCCGTCTTATCATTCGTTTTTTCTCATGCAGTGCCAATTTTTGCCAGCAGTCAAAAACACTGGTGATGTTTGACGTCTACCACTTAAGGCCATATTTTCCTGTGCAGTTCAACTAAAAGTAGTTACTGTCATAATTCTTCTACCCTGTTCCTAGGTTATCTGAGGTCGGTGCAGTATATTTTCCTCTTCCGTATGTCCCTGATGAATGACAGGGATGTACGAAAGAGGAACGTCATCGATTCATCGACTTACTACTTCAACTAATAGTATCTATCTATGCAGAAAACGCGCAAACACAAATGGTGTCGACGTCAGATGCGGCCCTCATGAACGGCGGTCTGATGGTGCAGGCTGGCGCGATGGGGCCCACGACGGTGATGGGGCAGATCATGGGCGCGTTGAACACGGGGCTGGCAGAGGACTTGAACATTGAAACATTGGAACATAGCTTCGATTGTAATGTTGATGAGGTAAATACTCGATTATACTCAATATTCTGATGCCCTGCTCCCGGATTATGTGGGGTCGGCGCAATATGTCTCATCATCATCGTCAGCCCATTTAAGTCTCCACTGCTGGGGGACGGGCCTCCCTCAATCACATGAGGGGTAATTGCCATACTCACCACGCTTGGCGTCTGGCGGGTTAGCGATCGTTTTGATATAAATGCAAAGTTTTCCTTCTCTGGGTGCTGATGATCATGCCAGCACCTTTACCTTAGTCGCCTTTTACGACACCTCGGTAAGAGTGAGGGTGGCCTATTCTACTCTGTCGGGGACCACACGGCAGTATGTCTACATCCCTGTATCGTCGACTTGCTGTTCAATTCTCACATAATCCATTATTTCTTTTTGGCCGACCTCTATGCTCATATTTTAACATATTAAATTTTAAAAAAAGCAGGTCTCTTTAGGTACATACGACGTCAATATTTTCCGATCTTAATTCTTAACCTTTATTTTCTGGAGCCCAATTTTTATGCTTGTGATATCTTTCAAAAGACGATAGACCTATATTTTTGTATAGGTTTCATGCGATATAGGCCATGTTTTTTATACCAAAAATCTTGTAATGATTTCTTGAAGTGTTTCATTCTATCGTAGCAGCTCCGGTTAGTTGACAATCCAGCTCAATATCCATATTATTATTACCTGATTTTGATACTATTTAATACAATTGGGGATTTATCAACAGGTGATAAAGCACGAGCTCAGTATGGACGGTACGCTGGACTTCAACTTCCCGCAGCAACACACCGCGATGGCGGCGGAGGCCGAGAGCCAGTTCGCTGCGCCCGCGCCGCCCGTGCCCACGACCCTGTCCGGGGGCGGCGCGCCCCGCACCACGTACTCCGCCGCGCCCTCCTGGGTCCACTGAACTCCAACCATCAGACTAGTTACCTATTTAGGTTGTTCTGTTCTTACGTCACACAAGTGACCACCCTTCCTATTGTAAATAATGACGCGAACGGATTTAGTGTTTAAGTTTTTTGTTACTTTCGCATTGTAGTCGAGATTTTTGTTCATTTTATCATGTTAACTAATGTTAGATTTTTATTTAGCGTTAAGTTAAGTGGACCGTTACCGATCGTTGTTGAAGTGTCAATTGTGTTAGTGTAGGGCTTTAGTGCTAAGCTAGGTGGAAGCTTGTGATATAGATAGGGTATTGTAATCAGAATTATTGTTTGGACCTAGGGGGCGCGGCGCGGCGACTGTTCTGGGTGACACACTACGATTGAAATTAAAGGTTAGTATTTTTAACTTAGTTTCCAGCATTATATTACTAACTGATTTGAGAAGAACATATTAACCCTGAACTGATGTCGGGTATTAAAAATCACCCTAAATGTTACCTCATTTTTCCAGTCCCAATTGTAATTTAGACTATTGTGTCAATTCAGTCATGTGGTATTGTGGGTCAGGGTTAATTTGTATTTGGGTTTATTTTGTATCCCTGAAACCAGTTGCGTATTAAAGTTTAAACGACATCATCTTCAATCTGAATCTTCTAATATAGATATCCAATATAGACTTGGCCATTTTGGCAAATAATCCACCTTTACCGAAAAGCATAAAGTACTTATCATTTTCAACCCAAAAACGTCTGAGAACTTTCCTAATACATCACCAACTGTCCTCACGCCACATAGTAATTCATATTCTCGAAAGTATAATTCAAAGAAACGAAGCTCAGAACTGCCCGAAAGCCAATAAACAGAAAAGGAAAATCCAATATCAAAAGACTCCGAAACTTAAGGAGCGAACGTAAAGGAGAGGTTGGACAAACTTAAAAATATGAACAAAAGCCTTTGGGGCGGTGAAATATTAGCGGACGCTTAACAATACCTCCCGGCAATAAATCGAGGAATATCAGCGATAATCTGAGGAAGTTTTGCACTAGTGTCCGATAAGTTGCCGCTGTATCGCTGGGCCAACAAAACTATAACTCTATTGTTTCGCGAAAACGCTGTAAACGGCAATCTGACCTCGTTCCTCGGTATTTAGAGGACGGATTGAAGGAAAACTTTGAGCGGATTTCTTTTAAGAGACGCCTTCTTTAAGGTACTTCAATAAAATGGAAAACCTGACTTTTGAATTCTCTATTATTCCTAATAGCCTTTTAGAAAGCTACATCTAGAAAATTCATGCTGAGTCTTAAACCTAGGACATTCCCAATATTATGTGAATTCCTACCGCGATGACCCATCAAACCTGTCACCTTCCACGCTTGGACGTCAAATCTTAGCCAATGCGCCATCGAAGACGTCATACCTACATGCAAATATGTATGTAAAAGACGAAACATAAATTCGTGCGCGCTTTTATCCAAAAGATTGATAATGTCTTAAATATACAAAACTTCCTGTAGATATTGTGCATCCCAAAACTCTCTCAGAATTCCAAATTGTATTTATGTATGTGCTTATCGCAATAAAATATAATCGAATTCACATAAAGTCAATTAAAAGTTCTGAGCGGAATCTTAGAAGTATCATTTCCAGAACAAGTTCGCTAAAATATTTTTTCCAACAAATGAGCAACAAAATTCTGGTGTTAGAATTTTCTCTATCACTCGCCAGTTTCCCTGCGACCTCCAGCCGAAGGAGCGAATTCTCGACGTCATTCGCCTTTACGACATTAGGTATTACAAAAGATAAGTACGTCACTCATGTTTATGTTTCTTTGTACGTGGATTATGAGACGTGATGCCCTCTTTTTTATGTAAACCTAGAGAGAAAGCCTTAGGTGATATACCATCCAATAGTATTTTTTTGCAAATTATATTATCCCATGAATAATTTGCACCGAAGACGGCTGTCGTTCTCTCGCTGGCAATCTTTTCCGAGATTTGTATTATGTTCAAATAACGTACATAATCGCACACGTTTTTACTTATACAGATTTTCGCTGTTCCATTCAAAAAGTAAATTGGTCGTTCCGTTTTTCATGAATCGAATGCATAGTTTCGCAAAAAAACGCCCATAGAAACCTCGACCCATTTGTTCGTATGAATAATAATTATTATGATTAGACTGCGATCGCGCGGTTCGCCGGAGCTCCTGATTCAATTTCACCAATGAATGATCCTATTTGTTCACTAATGAGGGAGACCGGTCCCAGTAATTAATCATATCATTTTAGCGTAAACGGTGCCCGTCGCGGCGAGGCGAGCGATCGCTCCCGAATAATGGAACACCACGAAAAAATCGCCAGAATACAACGCTAGATTAAACCCGGTTCGCGTAATGACTTGTTTTTTAGGGTTACAAAAGAATGAATACGTCTTCGGCAGACGGTGAGTCGGATGAAAAATCCTGTTAATTTTTAATACTTGTAAACTAAATCGTTCAAGTTTAATGGGGGAGGACGTCGTTTGTTAAAGATTTTTCACTTTAAATGGAACATGATATTTTTCTAATGCCCCTTTTCGAGGGCTCATGGAAGTCTTATTAGTTGATCCGTTAATACTCAATGAGTGCTTGATGAAAAAAAATTGCAAGAAAAAGATTTTCTTTTCTATAATAAGAAAACAGTCCTTTTTAGCTTGATGATCAGACTTATTAATAGAGAAAACTGTCTTTGACTATCTCCCTAGTCATAGACAGTTATCTCTATTATTAAGTCTGATCATCATCATCTTAGCGTTTTGTCCCATTTGCGTCACTTCGGACTACTGTCGCTACGGAACCTGGGGACCGCTTTCCTTTTCTCTATTATAAGTCTAAGGAGATTTAATTAATACGCAAGTATTTATCAACATTTAAAAAATAGCAGTTGATGAACTTTAAATAAAAAAAATCAAGTCATTGAACAAAACTACTATTAATAAGTAACTTTATTCTTGTAAATAAACACCTTTAGATCTCTGAAACGTACCTACCTGAGTAAATCGAAAAATACTATAAGAAGAATAAACGCAAAAGAACACAGGTCGTCGTTCAATTTAACATTCAATTTCTTTCGCCAAATAAATTCAGGCCCAAGTCATCGGTCAACAGAGAGAGTTTATTAACAAGCTGATTTTCATAAAGATCCCCGGACGGCGTCGTTTAAATTTCTCAACTCATCCTGTATTCCGTTCAGCTAGCGTTGTAATTAGGTGCGAGCGACCCACCTTTACACACGATTTCTCGGCACTTGTTAAAAGTTTTCAATTGCGTTAGGAGGGCCCCTTACGCGGAATTTATTCATTATATTCGCCCCCCATAGCCTCTGCTTAATAAAAAGCTCCTTTGCTCTTTTTTCCTCGATCTGTAGCGTTAGAGGTGTGTGTACTTTAAATATTTGCCGTCTTAGAAGTTCATGAGTGCGCATTTGTCGTGTCCGAATTTTCGGTGCATTTCATAATATGTAAATAAATTAATATTTTCACAACATCACAACGTTGATCTGACTCCGAGATAAGTAGTTCAAGCACCTGTGTTACGGATACCTATCAGAATCATCAGTGGGATTACAAATATATACATATAATACTTTTCTTTTGTAAATACATACTTAGAAAGCACCCAGACCAATATAAACATGCACACAAATGTTTGTACTGTGCAGGGATCAAACCCGCAACCCTTTGACCAAAGTCAGCGTTCACTACCTCTGTTCCAAACGGGTCGTCAAAGTAAATGTACAAGTATTTTCCATTGCTGGGTCTTTAGTTGTCGATTCGATTCTTTCAAAGTTTTTTAATACGATAACGAGACGATTTTTACGAGATCATTTTTACATGAATGAATGAATATACTTTTATTGCACTCAAAATAAAGTATGAAAACTTAAAAACAAGATCTACATCTATGTATTTTCATTAAATTTTAATAAAACTTCAGTGTCTACTCAATGGATGCGGGCGACACTAGACCGATCTATGTGGAGAACATTGGAGGAGGCCTATGTCCAGCAGTGGACGTCTATTGGCTGAAATGATGAACTATTATGTAATAAACTAGTATTTGTAATTAGCGATGGAAAAAGCACTATCATTTCTGATACGATCACACAGGGATACTACAACAACACAATTACTAGATTACATACGTTTGTGCATGTAGTTACAAAAGTATTCGATATAGTACTATAAACAAGAACATTGTACATCTGGTTGCATGCTATATTCAAATTTCTACAAATGTAATTAGTAAAACCAGAAAAAAAATATTTCGTCTCCGATTTGACGCTAACCGATTACCCTTTTTTTTCAAAATGTCCATGTTTATGTAGAATGGACAATACGACAAAAAATATATTAGCATTTTTATGCGCTTTTCGAATAAAGAAAGAAAAAAAAAGATAAATAAGATATTTAGCTATCATTAAATGTAAGTTTTTATTAAAATGGTGGGTTCGATCCACAAACATTCGTGCGATGAACACTTGTGTTTGTTCGGTGTCTGGGTGTAATATATGTATTTAAGTATATATTTGTGTTCCTCTGTTGTCTGATATCTGTACTTAGTACGGAATCAGGTCAACGTATGAGATGTTGTGAAAAAAAGAAACAAAACAAAATATTTACATATTTTTTATTTTTTATTTAATATGTTACTTTAGAATATTAAATCTACTCAGCGATGAAAATAGATACAAAAAGGTGAACTACAATCCGACGGCAAGAACTGATCGTAGCACTCGCTCACTCATAAAAGAATATTTTTTTTGTAGTATTGTCCATTGTATCAATATTTTTTTCCTGCAGTTACACCCCAATCCTGTATTAAATTAAAACCAATCGCATGTGCCGATAAGTTGACAAAATAAATTTGCATTTCACACCCGATGCCGAGCGTCTAACCCAGTCTAACCCCATGAAAAATTTCAAATGCCAATTCAAAAGTTTCGCAATTTTCGTATCCAATATAAGTCGAGCGGATGAGAGCAGCATATCCAATAGGTTGGCTTCAGTTATTGTTTGACAGATTGAGTTTGATCAGTTATTTAAATGAGGGCCAACATAGTCAGGCTGTCGCTTGGCCCTTACGTGACTTTTCTACACCGTCATCCATATTTTTATCACGTCCTACTGTCTTATTAAACACGACTTCGGCTTTACAGGGTTTAATGCTTGATGGATTGACGGGTACTTAAATCAATTGCTGATCTAAGGTTGCAAGGTTCACGTAAAATGGACTATTTTATGGTATTGCGCTGAGACTTCCTATGTTTGAAGGTTCTGCATTTCTGGGAACAATGCGCATCGTTTAATTATACTCTACCAAGGCAACTTTCCAATTTGACTAAAAAATTGTAAGCTTCATAGAAAGTGGTATAGAACCAGAAAATTGTTTTATTTTTAATTTTTTGAATCGGGAATTTTTAAGCGGGAATCCATTGGATGCGGTCGGCACAGGACCAATCTTTGTGGAGATCATTGGGGGAGGCCTATGTCCAGTAGTGGACGTCTATTGGCTGGAATGATAATGATGATGATTATAGGAAACCTTCCTAAGGTTTCCTTGGTTGATTAAAATGCTTGCTATGCTACGTAAATTTTACTTTTTAATTTAAGATCAAGGTTTTGGTGTGAGCGTCGGTTAAATTTGCCTCTGAGGGTACGAAGATAATATTACACAAACACTTTTCAAAAAATTCTTAATACTTTCCTTTATGAATTCACCGTTGTACTTCATTAAAAACAGTCTCATCATAACCGCCATAGTTAATACAAATCCTATTGGCGGCGCTAAGTAACCTAAATAACTCCACTGCAATCTAGTGTTGCGAGAGTCCATGGGATGCAGCAATCGGCTTATCACCGGTGATCTGTCTGTTCGTTTGCCATATAAAAAGAATCAGTCGTCGAAATTAAAACTCCTAAAATTTGACGCTGTTAAATAATTCTTTGGAATTGTGACGTAACAGCAAACCCCATCACGCGCGTGCTGCGTACCATTAACGCAGTAGCGGAGCTCACGGACATATTCTCGTGTCCTCTGAGTGAATTCGCAAGGGTAATATGATATAAATTATATTACAGGTAGGATTAAGCATATATAGGATAGTTTATGATATTTTATATAAACATAGTTTGTGTTGTATACTTAAGATACAATTAATAGTTACATTATCGTATTAGATTAAGATTGCCTGTAAAGATAGTGTAAGAGAAGATTGTAAATAAATAAATTTAAAAAAAATATTCAAAACTTTAAAGATACAGCAAGTCGTAAAAAGAGGGGTGCACTCACAACCGCTCAAGTTATAAAAATCTTATATCGTTATCCAAAGCACTGCTTATTCTCCGGCCTCATTTCGCTACGAAGGGTCCCTAAAAATCGAAAATTTCCCTACGTCGCCGGCAAAACGTGGGGTGTACAGGGTGTACAGCTTGTAATTTTGTTGAGCGCGGTTTTAGCATTCTTCGTCGATGTCGGCCTCTCCTAAATTGGATTACGTGTTAACTGTCGGCCGGAGCACGCTGCCGCACTGCTAACGATTTTATGATTTTATTGCGGACTACCAAATGTGCGCGATTATGAGTGGGAGCAAATTAGGCCGCTTAACTGGGATCAGGATTTGGGAGTTGGCGATTGACGGGAATTGTGGTTTGAATTTTGAGATTGGTGATGCACTTTTTTTGGGTGTAATGATTTCGTTTTCGTTTTTATTAACCGAGTAGCGTTAGGAGACAATCTTACTTCTTTTGAGGAATGATTTCATTATTAACATTGAAGTAGGTTTATCTTCTTCTTCATTAGCATTCTTTCGCCCACCGTTGGGCATATTTTCCGAAGCACCTGTGATTAGTTTTTCTGGTCCATAGGATGCCTGTGTGACTTCTTAGATCATCTGCCCATCAGGCTGATGGTCTGCCTTTTTTTTTATAGTGACACAGTATATTGGCTCTTCTCAGCCTGATAGGTAAGCAAGAGAAGAGCCCACGTTGCAATTACAACGAAAGCAATGTGAGGCCTCCGTTGGGACTACCATACTGGCCCGCGAGATGCTTCTTCACGCTTCGTTTGAAGGAATCCACATTGTAGGTGCCTACGCTTCTTCTACTCATACGCGGCCTCCAGGCGAAAACACACCTTTTTTTTCCCAGGGGAAACCATCATGGCCGTCACCTCGCTACATGTGGGACTCAAACCCTAACTAAATCCCCTGGGGTGTCCATCTCCGCGCAATCGCGGTCGGAAACCCCACAGCCTGGCGCAATACAGCCCTTCAACGCTGTACGACCAACCAGGACACCCAGTAATGTCGTCCCCCGCGGATTCGTATGCTGAGCAAGCCACTCCCCAGCAGTGGATACGCTCACGTACTTCGAAAGCCTTCGTTTAGTCGCCTCTTACGACAAGGCGAAAACACACCTACTCCAACTTTCGTCGGCGACATAAGTGGCCGGCCCAAGCCAACTTTAATTTAGCGGCGCGATAGCCTACATTCACTACTCTAGTTCTCTGAATTCACCATTTCGAACCTTGTTGAAGGTATACTTTAATATAAATATAGTATGACTAGCCCGATGGCGCATTTCATAGAGTCCTTGCTCTACGCCAAAAGTCGTGGGTTCTATTCCTACGCAGTACAAACATATATGAGATGAAAATTTTCGTTTGTGCCGTATCTGGGTGTTATAATATAAATAAATATAAAAAAAAAATATTTCACAACATCACATACATTGATCTGACTCCGAGATAGGTATAATACTTTTCTTTTGTAAATACATACTTATAATACATACAAACACCCAGACTAATACAAACAGACATGTTCATATACACAAATGTTTGTACTGTGCGGGGATCGAACCCGCAACCCTTGGACCAAAGGCAGCGTTCACTACCACTGTTCCAAACAGGTCGTCAAATATAATATCATATATACCTATTTGTAATTACTTTGTTGCCTTAAATCCGTAAGAAACCTTAGCACGGAATCAGGGCAATGTATAAGATATTGTAAGTTTTACAATATTCTGGTGTGCCATTTTTTAACCAACAGACAGACAGTTGAATTAATTGTGCTTTTGATATACACATTCGAATACTTTATTGCTAAAACTACAGCACATATTAAGTAGGTACGTATGTTATTACTTTCAAAATCCGTATAAAAAGAATTTAAAATGGTTTGACTTCTAATTTAGTTAGGCATTACAAAGATAAGAAGTACTACGTGTAGGTATATCATTACTGAAAATCAGCGCTATGGCTCAGGCCATAGCTAAATGCTGAGTAGGGACCGTTTCGGCACTTAGCTTTTAAGATAATTCCTCTGTAAATGTCCATGTTAAGTGTCGAATAAATGATTTCTTATTAACAGAAATATCATTTTTCAACTTTCTGGTCTAATGTGTAAGCACATTAAAAGTATCGTTAGTAATAAAATGTAAATTAGGGTACTCTTCATTTAGAACTTTGGTCTTGGATAGTTATTTTCGTACAATATAAAAGATAGTAGAGGAGAAGCGATGGAGATGTTACAGCTGGATAATTTGTATGTACCTAATAGAAAAAAACCGTATTCTATAAAATCGTATATAAGTCGTCCTTCACATCAATAGCGCAACTTGTGATCCCGCTGCGTCTAACCCAAACAAAGGGCCTAAGTGCAAATGATTTGCAACACAAAGGCTTTGGCTGTATAAAGTTGGACGTACTCCGCGAAGTTTTGAGCACGTGGGAACGGAGCGGGGCGTTGGGCGTGCCGCCCCGCCCTCCTGCAACAGGTGCCCCCGCCCCGCGCCCCGGGCCGACGGCCACCGAGCTTACAACCTGAGAGACTTCAGGTTACAGTATAAACATCAAAATAAATGAACTATCTTCAAGAAAAGAGCGCATTCCCTTTTAAAAGGCCGGCGGCGCAATTGTGACTCCTCTGGTGATGCAGATGTCCATGGGCGGCGGCGATCACTTACCATCAGTTGAATCGTCGGTTCGTCTGCTCTATCACAAAAAAAGACTAGATATAGAATCACTCATTAAATTCCGGTGGCCAAACTGGTTTCCACTGGGGGAAGGGGAATTCAAAAGTTGGCAGCGCACTCGTGACTCTACTGGTGTTTCAGATGTCCATTGGCAGGGATAACTGCTTACAATCAGGTGATCCGTCTGCTCATTGCCGCCTGCAGCAGTCAGCCACAGTTGTTGCTGGCCTACAACCCGCTTTAGAGACTTCAGACTACTATCTATACTTGTATGTGAATCAAAATAAAGTGACAATTTGTTACCTAGATTCACTCATAAAATTTGTGATGGTGCAAAGTAGTGATTGCTACGACTTAAGAGCATAATCTTCACTTTTCTGGTCAAGAGCCACAGAAAATGTCTAGTATCCTTGGTACACACGACGGAACTCTGTTATAATTTCAAGTTCGTCAGAACTTGAAGTTATAACAGAGTTTCGCCCGGTCTTCGTACACGTGGATTTCGGATTTTGCGCTTCCCAAGGATAAATCCTGGGGAAAGGGGGGTTCAAAGGTTGCTTAAAGGTTGAGGGGTTTTAAAGGTCACAAGTGCGCTGCCAACAGCGCACTTGTGACTCCACTGGTGTCACGGGTGTCCATGGGTGGCGGCAATCGCTTACCGTCAGGTGATCCGTCTGCTCGTCTGCCACCTATTACATAAAAAAAAACATGTCAAGCGCCCGACAGGACGCTGTATCGCTGGATAGACCAGATCAAAAAGATCAGTGCCCACCTACGACGGCCGGGCTGACGGTGGCCAAAAACAGATCGAAATAGCGAACTCTCGTGTCGGAGGCAAAGATCCAGTTCGGGTCGCTGAGCTAGCGCAGTCAGTAAGTAAGGAACATGATCATATAAGGAGAAACGACGATCTGGTTAAGGACGCAGAAATCCTACGTACGCGGGCGGCACAGGACTGATCTGTGATGGAGAACATTGGGGGAGGCCTATCCAGCAGTAGGCTGAGACGGTGATGGTGAATGAAGGAACACGACTTTTTGCTATGGCTGCACCTTTCACGGCAGCAGACCGCAGTTTGAGGACTAGGTACTGCTTTAGATACTCAGACGGCAACAATAACCACGCCCCGAAATAAAGTGGAATGATGTAGAATCACTCATAAAATTCCGGGGTCGGCCGCTGTGGGGACAACCTGAGTAAGTGGGCATATACGGATGCATCTAGCAATATTTGCAAATGCTGCGCCGCCCGCCAAACCATGTTCTGGCATGCCCCTTGTGCCCAGACAACTGCACGTATGGCGAACTTTTGCAAGCCACCGCGCACACACAGTTACACAGTTCGCGCAGCGGAATATTGGGCTGGGAAAATATAAAATTATCGCCATCGACACGATAAGAAGAAGAAGAAGAAGAAGGACTCATAAAATGAGCGATAGTTGCTCAGTTGATAAGAACGTGGGCCTTCGGAACGAGAAGTTTAATGTATGTCCGTTAGAAATACGCAAATAGATTTGAAAATCATTTAAGCGGTGAAGGAAAACACCACACATCTACGTTTTCGGTTAGTGGCTCTATTTCAGAACGAGTAACGATGATCTAGTTGGACTAGTTCCCTGGCTTGTGAAGGTCAGACTGTATTGGCTAATAATAATAATCATCATCCTCAGCCATTACTGATCCACTTTTGTATAAAGGCCTCTCCTATCTTGTTCCTTGCGTAGCGGTTAGACTCAACTCAAGCGATGGACTGACGACATTAAAAAGACAACGCGGGCGTAAAATGGATGACCAAGGCGTTTAACCGCTAAGCAAGGAATTCTTAATAATAATGCATATAAAACTAGATAACAGGTATCACTTTTGTTCTGCTCGCTCGAGCGTAGGCTTCTTCTCAACTCAAAAGGGTTAATTCCAGCATTAACAACAAAAAATAAATACCTTGCCATTCCGATGTAGTCCGCCTACCGTCATCTGAATTCGTCTGCTAAAAATCGTGAGAAGCCATTAGAGTATTTGGCTTGCTTTAAGATATTCTCTCTTAAGTGCATAAAGTCAAAGTATACTGTAGTAGAACTACGATACCTCGTTTTATTCTAAAGCACTGCAACGTCGGTAAGTGTAAAAGCGGCGATGTGCGTCTAAATCCTTTAACAACGCAAACAAATTCTAATTTAGTTTTGTCATTCATCAAGCGATACAATGATCGTTTTGGAGTAAGTTTGTTTCCAAGCGGTATAAATTCTTCGAGTACAGGGTCTACTGAATCTCGCGGTTGGAATAGCCTTTGTCACAATTTTAAACCTAAACAAAATTTTATTGAAATAATTTCATATGATTTTTATTCTTAATACCATTGGAAATATTTACAAGATAGGGTTATCGGCCCTGCATATCAGCGTGCCCAGAATGCTGGCGTGACGTTATGACTTTGAATGGCCACCCCAATGCGTTGGTAGCTGCCAGCATTACGGTCACCTGCAAAATCTAAATTTGATATGAAGTCTAAAATTCTTTCGCTTAGATTTAGCTCTACTGAAGGCTATATCAATATAACAATAGTAATAATATCGAGTGTAAGTTATCGTAGAGGATATCATGTACCGTCAGAATATATCACGGATGAATAACACAACTGCCTTGCCTGACCCGTGTTACTCTAACTCCACCCAACGTTTGAAGTAATTCATTACAAACTTTATAGAGATTCTAAAAATGGCACGGGGTTTCCTTTGGGCGTTCAAAGGCCTTATCTTGAACGTGGTGTAAGTCGAGCAAGTCAAGCTTGAAAGAATTGTCTGACGTCATCTAAGAATATGTCTCAACTGATTTATATTATAAAAACATGTAAAAGTGTTTGATACTCCATATGACTCTAACTTGTTAGTGTAGAGACGTTTGCGTTAAGATAAAAAAAAGATTCTCAACAGATCGAATTTATATGAATTACTATACTTACCTACTTTATTGCACACACACAACATACAATTTTATGTACAAAGAAGACACCTTCAACTCGGTCAAAATTGCAGTAATAGCTTTAGATTACAAAGAAGGTAGGTAAGTTAAGTATTATTAGTATTTATTTATTTATTTATTTAGGCTACACAACAGACAATAATCAAAGACAGATTACAAACAAATGAGCAATTATGGACCAGATTAATGTCCACAAAATGTAAGCAGAATTGAGGTAATCTTTTATGCGTAAACAAAAATACCTTATTATAAATTAGAGGACACTAAATTAACAGATATTATTAATGGACAAATTAAAAATACAATTACATAAAATAAGTCCAGATAAATTAAATTATTACAATAAAATTCATAAATTATTACGATAAAATTACCTATAATAAATTCGATTAAAATGATATTTAAGAAATCATAATAGAATGGGAGACAGTCTGAGCGATTGAACTTGTGGTGCCAGCGAAGGCAAAGCTTCTATGACATTGGCAGAACCAACAACTCCGATTAAAGACCTCTTTAACGCAGCCAGGCGGGGCGTTAAGATGTCCAAATCGTGTCTGCTAGAGAGGTTATTGTAAGTCCGACACATTCTAGCTAGAGGAGCATAAAATGAAACATTATTTTTATATGTTGATAGCGAGAACGTGGGCAAAGCGCGTCTTGCATTAGTCTTTCAGCTTATATTCAACGACGATGTCAGGATTGGGGAATCGAGGCTGCCATGCAGGATCTTGTGCAAGGTGAATAAGTCATTTGGGCGGCGACGTGTTTCTAGGCTGTGTATTTGTTGTAAGACTTGATAAAATGGAGATTATTGGCCAAAAGATTTATAGTATAATGTGTCCTCAATTTATCGAGGCCCAAAAAATACAACTTGTATTTCCAAGTCAAAACCAACAATACTAAACCACTTGATCATCGAGCCGCGATCGCCCCAGGCCCAATAAAATAACTAGAAGTGGCATATAAATTTCGGCTTCTCGAATCCTCATAAGCCGTAACAATCGCTTTTCCTCAAGGCATTTAAAAGGAAAGTGTTACAAATCGCGTCGAGCAATCGCGGCTATAAAGGAAGTGTGCCCTAAATAACAGAGGACTGGGAGAGGTCGAAATAGCCCTGTATGAATAAATTTGCGCGAGCCGCCCCGCCTAGCCGGAATCACTCGATAACCGACAACGCCTATGCTTTATAACCCGTGACATCCGAAACTGGATTTATAGTCACACTGTCTTGTGGCACGAAAAAAATCGGAGAAGTTCGCAGGAATTTATTCGGGGTTAGGAACATGTTAATTATGTGGTTTGCTTTTACGCGTTCTGCAATCAATTCAGTTGACTGACAGAAAAAGAAATGGGAGCTGAATTTATTTCTGTGTCATCTGAACCAGTTTCTGGAAGCCCTGCATTTTGTGACTGTCTCTAAAGTTTATAGGTCGGACTACGCTCTACGAAATTAATCACTGTGCCTCATTAATATAAAAGTCATATTAGGTGATAATATTATATTTTTTCTCACATTTCAGTTTTGAGCAATATTGTCACTCAAAAATAAAATAACAAATATAATATGTGGACAATGTTGTTGGTCTTACAATAAGTAATATGTATAACTACAATACTGTAAAAAAATGATTTTTTCCAAATAAATACAGAAAAAAATTGTACATCCAAGCATCTTTGACCTTTTTCCATTACCAACGTATGTTAACTATTTCAGGCAAAAAAATTTAAAATCTTTTCAGATTTTCACCGGGCCTATTAATTGTGTGAAAAGTTATTTCCTTTTTACTAAAATGTTTTTAAAATACTGCTTCTACTCGTAATTTAAGTCATTGAAGTCTGAAAGATGTCTTCAGCATTTCTCGAGAGGGCATCCAAAAGATTTTACCACTGTCGTAATATCAAACCATCGTAGCAAACTAAGTTACCTACATTAAGCATGAGTTGTGAGGTGACAGTAATAAAAATAAAATGTGTGTATCAAAATAATTTAAAGCCAAGTTCAAAACAATAAAAGAATAAACGTGGTGTAGTAAGAAGTGCACTGAAAGCAAAACGTAGGTACTGTTTCTAAACCTGCGCAATTTTCATAGGCGCTATTTATATAAGATAAACCTAGGTAAGCTTTCAGCGACATAATATGCCCACCCTGTGACCTACCAATATCACTTGCAGAGGTCTTTCACACGACAATAAAGTCGACAGACTAGAAGTTAATCCCGAGTATTCCCGAGTTTATTTATTCGCGTAAGCCGGTTTTACGGCGGTGTTATTTCGGGATAAGTATGCCAATTATCTACATCGCGTATTAAGAGCAACTCACTTTATTCTGAGCAATGAGTCACGGAGAGAAAGTCTGTTACATCGCTGAATATGCGACAGATTTATCGTGGTTTGGTAGGGGCGGGGCGAGTGACGCATATCGATGGGGAAACTGCAAGTAAGCGGAGGAAAACCGATACTTTTTCTATATGTGCGGTTGACAGCGCACTTGTGTGTCCATGGGCAGCGGCAATCGCTTACCATCAGGTGATCCATCTGCTCGTCTGCCACCAATCCCATAAAAAAAAAAACTGTGAGTTGTTTTGTATTCCGTACTCATCAATACCGGTAATAAATAGTGATTTGTTAATTAATATTTATAAAATGCAACGCAAAAAAATAAAATCATAAGATTTGAACCACCTTTTTAGGGTTCCGTAGCCAAAATGGCAAAAACGGAACCCTTATTTTTTATTAATTTTACTAAAAAAGTTACAACATTTTATTTTTTATATAGTTATATAAAAAATAAAGTAAGTTTCCTTCGAAAAAAAATCGATCTTCGAACTTTTTTCGAATGTGAACTTTGTTCGAGTGGCCTGAGAATCGTGCTCCAGCTCATCTGGTATTACAATAGGTACCTAAGTGACTAGCGATGCCGCCTGATCTTAGTAACCTTTAGAGAAGGAATCAGATCAAATGAAACATGGTGGTACACGTTCTGAATCATCATGATCATTTTAGCCTATGTACATCCACTGCTGGACACAGGCCTCTCCCAATAATCTCCACCTTGATCGGTCCTGTGCCGCAAAACCGGGCCCAACATTTGTGCATGGGTATTTAATAAATAGTATAAGTGTTTGCCGAGAGGTTGTAACCCCGAAATTGTTTAAAATAGATCCGGTTTAGTAGCTAAAAATTAAAATCGATTGGCGTCGCTAGTGTGCCCTACCCGTCACCATAATGAATACGTGATAATAAATATGGTTAATAAATTAAGAGTATTATGACGTAGAGATTTTACGTCTTATCGATATCGAGTATCGACACTGTCGCTACCTAGCGGGTCGTCACCTGGGAGGCGGGCGCGGGGCGCGGGGAGCCGCAGACTTGGCGACGCTACGTCGGGCAGGTTACGATTTACACACCACCAACTCAGCACAAAGTCTGCCCGGACGAGAAACGCTGATCCACAATCCACACAGACGCTGCGTGAGAATTACATAGAGATTACTACGGTATTGCCGCGGAGTATTCTTGGGTCTAATGGTTATTAGGAACCTAGAATGGTATTAGAACTTAGAATGGCTTCTCAGCTGTTTGAGCGATAGTAGATCAATGGATAAGAACTTTCCATAAGGAAGGTCGTAGGCTCAAATCCGAGAATGTATCTCTAGATTTTTTTAAATTTATGTATTTTTATTCTACCATTTACTTGACGGTGAGGGAAAAGATCGTCTTTAAATGTACCCGGATAGCTTCTGAAATGTGTAAACGTGATGAAATCGGTTTAATTCTCCTGAAGGTCTGGCGGCAGTCACTTCATTGTAGACTCCCTAAATCCGGGTTCATGGTATTAGCATGCTCCGAGCGATAGTTTTGGTAACTGAGAATTATTCGATAAAATGAGATGAGATCAAGCCATTATCAGCATAATTTTACTGTAATGTTTGTGAGGTTTGAAAAGAGTACTTTTTTCACGGTAGGCGGCATGACTGTGCTCCGGCATTGTTGATGTCTATGAGCGGCGGTTACAATTAACCATCAGATGGGCCGCATGCTCGTCTACCTATTTTAAGATATAAAAAAATGTGTACAGACAAAATCGATAGAACAATTACAGCTCATCTTTTTTTAATGTAGACTGCCTAATAATTAATTGTAATGTAGAATGCCCATCAAAGATGAAGTCTTTTTCCACAATACATTCTCTGTATTACTTTGACAGTCCATATTAAAATAGCATAAAGCAAACTAAAATATAGCATTCATTTGTATACGTTTTCTCTATGTAGAGAGTTTTAAAAAACTTGTAACTCATGAGTTGACTGATTAAATATATCCAAACAATTAAAAAACTTTAATAAAGACAAGTATTTGTAGCTCGGTAGCGTAGAGTTCATTGTAATTACTAGATTCCCTTAATCCTAAATCATCGAAACATACCCCGCGGTCCAAAACGAGAGCTTTGGACGAGACCGGGAATTACGAGGAAGTGCAAAGCTCAAGGATAGATAACACATTTTTTTAAACACATTTTTTTTTTGTTACAGGTCAATCGAAGTTGCGATGTTTTACGAAAATCATCGGACTCAAGATGAAAAAAGCCGACAAAAATCAGTAAAGTGTAAATGGAAATTGAAAAAAGCGCCCACTCACCAAATTGGGGGGCGACATAGAGACAACATTCAAAAACAACGATCATCACAATAATGAACCAAAACCATGAAGACCAGTTAATGTGGAGACTGATATAGTGTAACATTTGATATTGGCAAGCAAAATTGACGATCAAAGTGTGTGATTGAATATTTGAAGTGATATTTTGGACGTTGAAATTTTAGATTTAAGTGACATTATATTAATACGTAACAACTCGCAAAGCCCAAGGAATTATGTAATAATATGACCATCATCGTCTCGCTGTCCCCTGAATTAAGAACAAAGTGATCTGTGTGTCTTGAGAAATGTCATTCCAAAGTTTAAATTTGACGAAAGGCACCCAAATTTATTGATGGAAAATTCCAAAAGTGAAATACAGAAAGTTATTTTATTGTATACATTAAATGCTTTAGGAAACTTTCTTTAACTTTACTTCATCCAGACACACAGAAATTGTAATGTGCTATCATTTTTATTTGTAAGGTAGGTACAAATTGATAACGAAAACGAATGTCGCTCTTATTAAGTCGGTGTTTTAAGTTTTGCTTTCAGAACCGAATTTTGAATGAAAATGATAGTATCTAGGTAATTTTATCGTGTTGCATATCTGCATCGCGAAGTAAATAAAAGGATTTGACATTGTGAACGGTCCTAGCATATTTTCTAGAATACTGATGAACTATTCTAGTTCACGGAACATTGCCATCTTTATTTCGTAGCGTAATTTCATAGATATGCCATACCTTTTTACAACAATTCTGTCATTTGCATTATATATTTTATTATGTGGGCCAATTAAATATTAATATCTGGAAAAACTTTTATAATAAATTTTATTGATCCGTATGAGAAACCGAGTCATTCATACAATCAGCATTTGTATGAATATTTTTCTTGCAGAATATTCACCATACGGGTGATATTAAAATAAATCATTGTATAATAATACGCCATACAAATGTAGGTTTAGTTATTACTTGTTAACACAAACACAAGCCATTTTGTAACCAAAAACACTGTTTTATACCTTGCTCAACACCTAACTGGAATCATTCTTTGAAAAAATTGATTGCACAAAGTCTTATGAAACTGTTAAATGCCCTGACGTCAGTGCCTACTAGTGTATTTGGAGAAATGTAAATACTATGCTCATAATTCAAAGAATTTTGTAACAAAATCTTAAGAATATAACGTCTTAAGAATTGACGCACAAACAAATCCGTTATAGTCAGATCTCTAGTCCCAGATATTAATTTTTTGAATAAGCTTCTATGTCAACTAAGTGCAGATTTTTTACTCATAGATAAGCAGGGCTACTAACCCTCGAAACTTTAACAAAAATTCATTCTATGAATTACCTCAATGGACTGTTTGTGATAGATTTAGCCAATAAGTGTTCAATTTAGTGCGTTTATCGTATAAGTCAATTCTTGTACATTTGGCGTCCATTTATACATACATATATATTTTAAAGACACCATTTAATAACGCTTGGCTCTTTATTATGCTGATAATATTCAATTATTCACTGCTTTATACTATCTACGTATATTTGCAGCTGATAATGGTGCTATAAATACTATTTTGGATAAAGCATTTTAAATAAACTTTTCTTTCAAAAAATTAAATACACGTATAAATTGACGTACAAAATTCATGCATTAATAAGATGCGTTCCATTGTAAGTAATGTAACTGCTTGATTTTTCTAATTAGATCTCTTAATATGCTATTGTTATTAATTATCGCAGTTTTATGTTCTGTAATAATTCTAATGCCTATGTTTTGTGCAAGAAGTTTACTATAACATTAATTTATTTTTTAAATAACTCAGAATATGAACCTTTAATAATGCAACCTGTAATTTTGCAGGTGGAGAAAAAATGATACATAAAATAGGTTATTGATTAAAAATAAAATCCAACTACTTATGTCCTTATTTTCGTGGAGATGCCGACATGCGGTCAGAATAAATCGAATTATTTTCAGTAGGGTTGTTTTGTCTCTGCATTTTGTAAACTGTCTCTTTACCTAAGGGGTCTAATTTGAAAAACAATTACGTACATTAGTTTGTACCTAATATAAAGTATAAACATATTAAGGTACTTATGCTACGGCAAGGGGCACGAGTGGTGATCACACAATTTTTATTCTATAAATATTACGTAGATAGCTAAATGAATAGTTTTATTTCGTCGTGAGTTGGCTTAAAGTCATGATTGTGTTGAATGTAATATATCGACCCTTTACCAAGGTGACGGGATTATAATGTAAAACAATTTGCCAAATATACATACGTAAAAATCCAATAACTATTCGATTATATGTATAAAAACGAAAGTAAATCGATAGTTGTATTATATGAGTGTTGTAGAATGTTTGAACTCCTCGGAGGTATCTCATGATTAGTTAAGGATGTTAGTTAATATATCTCCTGGTTGTTGAAATGTGTTGAATTATATAAGAAGTGACTATACGCGTTATGTCAGTCCATTTGGTCAATTAAATATGGACCGAATTAAGTATGTTCCGTTAAGAACTACCTACAGTATGAAAATAGCCAGTAGCTAGTCATATGACGGCTCGACACAAAATAATAACACAGAAAGTCGACTCTAGCTTCTAGATACGCTTCATTTGGAACATCTCTCAGAACGGGGAGCGACTCGATTAGAATGACCCCTTATTTAAATTAGTTTACCAAGTTTCATACATGCCATAGATTTTTATAACTTTTGGCCTAAAGATCATTTTCCTGTGACACTAATGGCTGTCATTTCAATCAAAGTTATGTCTACCTTTCTCTTTCTCCGCGTGACACGTTTCATGTGTTACCGATGGAACCGTCTCACTCGTTCTCTCGCTATTAGTGATTATCCGTAGTTCGTCACTCATTCTTGTCAATGGAAATTTTAGTGTGGCTGTGTATATATGTTCAGCTGCTGGCTATATTTGCATTGTGTACTAGCGTTAATGTGGGAGTGTGTAAATTTATATTGTAATGTGCTTTTAGTCTTGGTTTTGCTAATGTGGCTTTAGTCAATTAGAAAAATAGAAGTTGGTCGTAGAGTACTAAATAAAGCGGTTACATGCGACCCTGGCCTTTTCTTCTTTTACTACTTACTTATTTAGAACTCTCGATATAAATGCAATATTTTTTTCCATACGATTCTATTCACGATTTTAGTATGTATAAAAATTACAGTCGTAAAAATTGTGACTAGAATCATCAAAACCATAGGTTAACAAATGTACCAAAGTGAAGGTCAGTAAGGTTTTCTTTTTTTAGTTTAAAACCCTTCTAGATAATAGTGTCTACGTGCATAAACTATGACTAGAGGCACAGACTTATGGGAGTGAAACTTAAAGAAATCGCTCAGGTAGATATTCTTTCGCTTGACATTTTAACACGTGTGAGTAGGTTTATAGGTACCTACTTGGTTGAACTTTGGACTTTAGGCACCACACCCAGCCAGGACACAATGCCTGATTTCGGTCAAACCGGCACACCAGGCGGCGCAGATTTTAAGGAAGTTATTGAAGGACACGCTCAGGGATGGGAAAGGACGGTCGGCTAGCCGCAACCGGCCGTCCACAACCAGCCCGGTGTACACCGCTGCAACCAGTATAGGAAGTTAAGGAAAGGAGGGATTGCTGCTTCAGGATGAGCGTTGATGAGATGAGTTGGGCAGTCTGCCTTTGAGGGATTTTCAATCTTCATGTAGCTGTCCAGGTTCTTCATGTTCGCTGTTGACGGTGTCACTGTCAGTTTCGGGCGATGTTTATAGGTACCTACTTGGTTTAGGTAAAATATTTTAAAATCAAATATATAGTCCAATTTTATAACTGTAATACTTAAACTTTTACAATTGAAAGGTTTAATTTTATTTTCTTATTTAGTTTTAGAATATTTGCTTTCATCGAACAGAAACGTTTTACCATCTCGACCTTTACAAATATATTGTAATAAAATATAGTTATACAAATCTATACAAATTTTTGACATTTACCAAATTGTACATAAAAAAATGTCAATTTTATATGAAATAAAAAAATGTATTGCACTTTTGCAAGAACTTGACGCTACGCAGCCATGCGCCCGGCTTTTGAGGTGTTCACTGTTTTTTTAGTATACCCTGAACCCTGATATAATGATGATGACGATCTATCTACCTTATCGATTTCTATTCCAGTAATTTACTGTGTGCCCCAATCAATTATTATGATAGTCTTCGAGCAATGGCGCGGCGAACTGGCCTACGACTATGAATAAATTATGAATATGTGTAAACCCATATGTCGAAGCTCATGGGAATTGTCTATAGATTGTAATAGATAATATATTTTAATATTAGTCCATGGTTTATTGCTAAGTCAATAATCATGTAATTATAGGAGTCGGGTCCGCACCCATAGCAGAAAATACTTGTGTAAATTATTTTGTATAATGTTAAATTTTTTTCTATGTTTGCATTATTATGTTTATTGCGTAACATTTTATATTAATTTGTTGAGTTTTTCAGTTGCTTATTATTTTTATGACGAAATATGTGAAACCTAGTTAAATTAGGAGAAATTATGTGTTTCAATGTAAATATATAGACGAAAACATGTATGTAGAAGTACATAAATATTATTTATGTATTAAATTTGATATTGTTTTCAAAATTTAATTGGTTGTTTTATTAATATTCCTCTTTATTTACAATATGTAAAAACAAGATGTAATTCAAAATATTTTTTCCTTAAAAGTAGTTAAAAAGTGTCATAAACAACTTCAGACATCGTGGTCACACTCAATCTTCCGATCCCAAAATCCACATACAACCATGAAATACAAAATATAAGGTAGTCACTGCAACATCCTTTTTTATTTAGTAAGGTATTTTAAGCTTTGGCATAAATACAAAATTGCAATTTTGAGAATCGAACACACTCACCGTACCTCACCACTGACTGCGCTAAACTATTGCGAATCAATAATCTGATAAACTTCAATTAGCATTGATTGAAGTTCAGTATATTACGTGATGAAGACGGTGAACAAAAAAGAGATCATTAAGAACGCTAAAGTGGGAGGCTTGGATTTTTTGACAAGTTTTGTTTTTTATGGGATAGGTATCATTTCTTTTTGTAGTCCACCTACTATTTTCTTTTCGGTATCTTCACTTTCAACTGCAAACGTAACTTTGTAATCCTATACATTTTATATGAGATTACAAAGTTATTCATGTAGTTGGTGTACTTAGAAAACGACAGAAATTCCAAAAAAAAAAAGTTGCATGCTAAGACACTAAATTCTATTTGTATTCTAAATTTGAAGCTTCTATGTCTGCTAGAAGTGACAAAAATCAGAAAATTTAACAAGTTGTCATTCTTAAACCACTGGTTCAAATTTTAAATATACCGTGTTTATACACCTGATAAGTTACTGAAAATTAAGGCTTCTTGTTTTATCGACAAAGTAATAATAGGGGGTCGAAAACAGCCTGCTTACTGCCCCAGATATAGTAAATCAGACATTGGCTCTATAAAAAAACCTTAAGATGCTCCCACACAGAACTTATAATTATAAAGTTATGAAACTCAGTGTAACAAGATAACTTTCTATAACATGTAGTAAAAAAATATATCCTACAAAATAATGTTATCTCAGATTTTACAAGTGCTGTGTGGGAACACCACAGGTTTTTTTTAACCCAAATGAACTATGTACTTATTCTTTGGAATGTAGCAAAAAATATTGCCAACCAACATTCCAAATTTTTTTCATAGTCGGTGGCTAAAAATCGTGCGGGTCACCTGATGGAAGCACAAGCGCAAGCGAGTCTCCCACGATCAAATAAATGTGAATTATGTATCCTATACCTAATTAGTCTACGATTATGTGAATATTTCTGGAAAAATCAAAATTGTCTACCGGACATCATCAATAGCTAGTACCTAAATAATAAAAATAAATAAATTATATCCTCCAACCGATTCCACCTACGGCAGTCATTCTCAACGATAAGCTACTACTAGTGCTCAAGTGTATGCGCAAACACAAGTGCACTCTCTATTTCCTTACCCTCATATTCCGATGGGACACTACTGTGACACGACCGGAGAGGGAACGGGCGGCACAGGGGTACAAGATCGCCAACAATCTAGACTCCGAGAGAGTAAAAAAAGTAATCAATGGTGAAATATCGCCAAAATGTGTTTTTGGAACAGTAGTTAGCTTAAGCAATTGTTATTTTAGAAGGATTTACGTCACTTGGACGGTGTCACTTTGACTTAGTTAATTTGACCAAAAGGTAACTACGGATCAACGCGTGTCTCTTTAATCACTCACATCACTCGACATTGGCAAAATTATAAAAGTGTCGCAAGACATAGTAGCAGCCATCAATTAAAAAAAAATTTAAAAAAAAACTACGGATCAAATAATCGGCCCTTCTTAGACATAAATTGTATAAAGCTGTTCCATACATTATTGCCGGGAGGATGGAATAGCAGTTTTTTTTTTCGCTTAAAATTAAGCGACTGATTGACTCTTAAGTGGAGATAGTTGGAGGAACTGAAACTGAAGTGGGCTGGTCACATTAGCCGCAGAACTGACATCCGTTGGAGCCGTAAAATCCTTGAGCGGAGAGCGCGACTCGGTAAGCGTAGTGTTGGACGCCCTGGGACAAGATGGGATGATGACATTCGAAGGCTGGCTGGTGTGGGCAGGATGAGAGTGGCCGAAATTCGGGAGCAGTGGCGTGCATTAGGGGAGACCTATGTCCAGCAGTGGACGAGTGTGGGTTGCTGATGATGATGATGATGAGTTGGAGGAATGGAGAGCTACATATACTACTTTAATTCCCTTTCTATCGCGAGCGAAGCCGTGGGCAAAATCTAGTCTATCAATATTTGTAAAGAGAAAAAACATGATTTACGTTTGAAAGCTTAAGCAAGTCGATAATGCCGCTACCCTACAAAACACATTAGTTCCTCTAGGGGCACTTTTATTATAAAACTTTCGGAATATTTAACGCAATGTAACGGGATTTTTTTATTACGAGTGGGTGAAGTTTTTATTACGCCAAGAGCTATTTCTAAAGGTTTTATACGAGTTTCAGCAGTCTCAAAGTCATCAGTTTATAATAAAGTTGTCGTATAATACTCGCGTATGATCCCGCAGGAGTGCTTGTATGGGTAGGTAAGGTGTTATTGGTTGGAGGTGGCTGTGGGAACCGGTTCGGGTATAACTTAATTTTAAATAATATTTGTGACATGTACATACGATAATGACTTTATGTTGAAATAAATGACCTCTGAACCGGACACGGCCAGTGCGTGAGTGAGGGTACTGGAGGCCCAATCCGAGGGAAAGGGGGGTTTAAAGGTTGACAGTGCACTTGTGACTCCACATGGTGTCACGGATGTCCATGGGCGGCGGCAATCGTTTACCAACCGTCTGCTCGTCTGCCACCTATGACATCAAAAAAGTCTATCAAATAACAAATTAGATCAGACCAATTTTTGCTTTTCTCTTGTCTTCTTCTTATAAAATAAGAATCTCAATAAGAAGAAGACGAGAGAAAATAAATAATCCGAATAAATAAACTCAAGTGAGTGGAGGCCTCTTTCAGCATTTTCCATTATTTCCGGCATTGAGATTTTTGCATCCAGTTCGACCCAGCAACCCACTTCACGTCGTCTTTCCAGCTTTTTGCTTTTACCTATTATTATTATTTTTTACCATGCTTAGTATTGCAGTCGATAGGTCAATTCCACATCATCGAAGCCATTTTTATCAGAACTTTTTGTACGATAATTTCTAACTGGCTTGTAATAAAAATATCTACACTGACAATCAAGATCATTAGAAAAAAAACGAACAGTTGACAGTTGGACTTGGAAGTCGACGCTATTTTACAAGTTTGTTTATTAAATAATGGCAACGAGGCTCTTGGCTTTAAGAGCCCTGGGCAAAAGGACCCTGACTTCAGTCGTGATTCCGGTCAGAAGATATGCAGCACACGGGGGTATTGATTTTATTTATTCACGTAACATTTATGGATAGATGACTGGCAAGAGGTGAGGTGACACCAGACTGACCTATAGTCTTAGAATTATTCTAATTCTATGCCTATAGTTAAAGGCCCTTATCTCCCCTCTCCACCAAAGATGTGCTTACGCTACGTACGTGGTACATAAGCCTCACTAGGGCCAAACACCGTAGCCCTTACTAGTCACCATAGCCGAAACCGACCAAGGATAAATGAATGATAACTATAATCCTTGTACATATTTGAATTTTTAATGTTCACAAGGAAAAATCTAAACCTTTTTCAAAAAAAAGCGAGAGTGCTGTAATTTTGTCTCGAAGAGATATCCTTGGAAATTAATTGTTCCACCTGCAACTACTACATGTTTTACCAAAAATTGTTACAGCATGTGCATAAGAATATTTAATTTGCTTCCAAATCAGTTACAGAAATTGCCATTAATATTTTTTAGGAAGACTATTTAAAGTTTTGATGGATTTCTGTTTTTATGACATAGATGAATTTGAATGCTTTTTTCGTAACGGACATTTTATTAGATCAGCCCATAGAATTATAACAAGACTAGAAACCTAGTCTGCGCCTACAATTTGAAGAACATCAAACGGAGCCGTACGGCTCCAAACGCAGGACCGCTCCGCAGTTCGTCAATGTCAATGCCTGTCAAACGCATCTCGCGAAAATTAATTTACTATGACGATTTGTGCGGTAAAATTTTGTCACAATGATTCGGAAAAGCATAAGAAGTGTAAAATAACATCACTTTTCACAGGTAGGTAAGCTTTCAATATTTCATAGTATGTTGTTTTTTATAAGCTAAAAATACAAACGATTTATTAAAATGGTCAGTGTTGCCCATTAATGAAAAAAATATTTTCCCCATTTTCATCTTTAATGTAAGGTATCTAAAAATAAAATAAGATTTGATATTTCTGACAGTGTAATACAACTATTTTGACCATTATTTATTTATTTCTTATTCATTATTGTCTTTATTTCTTATTCATTATTGCCCATACAATTTGACCTTGACCATACAAGGCATCTTAAATATCAAAACATAACTTGCCAACTAATTTTATAATCACGGTTAGGTAGATACTTGTAAGCGTTGTTCTAGCCTACTAGTAAAACAGTTACTACAATAACCATTTCCCATGATTTAGGAAAATATGTTGTGACTAGTAACATTAATTTGGTTTTTTATGTTGATACTACGTTAGCAGTACCAACTTGAAAAACCAAATTTGTGCTTCAAAATGTGAGGTGACAGCAGTAAGGAAACTATCCTTCTAGTCTTGTTATAATTCTATGGATCAGCCAATGACATAAATTTCAATTTACCATAAGGTGACATATTTAATTTTTTTGTTTGACAATTGTATTAAATCACTATACCTTGCAAATGATTGACATTTATATTTTATTTTATTATTATTTAATTAATTGAATAATCAAATACTGTGTTATTATTAATATCTTTTTCTTTGTTAATACCGTTTAATTACTAATTGGAATGTTTTAATATGCATGACGACAAATTTGCTTATCGATAGATCGATAAAACATGCATGTGCAATGTATTAGTTTTAAGACCCAAAATGTACCATGTTTTCTGCAAATAAATAATTATTATCTTATCTTAACCACAGTTCCACCATTCATGTTCATTAGTCCACATAGCATAGTAGTGGTGGAGACGGGTGTAACTAATCTGAGACTTTTGTATGGAAAGATGCGTGCTCTGGATGCGTGCTACGGATGCGTGCTACGGATGCGTGCTACGGATGTGTGCTACGGATGCGTGCTACGGATGCGTGTTATGGATGCGTGTTATGGATGCGTGATACTTATCATCAGTAGGCTCGCGTTGTAATTTCCTTGTACAACTGCCTCGCGGCTGCGCATTTACATAGCGCATCTTTCTCGCACAGCTACATCTCAGTATTTTTGGAAACGGTCACATAGTTTCGTAGCGTCGCTTTCACATATTCGTAGCATAGCTGCATAGCACATCTTTGGTGGAAAGGCACACTTAAGAGGGCGCAGTCGGTCCACTAGTGATGGCAATGGATTTTTATTTATTGCGGTGAATGTGTCATTTAGACATACTCGAGAGCTCTCGAGTATGACTTTATTTTTTGTAGAGATACTTGGTATATAACGATGGCACATGACAGACACAATCACAATAATTATTGCTAAAAGTAGCCACTTTTACCAAACGCGTTTGGTTCAATATCATTTGAGGGATGGTTCAACATGGTATATACCTACATGAAAATGAGCGATATTTTTTTTACAGATCGATGCGACGCACATATGAACGAGTTGCCTATACCTTGCGGCCCGTGGGACATTTGGTACAAGGACAAGCAGAGCACCTACAATAAGGTGCTGGTACTCGGCATTCTCTGGTAAGTTATACATTGCCTATCGATAATATCGATAGCTTAACGAAGGGCACCGAATCGCTCACAATATCATTAAGGTCGCGTACCGGAAGTCGCAGTTGTGCGTGGTTGTAGGAAGGCCTGCCACCACATGACCTGGGCAGCAGGAATCCATTATATGCGGGTGACAGGACCGAATTCCAAGATCCGAAAATGGTGATGGTAACACCAGATGGGTTTTACCGGCATTTACAAAGGACCCTCTTTTCTCTCGTATCCTCGCCTTTTTTGCTCTCGTATGTCGCCGAGGAGAGGCTATTGAGCCACGAGGAAGATCGCCTATGAGATTAACTGACCAAATAAAGGCTGCAGTAAATGACTCATCATCACTTATTGAATGCATGAGGAGGGCGGCCTTCAAAGACAAGTGGCGGCGTATTGTGAAGCTTGCCACCTACTCTTGAAGTGATGACCACGACCGCTCTGTCAAGAGTGATACAGAAATAGAAGAAGATACTCTAGTCGGCGAAATTTCATTTCCTAATAGTGTGATATAGGAAAGAATGGAAATTGAACCTGTTTTTTTTTCAGGTTTCTATTCTCATTCGGGATGATGATCTACACAGACTCCATATATCTAAACTGGGGGCCGCCTGCACAGCCGGGCCCCCCCAGCGACATGGTGGAGGAGTGCGAAGATATCGAGTGATAGTCTCTTGAAATTTAAATATTGATAAAAAAAATATTTTGATTGAGATGCAACTTGTTTTATTTATCAAGCACTGTGTGTGCTGATACTATGGTCCAAGGTGCTCAACAATTTTCTGCCTTGAAAGCACTCTACTAACGTATCCACAAGGGAAAGAATACAAACATACCTAAATACCTATATGGATTTTTTAATTCCAATATCCCTACTGATCCGACCAACTGGTAGAGATAGTTGGAATAAAATGTTCCAAATATCTCTAACGGTAGGGATAAGATTTATTTCTCCCCGTATCCACCGATTGATGGATCTTTGGGCACTTTATGTACTTGATATAGGGGATTATGTATACATAGTGTGTCCGAATGAGTGACGCATACATCATCATTTCAGCCAATAGACGTCCACTGCTGGACATAGGCCTCCCCCAATGTTCTCCACACAGATCGGTCCTGTGCCGCCCGCATCCAATGGATTCCCGCGATCTTCACCAGATCGTCGGTCCACCTTGTGGGGGGCCTGCCACGGCTGCGACTTCCTGTGCGTGGCCTCCACTCCAGGACCTTTCTGCCCCAACGGCCGTCTGTTCTCCTCGCTATGTGCCCTGCCCATTGCCACTTGAGGCATGCAATCCTTTGGGCTATGTCTGTAACCCTAGTTCTCCTGCGGATCTCATCATTTCTGATACGATCACGCAGGGAGACTCCGAGCATAGCTCTCTCCATTGCTCTCTGGGTGACTTTGAGCCTCCTTAATCGGCACATTGTAAGCGGCCACGTTTCGGTTCCGTATGTCATCACTGGCAACACACACGCATTGAAGACTTTCGTCTTGAGACACTGCGGTAGGTGGGCCGAAAATATGCTGCGTAGCTTCCCGAACGCTGCCCAGCCGAGTTGGATTCGTCGATCGACCTCTTTCTGGAAGTTGGACTTACCAAGCTGGACTTTTTGTCCGAGGTAGATGTACTCGTCTACAACTTCCAGTGCAGAGCTTCCAACCTTCACAAGAGTGGGTACGACATGGGAATTCGAGATGATTTTCGTCTTGTCCATGTTCATTTTCAGACCCACTTGTTGGGAGACTCTACTGAGGTCGTCAAGCATTGTGCCTAGGTCTTCCAAGGTCTCAGCCATGACTACGATATCATCAGCGAATCGAAGGTGCGTCATGTACTCACCATTTATATTGATGCCAAGTCCATCCCAGTCCAGAAGTTTAAACACGTCCTCCAACAGAGTGGTGAACAGTTTCGGCGATATAACGTCACCCTGTCTCACACCTCGCTGGAGAGGAATGGGTTTTGATTCCTGGTCCTGAAGACGGACTGACATTGTGGCGTTTCCGTACAATGACTGCAACACTTGTATGTATCGGTAGTCTATTCGGCACCTTTGGAGAGACTGTAGCACGGCCCAGGTCTCGACAGAGTCGAAGGCTTTCTCATAGTCCACAAACGCTAAGCATAATGGCAGGTTATACTCTTCGGTCTTCTGTATAACCTGCCGCAGCGTATGTATGTGGTCTATAGTGCTAAAGCCTTTTCGAAATCCGGCTTGTTCGGGAGGCTGGAAGTCGTCGAACCTGCGTGCGAGACGATTCGTCATAACTCTCGAAAACAGCTTATATATGTGGCTCAGCAGCGTGATAGGCCTGTAATTCTTCAATTGGGATTTGTCACCCTTTTTGAAGAAAAGCCTTACCACGCCAGAGTGCCACGCTTTGGGTGTCTTTCCCTCAATGATGATGGAGTTGAAAAGCCTCTGCAGGGCTTTCAGGACAGGTCGTCCACCTGCTTTCAGAAGCTCCGCTGTGACTCCATCATCACCCGGTGCCTTACCGTTTTTAAGCTGTTTGAGAGCTATGCTAATCTCGTATAGGCTGACGTCCGGGATATCTTCGGTGTAGTGCCGGGTTAATTTGGCTCTGCGCTCAACGGCCTGAATGACAGGTGTGCGTGATGTCGCGTAAAGCTGTCCATAAAAGTGTTCGATCTCGGCCAAAAGCTCTGGGCGTGACGTGACGATTCTGCCATCCTCTGTTTTCAGCTTGGTCAACAAGCTCTCTCCAATAGCCAGATCTCTAGCGAAGACTTTGGAGCCTTTGTTTCGCTCTATAGCCTCTTTAATACGTTCCGTATTAAATCGGCGTATGTCCCGGGTCAGGCACTTGGAGATGCGCTTGCTAAGCTGCCGTCGTTGACGCGCTTCATCAGAGGTTTGCAGAACCATTTTCCGCCTTTCCTCCATTAGCTTTAGAGTTGGCTCCGAGATTTTACTGGCTTTTTTCGTACGGCTGGGTCTGAAGACCTTTGCACCCGCCGTAAGGACAGCTTCTACGAGCCTGTCATTATATTTGTCCACATCTGAGCAGCTCTCTAGGCAATCGAAGCGATTTTCCAGTTCAAGTTGAAAGCTTTCGGGGTTTTCAATTTGGATGGCTACTGGGCGGAGCGTAGATTTCATCAGTCGATACCTTTCGGATGCAACGTGTAGATTCAAAGTGCCTCTTACCATTCGGTGATCACTTCCAGTGTTCAACGAATTGATCACTGAGACATCATTGAATATCCGGGTCTTGGTAGACATGATGAAGTCAATCTCATTTTTTGTAACGCCATCCGGACTTTCCCAGGTCCACTTACGATGCAGCCGTTTTTTAAAGAAGGAGTTCATCATGTAGAGTCCCTCCCTCTCCATATACTCGGCTAGCATTCGACCTCGGTGGTTCCGGATTCCTGATCCAAATTGTCCCACTTTCGACTCCTCATCGCCCTTTTTGCCTAGCCTTGCGTTGAAATCTCCCATGACAACAGTGTAGTGAGTATTGGAAGTATGTATTGCCCGAGAGATATCCTCATACATTACTTCCACTTCCTCATAGGTACAGGACAGGACAGGACGCATACATAGGTGCAAAGAAAAAAAAATTGACATCAGAAATAAATTTGAAGGAAACACACGGACGTCAAATCATTCAAATTAGTAACTTTATGAAGAAATACTGACACTTATTTGAATACGCATAAAGACTTTCCACGATGAACCAGATAATAAACATTTACTTACATAGTTTAATTGACGTTGCGGCAGTTAATATCAATAGGTACTAAGACCTTAAATTAGGTTCGCATAGGGTTCCATATTCAAAGTATGGACACTTCATTTGTGGTAAGGATCGATGTTAAGTGACATTTAGGAGCAAGTAGGTACAGTGGGCGACCACCA